>CM076581.1:1629178479-1629505189 GCA_034641835.2 Pinus albicaulis
CTCGCAGCCCTTCAAGTTGGCTTGGTGTATACTCAAGGGGTTTCCCCTGGAGTCTACATGATTGTCTTGGTAATTTAGCCATGATTAAAAATTATTAATCACACACAATCAAAGAAAATTTCAATGAAAACTCCTAAAGTCGCTAAAGAAACAAACAAATGAATTACACGCCTAAAAATCTAGGAGATCAAACCACACACAAACAGTAGCTTCCCACACTAAAAACACTAGTTGGTGATGAAATCCAACATCAAAGTATTTTAATGTGGAAAGGGCGGTTGGAACAGTTACCCTGACAACCTTCTTAATGAAATAAACCGGTGCAAGTTTCTCCACTTAAACCATCTCAAGTGAAGATAACCCTCCGGAGAGTCCAAGTGAATCTAGTCGACGTCTGCTCCAGGTACAGTGGGATTTTTCCTCCATCGTCAACTTAGGAAAAAACCGTAAGGATTATGGCCACTAAGGTCACCAATAGGAACTAATATACCTGGGGGAACAGTCTATGATCCAACATATGCGCAAGGGTAGAGTAACAAAGCTCAATCCCTATGAAGGCTCCTTGACATAATCCAAGGTATACCGACAAGTGACCCCAAGCTCCTCGACAATGGTCTATCCGAGGTTTATCGTTGTTAATACGTGCACATCTACTATCGTTCCCAATGAGATAGAATTGATTATCCCACTGGATCAGATATGACCTCGTGCTTGACTCCTTTAAGAGGAGCTTCCCAGAGCATACAAGCGATTATTGGATTTTTACTACCACAAGATTGACTACTTGTTTGTTTTAATTGTCTTGGAGAGTTAATTACTCCCTACTCCTGTTAGCCATCAGTAAATTTTGTTTCAGAAAATGATGGCTAATGCAAGTCTTTGGTCTTCAAGAAACAGATTTCATGAAAAATTTGTGACTTCTTTAAGCCTCTTTGTGATCCTTGTCTCAAAAGGTCCATGTCCTTGGAATTTTCACTTCAAAACCTTCAAAATCCTGTTGTCCCTTTTAAAAAACCACCAAGAAATCTGTTGTTCCCTTCAAAACTGTTTCCTAAACAACCCCATTTTCATCATTTCATTCACTCATTGTGGCCCTTTTTCATCCTCCATTTTCCTCTGGAAAAATCTCCTTTTCTCTCTTTCAATTTCCTTTCATTGTCCTAAAAAAAAACCTTCAAAATTGCCTTTCACTTCATAAAAATCCCCTCTTATAGCTATAAAACCCTTTGTTGTGATTTAATAACCTTCCCTTATAGCTATCGGGACTTCAAAAAGCCTTGAAAACCCACAAAAAATGCATAAACCCTTTTAAAAAACCCATTAAAAGACCTTTACAAAGCTTTTCCGCACTTTTAAGAGGTTTTATCCCCATTTCATTTTGGCCCCGGCTCCTTTTCTTCATAAAATCAAGCACGTGACTAGGCGCTAAGTGCTCATTGCATTACAAAGACCATGTTGCATCGGCATATCCATAACATCCCCTTCCCCTTCCCACTTGCCGATGAGATAAGCCCCCTTCTCCTCCGCTCTTGGTCACATGCCTCGTCATATGATCATACTCCAAGCCCTATCTTAAGCCCCATCACATCGGTGTTACTGCTTTTCCTCTCCCATTCCCTTTTGTTCCCTCGCTGATGTGATAATCTCCTTTACCTTTGGCCCCTAGTCGCCTACTCCTTCATGGGACCACTGCCCAGTGCTTCACCTTTATCCCCTTCTCCTTTACATTTTCCCCACCATCATTATTACTCCACAGATGATTCCTGGACATAGATCATAGGCCTCAAGCCTTGATCTAACGGCGCTAATACTTTCCCCATTTCCCTTTCCTTCATTCCTTTTCCACATTACCACTTCATCAAGTAATCCCGACTGTCGATCTTCAAATATCAACGGTCACGTTGCTTCCTTTTCTCCCTCTACCCTCCCGATGAAATCCCATCCATTCACCCTATAAATCAAATCTCCGCCGTTGATTTGTTCGATCCCATGGTCCTAATTCAATCCGATAGCCTGGCACCTCTGGACCCACCATCCTCTATCCTGTCGCCCATCTAATCATTTTCTGACACCTAGCTTCCATTTTTCCTCTGCCCGCGCACCTTTCCCATCGCATTCTCTCCCAACCATTGGATCCGCCCCTCCTCATCCAATGGTCATTATCTCATGTCGCATAAATTTTGCGTCTGAGGTTTAACGTTCCAAAATCACGCGATACCGACGGTATTGAAAAATCCACGCGGCGTGATACAATTGGATCGTGTTCCCTCCAGGCAAAACCACTTATCGCCCGAGGGTCGCGTGAAAACCACCCATGGTATTTTGAAAACCACTTTTGCCCAAATTCGCGCCAAATATAGTTTTGAACCAAATTTTTATTCGTTTTCGTCACAAAAATTCATCCTCTTGCATAATCACCCCCTCCGCACTGCTCCTCCCACTCTCTCTCAGCCTCTGCAAGTAGTTTTCCAATATCGCAAGGTTTGTGGCTTTTACAAGATTCGATGGCATTTTTACAGACCAAAGGCTCTCTCCCGATTCATAATGAAATATAGTTGAAGGTTATGATCCTCGTAGCCCAAAACAGATGAAAAAGGGCCAAAGGTATCTTGTCCATGCCATAAGCATTGGATCATGGCCATTTGGCATTTCAAGGAAACCCTCCACGCACAAAAACTCCCTATCCATAGCAAAAAGGAAAAAATAGTAAAGACAAAGGTTGAAGATCAAAGGATTACAGCAAAAATGAAGGTTAAAGGTTGAATCTGACAGTTTGGTGGTTAGTACATAGTTTGAAGATTAATACAGAGGATTAAAGGGAAATCAGCAAATGATTAAAGTTAAAAAGGGTTTGTACATAATTTTGAAGGATTAAAAGCTTAATCCTGCTTTTTTAAGGTTAAAACATAGTGTAAAGGTGGATATAGTCAACAAAAGAACAATTGGAGACCAAAGTAGAATGAAAAAATCATGATTATCCTTAAAACACAAAATCACAGTTAAATCAATGTTTTAAAGTATTAAGACAGATGGATCGGTAAAAGAAGCCTCCAAATTCCACATCAGTAAAGCAATTAAAGCCAAAATTGCCACCTACAGGATTATTTCCTCAAAATAATACACAATGAATGCACAGTCAGAGATATTTCTAAGAGACAACTTAGAATTAAAAGCCATCCTACCAAAAGCCCTCAAAGTCAACAAAAATGACTGAAGTTGATGAACTTTAATGTAATAATCAATTAGCAGAGTTAAGACATTTGAAAAACTTCTCCATTTGGCCCTTCAAAGGCCGAGAAGCACTTACTCTACATTAATTGAACAGATAGGCCTTTCTTTCACTCCACCTCCTCATTTCTTCTATAAATACTTCTCTAGAAGACAGTATACAGGTTGGTCTTTGGATACTTGTTGAATGTAAATAGTTGTTGAAGCATGCTATAGCTATATTAGGAATTGAAGATACATATGCTGAGATGAGAAGTTTGAGGCTGTAAATACCCACTGGACTTGAAGATTGTAACTAGTTTGAACATCAAATACAATAGCTAATTTATGGGATCCTGGTCTACGTCAATGGTGATGTGTTTCTCATTGTAACTATTATTTTCTCATGTTTTCATTCTGTCCACTTTTCTTTGATAAAGAACATGAAATATAGATTAGGATTTACTACTAAAAGTACCCTAAATCTCACTGATAAATCTTTATCCTTTATGTTTTCTTCTAAATTTGTTTTTAAGGTAATTCAATAGAGTATAACCAGTGAATTATTGGTAAGCCCATGTTTCCTGAGTAAAACTTGAGATATTGTCTTTGAATGTTCTTGAAAAATCTTCTCATTAAATTTGAGCTAGAGAAGTTTATGGTTCGCCCTGTCCTCTAGTTTATCTCCAGCAGTTGCTTTGAAAAGTTCCCTTAAGAGTATGTTGAAAGCAAGCTATTTTAAAAGTACTTACCTGATCTTAGACTAATTTTTATGTTCATCATGAATGTTTTCGTTTGAGAATATGCTGAAAGTGGGCTAAGTTAAAAGTATTTACTTGATCTTAAGCTATTCTTTGTTTTTAATGTTTTCTCTTGGAATTATATCAAAAGCAGGCTAGTTTAAAAATTACTTACCTGATCTTAGGTTACTTTTGTGTCTTTCCTTTAAGAACATGTTGAAAGTAGGCTAAGTTAAAAGTCTTTATTTGATATTAAGTTGCTCTTTGTTTTTTTTGTGTGTTTATTTCCTTCACCACACTGTTAATGTTTCATTCCATAAAATCAACTTAAAGAGATCCTTTGACATAGATGACTTGCCCCATGGACCACTCTTGAAACATGTTGTGCAATTAAATCCTCTTGTGACTCCATAGCCCAATGGATTGATATTGTTCCTTGCTTATCTTATCAGCTGAACCATTCTTTCACTTACTCACACCTTCACCCTTCATACAGACTTCCTTCATCTTCATCTTATCCTACCCAACCAAAACAAACAAACAACCTTGTACATCATATCTAGCCTAATATCATATCATAAAGAATAAAGAAATATCTTTGAAAACACATAAATAGAGAGATCCCTCTTTGAATCTAGGATGGCTAGATCCTTAGGTTCCAAAGTGGTTTTGATGTAGGCTCTATAGCGTTTTTATTTTCCAATCTTGCAAACTACGGAGTCCTAACATAGTGGAGACCATACTGGGGAATTTCGGAGTAAAAACCTTAAAACAAAACACTCATTATTCACTCAAATAAGAGTATCTTTCTTCAAGCACTACCAAGCATACTGGTAATCATGATAGGATTTGTCTGATTCAGTAACAAGCTAAGTACGCCTTAGGAATCTAACAGACCCTTATCAAACCTTGAAGAAATCAGCAAGCAGACCATAGAGTAAACTTTGTTTGTCTCATCACCGTAGCTAAGTGTTGAAACAGATTTAGGACACTCTCATAACCCCCAGGACTATAAAAAACTCAGAAAACCCAAAACATTTCAGATTGGTATTCAGACCTATTAGGGGTGGTGGACTATAAAACATTTTACCTTCCAAAGCTAAAAATTTCCACTTGGCGACTCCAAAATTCTAAATTGACCTGAAGACTCCACTGGGAAACCCATTTCCATCATAACATCATACAAACTCAGTTAAAGAAACTTTAAGGATTAAGTTTTCTTGTTAAAAGATCAGTTAGCCCATTAAAGATTGTCATATTTGGTTAAACTTTTCTTATCATTGGGTCTGAAAACATAGCACAGTGGCTTCTAGAAGAGTTCATACTAGAGCTTATCCTGACCCAAATCCTTCAGAGATAGTTGATAATCCAGAAGGTATACTTAGGAAATCTCCTAAGTCTAAAACTTCAACTGTTTTCAGGCCAATCCATAGAGCTAATTCTGTTCCTGAAAACCTTATAGCTCTGTAGAATACACAAGTTGACTTAAGAAACCCATTCAGAACTAGGTCACTTGATGATATAGATCATATAGACTTTGAGTCTCCACACTCACCCCTTCATAGTGGTGAACATCCTCGTAGTAGAGAAACCACTCCACCTGACTTTCATTTCATTCATAACTTTGGTTTTTCTCACCCTAGATCTGCTCAACAGTCTTTTGTTGGTCCAAATACTACTGTTACCCATACACCCACTGTTCAAACCACTCCATTCCATCAACCCCCTCCTATCTTACATCCTCCACCTGTAAACCCCCCATTTTTTCCACAACCTCCTATCATGGCAACATGGTATGCTCCCCTAGTCCTTCCTTTACCTTTAGTAAATCTACCACAGGACTATCAGTCCAAAATTCCATTATATGATTCCAGTGGTGCTACTACTGCTTCACAACATGTGGACAAGATGAATGACTATTTTGATAGAAATGAGATAGATGATGAAACTGTCAAACTTCGATTGTTTGCTCAAAGTTTAGGGGGAGAGGCAAGAAAATGGTTTAAAATCTTAGCACCTAATAGTATTAATTACCTCCAGACTCTCCATCAGTCATTCCTAAAAAAATGGGAAGTTAGAAAAAACTATCTCCAAATACTTTCAGATTACAACAACCTCAAAAGAAACACCGGGGAAAGTGTTCCAAATTATTGCACTAGATTCAATAGTGTTTATAATGCAATATCCCCGGACATGAAACCTCCACAAGGCTCAGCTTTGGCCAAATTTCCTGAAGGATTTGATCCTGAAATGGCCTATCAACTAAGAGAAAGAGATCCCTTGACTTTGGAACACATGCAAAAAGGAGCTCTTGCTGTAGAAGTAAATATGATTGAGAAAAGAGCTAGGATGAGGAATGAAAAGAAAGTATAATTTAGGGAGGAAACTGCACCTTCCACATCTAGCTCAAAAATGGAGAGAATGATGGAGGAAATTATGAAGAAAATGAGCATACTTGAGAGAGCACAATCCAGAGAAAATCAATCAGCTCCCCAAAACAGAAATCAGTATCAAAGTCAGAATCAGAACTTTAGGAGAAACCAACCTCAAAACAGACAAAGAGAGGATGATAAAAAATCAGACCTCCTTTCCAAGACAATTATTTAAATGAGGATGAAGAAACCAATGAACAAACAGAGGATGACAACATAAACATGCTGGGAGTAAGCAATGAGGATTCTGATTTCCTCCATGAAAGAAAACAAGGTCTATATACACCTTATGATGATAGAAGACCAGAAACTGATTATTATGAAAAATACTCTGAAAATGCCATCATAGGATCACCTAAACAATATGACCTGAGAAGAAAAAAGAATCAAGAGACTCCCAGGATCAAAACCTCTGACAAATCTGCCAAAAGCAGCCCTGAAAATTTTTCCAAAAAGACAGCAGAAATTCATAAAATAGTGGTTGTAAATTCTGATCCAAACAAAGGGAAAAACACCCAAGCCAATGAAAAATAGAGTGTTAACCCTAGCAGCACTAGCACCTTAGCTAATGCTCCTGAAAAAACTATTTTAACTGCTGTAAATACTAAAAATCAGCAAGTTGATTTTGTTGAACAATGAGTGACTAACAAGGCTGAATCAAACATTTTGAAAAACCAGATTCCTTTTAGCCTAGAGAATGAAATATCCAAAATCAAAATCTCTGTCCCACTCACTGAGTTAATCACTCAAAATGTATATAGAGGTCAGATTTTGAAAGATTTGAACATAGAAGATGTTCATGACACCGTCAACCTAAATGATGATACCCCAGAGCTCATATTTGGACCAAAAATTGAAGGAAAATTTCAAGAAGGAACCACCCCTCCATTTTACATCAGTTTGAACATCCATGAAATTATTCTGCACAATGCCATGCTTGATTCAGGAGCATCACACAACCTCATGCCCAAGGTAATCATCGAAAGGTTAGGCTTAGAGGTAACTAGACCCTACAAAGACTTATATTCCTTTGATTCAAGTAGGGTGATATGCCTAGGCCTAATAAAGGATCTGTGTGTTAACTTAGCCCAAATACCAGCCAAGAGTGTTGTAGTGGACATTGTAGTGGCTGATATACCCCCCAAATATGGCATGCTCCTTTCAAGGTCATGGGGTGCTAAGTTACAAGGTACTATGCAGATGGATATGACTTATGCCACCATCCCTGTTTTCAATCAACCTAGAAGACTCTATAGGGAAACACACATGAAATACATGGTGAGTAACCAAGAAAGACCAGAGAATTCTCCTCTCTATTCCATACACACTGACCTTGACTCGTTTATTCTTTATAATGATGATATTCCTAATGAGAAAGAGTTAGTCAATAAAACAGCCAATGTTGTAGTCACTTCACATTTAAACATAGTTACAGCCATAGATGAGGATGAAAACAAAGAGGAAACTAAAAGGCAGTTTTCTAGTTTAGAAATTTACAGCAAACAGGTTAAAGGTCTTGAAGTTCAAAACAGTAATAAGCATAACACAGGTCATAAAAAACAAGGAGTAAAACCTCAAAACATCGAAAACCTTGAGGGACAAAACATAGAAAAACGCAGTGCAGACCCTTGTATAGAACATGAAGATGAAGAAGACATAGAGGAAAGCAATGAAACAAATCAAAAATCTGAAAATATTCCTCTTTAGATCATGAATTTTGATGGGTCTTGCACTAAAAATGATGCAGGAGTAGGCATATGGTTACACAACACTAAAAACAATCATGCTAAGGGGCATTCCTACATATTTAACTTTCACTGTACAAACAACATAGCTGAGTATGAGGCTCTCCTTTTAGGCCTAAATTTATTGAAAAAACTAGGGGCCAAAAGAATAAAGGTCCATGGGGATTCAGAGTTGATAATTAGGAAAGTAAATGGGGAGTACAGTGCTAAACATCCCAGACTTAGAGCCTATAGAGATGATGCCATGGACTTGTTAAAAACATTTGATGAATTCCAACTTATCTTTATCCTAAGAAACCAAAATTCCCTTTCCAATGGCTTAGCCTTTGCTGCTAGAACTTGTCTTACACCTTATGAAACCAAACAAACAACCCTTATTCTTCATAACTAGCCTAATATCATATCATAAAGCATAAAGATCATATCTTCATACACATATATAGAGATATCCCTCTCTGAATCTAGGATGGCTAGGTCCTCAGATTCCAAAGTGGTTTTGATGTAGGCTCTGCAGCATTTGTATTTGTCAATCTTGCAAACTATGGAGGCCTAACAACTCCAAGACACTAGCCTAAGCTATGTTGGTGGAAAAAGCCCTAGAAATAAAAATTACTAGATTGATTTTAATTTAAGCATTGCTTTTAATAGGTTGTTTCTTAGGACAATAGGTGCGAAAGTGAAACTGATGATATGTAGTGACCTGACTCAAAATACACTAAAAATGCATCTATTATGAGAAACAATTCTTTTCTTTTCAATGAATCCTATCTAAAGGAAGAGTTGAGAAATGCAATCTTTTAAAACAATTCTTTCCTTCAAACAAGAATAAATGAAAAGAAATCTAATTTCATGAGAACTCAAAATGATCAATTGCTCAATAAGAAATCCCTTTATCATTCAAGATCGAAACTACACACAAAATTTTCCTCCAAAAGAATACTACAATTTCTAGAAATAACACTCAAAACTAAAAAACACTAATTTTGAGATCTAAAAATTCTAAAGACTCAATCTGAATTAAAACTTTAAATATTTTGAGGATGTTTTGCTTAGCTTGTTATCTAACTAGGAAATTCTTTGCTTGGATCAGCAAGAACTCAAAAAAAATTAAATTATGGTTTTTTAAGTGAAATTCCAAACTTATCAAAAAGTCTTTTAAAGATTTGCAAATGAGAAAATGGGATCTAAATCTCATAAAACAATTTCTGCTATGAAGTCAAACTCAGCAAGAAAGCAAGGAAATACCAATGATCTAAAGGTATACCAAGGCTTCTAATCTTTGAGTGGGATAAAGACAAAGCAAAAAATCACTATAACATGCAGATCTTTCAGAAAATCATTCAAAACTTAAAAATGCTGAAATAAACTCTCAACCAAAGATTTCTGACAGAAAATACAAGGCTGGGTATACACTGAGAATCTAACAAACTAATCCAGAAAAGAGATTTTTAGGGTTTTCTAAAAATTTTCACAGGTTCTGTAGGATTCAATGTAAATAGTTGCGGTCCCGCACTGTTTATACAAGAAAAAAGCGGAGATGCCTGCACTGTTTCTAAAAGAAAAGTGAGGATACCAGAAAACTAAAAGAAAAATAAAAAAATCAAAAATATTTCTCAGATTTTTTATAGGGATAAACTACTCAAGCCAGTATAAACCCATCAAAATCAGAAAAAATAAATTCACAAGTAAAAAATAAATTAAATCAAAGTTCAAGATCCATTCCCCAGCGGAGTTGCCATTTTGTTGTAAAGATAAGTCATTCTTGTGGACAAGACATACCTCCCAAGTGTCCTACGAACAACTAGCAACAAACAGACAAACAAAACCATTTTCTCTAGATAATATTCGATTCATTAATTAGATATAACAGGGGTTTTCAAGACCTACCTATAGTCCAGCACTATTTGTAATAATCTTCTTCCCAGTTGCTTGAAAGAGTTGTCTTCAAAAATCTGTAATCACAAACATGGAAAAAATCAATAGCACCTGCATAGGATAAACTAATTCACGAATTATATCTATCAAGATGATCATGGAATTCAAGAAATAAACTAATTAATAAAATTACTCATTGATAAAACATGATAAACAAGCTACTTAATTAAAGAACTCATTGAGAAAATGATATTCATTCGTATTATCTTTGATAAAGAAGAGCCTTACAACCGTGTCCGCCTTGATGTCGTGCAGGCCTTCCTGGGATCCGGAATAGGGATTTCCTTTACTCTGACAAGCTTTTCACTCTCTCAGCTAAAATACACATGGGTGTGTAATCATTCCCACATAATGATCAGTTAAGAGAGTCTGATTCTATACAGCATTTCTCCTCAAAAATTCTCAAAGTCTAACTCACTAACTCTAACCTTTGAAGCTGCACTATGGCTTCAATTTATAGGAAAAGAGAGGAGGTTATGATTCCACATAAGAAGGGATAGAATGCTCTTTTGAAGGGATTGAGCTCCATAAATCAAGGGGTAGGCTCCCATAATGGAGGAATGAACATACATGATAGGAGCGAACCTTCAACCAGATAATTGCTTCTAGAAGCTTCCAGATTTGATTGATGGGCTTCTAAATCTTACTTTCTGCCTTAATTTTACCTTTTATAGGGGTCCGCACCCTTAATGAAGAAAATTTGCATTTAGCTCTGCATGCTTTAGAACAAAAAGTTGTGGCACCGCAGGCAATGTTAAGAGAAAGTGCGGTACAAGTGTTTTTAAGACTTTTATGAGCTTTTCTGTCAATTTCAAGGCTTGATTTTAGGAAATTTGTGTTCTAGACTTCTAAGGGAGTAATATATGAGTAATGATGAACCCATATAGACACTAAAACGTCATGGTGACAAATTTCAGTGTAACAGGAAAACTAGGACATTTCACCAACAATTGTCCTCAGAAGAAGAAGGACAAGGAAGCTTCTAATTCCAAGGCTGTTGTGGCAGATGATGGTTTTGAAGATGACGTAGCTAGGAGCACTCATGAACCACAAAAGTGGGGCGACATGGATATGTAGAGCAGCTACATAGTGGTGGCAGGATCCTTGAGTATCTCATCTCTTGGATCACATATGTGCTACGGGAGCCTTAAGACAGTAGTGGGACAAGTGGAGTAGTGGGTGAAAAAAAATCATAGATGGAGCAGAGGAGTTGGATGCTGAGAGGGAGCAGTGCAGTGCAGATGCAACAACAGTGCAACAGCAGTGGCGTAGGGGTTGATGTGACTTCAGCAGCACAGTGCAGGAAGACTTACATAGAGAAGAGTTGCAGCAGCATAGAGGCTTCAGGAGGACAACACAGTGCAATAGCAACATAGGGGAATTCAGCATAGACGTTGATGTGACTTCAATAGCGTAGAGGAGGACTGCTTACGAAGTGTAGAGCTGCAGCTGTGAAGCACCTTTAGATGTTAGCACAAAGAAACAACTAATGGAGCTTCAATGATGAGGATGAAACCCAACTAACTTGTCTGTCAAGGATTGAGTAGGAATTTCATTTGTTTCTCTCAGCAACTAAAGATGCAATGCAGCATTTGGCAACACAGTGCAACACAGTGCAACATATTGAGAGGGAGTTGGACTACAAATGTGGCAGTGGCGGTGAAAGCATCATCGGTAGAAGTACAAAATGGCAACAACAATACAGTGATGAAGGGCAGTAGGTCCAGCATCAACACATAGACCCACACCAGAGATCAATGCAGAGCTTCGAGGTGAAGTCGTATTGTACTAGAGCACATTCCTCGCTAAGAAGGAGTGTTGAGTTTTTTGAGTGTTGGGGTAGCATCGGATGTGCTCTAGCTTCAAAACTTTGTGGAGGGACTAGAGTACATGAGATCTCCAAGACCGAGAAAGGGATTTGAGAAATTCCATCCAGTTTGGGAGATAATTAATTAATTAATATTTTTAATTAAGGACCCTAAGTCTAACTAAGGAAAATTAAAATATTAAAGGTAATTAATTTTAACATGTGATGGAAATGACTTAAGTCACATGGATCAATATTTCTTTTAATATTAGCCCTTAAATCAATATTAGATCATTTTCCCAACGAGAAAGTATAAAGGAAAGGCTTGGGGTCAGTTGGAGAACACACACACGTAGGCAGAGCATTGAGACTAAGCTGAAATTCTAGGGAAGGGTTTGATAAGAATTTTCAGAAGTGTTTCAGGTGTAGTGAGGGGTAGTATTGGCTAAGGGGGTTCTCTGATCCCGGAGCCAAGCATCAGCAAGAGGAAGAGAGGCAGCAACTAGGAGCAGCACGAGGAAGCAGAGGAAGCAGCAGCAACTACGCAGCGCAGAGGGCTTCAGCCGCTACGTAGGTGCTACGCATGCCCAGAACGGGCAGCGCTGAGCAGTAGGAGGCCCCCCAGGGTTACGTAGAAGCCTTCTAGGGTAGCGTAGGGACTGTGTCACCTAGTCTGGGGTTACACAACCCTCTCCAGGCTAGTGCAGAGCACGCAAAGGTTAGCAGGGTTGACGCAGGGGCTTAAGAGGTAGTGTTGGGGTTTCTAGAGGACGAAATTGGCTGAGTCTTGTAAATATCGTTTGAGGGTGTGGATCATTCAATTTTTCAGTCTCTAGAACAATAGGTTAGCGATAGATCTATTTTTTCTCTGTCTGGTTAACCAGTAAGGTGCTCATATTTGTTGTATTCAAAAACTACTTAATAATATAAACCCTCCAGCAGCCAGAAGAGTGGCTTTCCTGCATTGAGTTTTTCCAGGGACAGTTTCCATAAAATCTTGTGTGTCACTTTGTGTGTGTGCATATATTCTATTTTTAATTTGAATCAGTGAAATTTTCTTATGTGTTTACTTCGATGTTAATCTGAATTTTCAACATTATTAACTTGTTTAAGTAGGAGAAGTATAACCAGAATTAACAGTAGGGTTTCTACATAAAGTAATATTCATAAAATTTCACATGGAATCAGAGCGATTGCAGATCTATCAGGGTCACCAGCATAAGAATGAAGAGTCCTTTCTACAAAAATCAACAAATAGAGCATCAACAACCATAGAAAGCCAAACCAGAAGGGATATCGCAGCAGAAGAGGGAGCAGAGCCATGTAGAGGCCAAAGTGACGCAGTCCTAGGTAGTCTCCACACAGGCCAACGCACTTACTGCGCAGAGGTAGCACAGAGACAACACTGGGATTGGCTTCTCACGTAGAGGCCAGTAAGGGTGATGCAGATCTGAAGCCGTTTATAATTCATAGTGCTAGAAGCAGTGCTACAGAGCTTCAAAAGTTGCTGGTGGTGTTAAATTTCTGAAGATTCAGAATTTAGCCTAAGAACTAGGTGACAAAGAGCGGGAGGAGATCAACTTCTCAGAGGGTTTCCAGCCAAATATATCTGCAGATTAATCATAGGATCAAAGAGAGATGATTCATTTGATTTGGCAGACTTCCAAGAGAGGAGGTCAACTGTCAGAGGGAGAAGAGGGTGTTTGTTTCACCAAGGACCCTAGATCCAAATCTCTAGCATAGAGAGAAGGATTTCTAACAGATTTCCTACGTAGATGGCACCTCACGGATGATGTGATTAGGATAGGTTGGACGATCTATCCCACTTTTCAGACTGTCAGGTCAGAATCCTAGTAGTCATGGAGGCATACAGTCTGAGGAACTATGCAGAAAAAGTCCTTTCCATGCCAATCGATGTTTTTCTCCTAGCGAAGCATGATGAAGCTGTGACACATGGAAAACACTTCATAATGGATGGGGTTAAGGATCATATAGTTCCATGCATAGCCAAAAAGACAAAAACTAATGAGATGTGGAAGGACTTAACTGGCCTATATGAGGGAAGATCTGTCCAAAGGAGAATGCTTCTGGAGAACCATTCATGATGGCCAAGGGAGAAGAAATTGAGCCCTTCCTCTTCAAATTACAGGCGATAAAGGATTAGCTATCTGCCATGGGTGTGAAAGTGGAGGATGATGTGATGGTAATGACTACACTCAATGTGGTCACAAAAGACTGGGAAATTTTTTTCCAAAGTATCTTGGGCAAAGCGGACATTTTCAACTGGGACATTATGTGGGCTATCCTTTGTCAAGAAGAACTCTGCCAATTCACCAAGAAGCAGTACAACACCAGATCGAGTAGAGTAAAGAAGGAAGATGAAGAAGATGTAGCCTTGGCATCAAAGAGGCAGCAAGAGAAGAATAAGCGTGATCTATCCAATATCAAGTGTTTCCAGTGCGACGAACTAAGACATTTCGCCAGCAATCATCCTCAGAAGAAGATGGACAAGGAAGCTTCTACGTCTAAAGATGTTGGGGCGGACGATGGTTCTGAATATGACGTATCTAGGAGTGGTGGCAGGATCCTTGAGCAACTCATCTCTTGGATAACATCCATGCTATGGGAGCCTTAAGACAATAATGGGACAAGTGGAGCAGTGGGTGCAGAAAATCACAGATGGAGCAAAGGAGTTGGATGTTGAGAGGGAGAAGCATAGTGCAGATGCAGCAGAAGCAGTGCAGGGGATGATGCGACTTCATCAGCATCGTGTAGGCTGACTTACGTAGAGTAGATTTGCAGCAATGTAGAGGCTTCAGGAGGACAATGCGGCGCACCAAAAGCGTAGGGGACTTCATCGTAGGGGCTGATGTGACTTCAGCAGCGCAGAACAGGACTGCTTACGCAGTGCAGAGTTGTAGATGTACAACACCTTCAAATGTCAGCACAAAGAAATAGCTGATGGAGCTTTAGTGATGAGGATGCTGCCCAACTTACTTTTCTGTCAAATATTGGGCAGGAATTTTAGTTTTTTCTCTCACCAACTAAACTTACAGTGCAGTAGTTGGCAGCATGATGCAGCAGATTGAGTGGGAGCTACAGTACAGATGTGGATGTAGCAGTGATAGCATAATGGGGAGAAATACAGAATGGCAGCAGGAATGGAGTGATGAAGGGAACCAGGTCCAGCATTAGTGTAGCGACCCACACCAGAGATAAGTGCAGAGCTTCGAGGTGAAACAGTATTGTACTAGAGCACATTCCTCGCTAAGAGGGAGTGTTGAGTTTTTTTAGAGTTGGAGTAGCATCGGATGTGCTCTAGCTCCCAAAATTTGTGGAGGGACTAGAGTACATGAGATCTCCAAGACACAAAAAGGGATTTGAGAAATTCCATCCAGTTTGGGAGATAATTAATTAATTAATATTTTTAATTAAGGACCCTAAGTCTAACTTAGGAAAATTAAAATATTAAAGGTAATTAATTTAAATATGTGATGGAAATGACATAAGTCACATAGATCAATATTTGTTTTAATATTAGCCATTGAATCAATATTATATCATGGCTATTGGTTTCCCAACAAGAAATTATAAAGGAAAGGCTTGGGGTCAATTGGAGAAGACACATATAGAGGCATAACATTGAGACTAAGCTGAAATTATACGACAGGGTTTGGTAAGAATTTTCAAAAGTGTTTCAGCTACTATGAAGGGTATTATTGGCTAATGGGATGGTCTGAACCCAGACCCAAGAATCAGCAAGAGGAAGAGAGGCAGCAACCAGGAGTAGCGTAGGGAAGCAAAGGCAGCAGCAGCAGCTACGCAATGAAGAGGGCTTCAGCCGCTACATAGGTGCTACGCGGGCCTAGAAAGGGCAACACTGAGTAGCAGGAGGCCCCCCAGGGTTATGCAGAGGCCTTCTCGGGCGTAGGGACTGCATCACCTAGTCTGGGGTTACACAACCCTCTCTAGGCCAACGCAGAGGCACACAGAGGCTAGCGGGGCTGACGCAGGGGCTTAAGGGGCAACGTTGGGGTTTCTAGAGGAAGAAATTGGTCAAGTCATGTAAATCCCATTTAAGGGTGTAGATTAGTCATGTTTTCAGTCTCCAGAACAATAGGTTAGTTGCAGATCTATTTTTTCTCTGTCAGGTTAACCAGTAAGGTGACCAAATTTGTTGTATTCAGAAACTACTTAATAATATAAATCCTCCAGCAGCTAGAAGATCATTTTTCCAACATTGGGTTTTTCGAGGGATTTTTGTCCAGAAAATCTTGTGTGTCACTTTGTCTATGTGCATGTATCCTATTTTAGATATGAATCAGTGAAATTTTGTTATGTGTTTACTTCGATGTTAATCTGAATTTTCAGTATTAATAACTTTTTTAAGTAGGAGAAGTATAACCAAAATTAACAGTAGGGTTTCTCCATAAAGTAATATTCATAAATTTTCACAGATATTGGCCAACCCCAACCACTATAACATAGCTCCGCTGATCAAGAGATCATGTGTTTTTTCTCAAAAATTGAAAGTGCTTGAAACTATACCGAACATGAGTGACCTGATAGGTCTCGTTGTTGTGATTCCAACGCCATGAATGGTTCAAAAAACCGATTTCGTATGAGGAATATATCGCATTATGTTTGTTTTCCTAAACAGCTAAAAATTTTGTGACAAGAGTGACTGGGATGCCCAGTCAGCATGCAGGTACAGTCAGCAGGTGGTATATACTGGGAATATTCCATTTTCTCAAATCCAGTCATGTTTCGCCAACTGGCATTTTCTGGGCCATTGGATGGAGAAGTATGCATTTTAAGGAGAACCGTTGGATGGGTGACACGTGGCCAGCCCGACGGCTGCCACATGTCCCTAGGACTATTGTGTAAAATTTAGTGAGGTCTGGGGGGTTCAACCCCACGACCTCTGGCAGAACAGCCACCCGCCACACCGTGTGAGCTGCACATTAGAACTTAACATGTAATGGGTGGTGGTAATACTTAAATTTTATTATGGTTGCGTTTGGGGGGGAGACTGCCGTCGGTCCCAACCCGTCGGTGGCCCCATGGACTACCAGCAGGATTTGTGGAGGCGATGTTATTTCATCATCGCCGCCAACAAACTCCAATTGTTATGTGCAACCTTATCACATACAATGATCGCATTAAACTTCTCCCCGCGCGGTTAGGGTTTACGTGCTCCAAAACTATGGGTTAAACAACTATTACCACAGTTTAAGCATGGAGTTTCGCCAGTGGTTGCGGACACCGCGTGGTTTGGGTCGGTATGTGGCCACCCAACCACCCAAAATTTTATTGTTACGATAGTTTCCAACAGGATTTGTTTAGGTGCCCTAAATTTTGGGGTTTTAACCAAAATTAACTCCAGTTATGTACAGTTCTCCACTTTTAGTGGAGTTTTTCTAGCTGATATTTGGAAAACGCTTTGGGAGGTCAATTTTTTGACCAATTTGGGTGAAACAAGAGTCTAAATAGACTAATTTGAGCATTTTGGAGCCACTGGTGCATATAAAACAACCATTAGAGACTTTTAAACACGTGTATTTTCAATTTTGAGCATAATGACAAAGAGGGACATGCCATTGGGAACTGGACCAGCAGATGTAGCCCAAAAGGGGTGAACTGCTTCATCATGCCTACTGTGTAAAACTTATGTGTGATGTTATTTCTTTGTTATACACTATTGTACAGTGTTATTTAGGCTTATTTTCATGCTTAAAAGTCACAAATTTATCTATGTTTCATGGTTAAAAAACTCATTCCTTAAGCAAACAAATGGAGACAAATTGTACATGTTTTTATTACTGAAAGGACACTTAGCACAACAAACTAATACACTCCTTTCAGATCGGGTCGGTATCAGAGCTAGAGTTTACTCTTTGGTGTTTTTGTGTGCAAAGATTGTTTAACTGTTTTCAAGGGTTTTCATGCTTACTAGGCTCAAGCTTAAGAGAGGAGAAGGCAAATTGGTGGAAGCAAGAGGTACTCAAAGTGAGTCACCGAAAAGGAGGGAAAGATTTCCAAATTCTCCACCACCTAATTCACCTCCAAAAGAAGCAGAAGAAACATTAAGCATGCCTGCAAAGGAAGAAGAAATCCATGAAGAGGTGGATCCCAAAGAAGAAGAAAGAGTGTTCGGGAAAGCATTCCTTGACATGACTGAAATGGTGAGAGTCCTCTATAAGGAAAGGAATGAGAGACTAGAAGGAGAAGGATCCAAACTTCACAAGGAAGTTCAGGGATCATTAGGATTTCATAATGATGAACATAAATCAAAGAATGACAATGGAGGAAATGGAGGCAGTGGAAAGTTATCATCCTCATCCCCATCATCATCATCCTCTACTTCATCTTCAATACACCAGTGACACAAGTCAAAGAACACTGGTAAAAGTCATTTTCTAAAACTTGATGTTAAGTTTGAATTTCCAATGTTTAATTGTGAGGTCAATGCAGGAAATCTTGATAATTGGATTAGGCAATTGGAGGTCTATTTGAGAATTTAGAACCTTCATGATGATGATACCAAAAACCAACTAGCTTCATTGAGAATGGAAGGTGCAACACTTGTTTGGCGGGAATCCAAGACAAAGGAGGAGATCAAAAAGCATGGTAATATTATTCTATCATGGACTGATTTCATTACTGCAGTAAAAAAACAGTTTTATCCATTAGCTCACATGCAAAAATCCATAATGAACTGGCAAAATTTTAGACAATTGAAAGGATAGAATGTGCAAGAATACACCCAAGAATTTAGGAGAAGAAATCTCTTATTAGGGGTAGATTTGCAGAGCCAAGATACTTTTCTCAAGTACATAGGAGGCTTACATGGCTACCTAAAACATATTACTCTCATGTTTAACCCTACAATTCTAGATGAAGTTTGTGTTGAGGCCACACATCTAGAAGCTAGAGGGAAAAACATTACTGATGAGAGTAGGAAGAAACCTTTTAAGGGGAGAAACAAATAGAATACCTCAAAATGTAAGGGAAAAAATAATGCATTTGTCAAGAAAGAGGGAGAAAAAGTGGTTTGTAAACATTGTTCAAGAGAAGGCCATGAAGAGAAAAATTGTTGGAAATTACATCCTGAAAAGAGACCCAGGTATAACAATAACAAAGGGAAGTAGAAAAATGCAGCTACAACTCAACATGACTTAGGAGAGGATTAAGGTGATGAATAAAAAATTACAGCTATGGGATTGAAGAACATGAAGGGGAAATAAATTGAAACAAAACCCAGTACTAGTACATCAAACTATCACATACAAGCTCCAAATGAAGAAGAGAGAATTGAACTGTTTCATGTGAAGGTCATATCTAAACATACCAAGATTGACACACTGTTTGACAGTAGGTCACGAGAAAAATTAATCTATGAAGACTTGGTCAAGAAACTTAATCTTTGGATCATTCCACATCCAAAACCATATCCACTTGGGTGGATTTGTAAGGATGCAAATTTACATGTTTCAAAATTGCGCTTTGCAATAACTGCACATTTTTTTGACACAGTTGAATTAGATGTGGTTCCGCTTGATATTACAGGTATTGTGTTGGGCAATCCTTACTTGTATGATAGGAAAATGATCTTCCATCGCCATTGGAAAAAATACCATTTATTCAAATATGGCAAGGAGCTCATTGTTAGAACACATCGTAAGAAGACAAATATTGCAATGGTAAATGCTGGACAGGTAAAGAGGCTGGTGAATTCAAGTAAGAATTTTGTTCTTCTAATGATTAAGCCTAAAGTTGATGTTAATCATGAATCATTTGAGGATTGTGATCCTAAGTTGAAATCAGATTTATATGATGTAGTTGATGCACATCATGAGATGTTTCAGGAGCCAACAAGATTGCCTCCAAAAAGGGAGATTCAACATGAGATTCAATTGCAACAAGATTGTCCGCTTCCAAACATCGGCATGTATCGCATGTCGATAATGGAGAATGTTGAAATAAAGAGGCAAATCAAGGACATGTTGGACAAGGGACTCAAAAGGCCAAGAACTTTTCCATGTGGTTCACACATAGTCTTGATTCCAAAGAAAGATGGGACTTGCCGCATGTGTGTCGACTTCTGAGCTTTGAACAAGATAACGGTAAAGAATCGATCCCCACTCCCAAGGATAGATGATTTGCTAGATCAGCTGAAAGAAGCAAACTTTTTCACTAAGTTATATTTACGAAGTGGATATCATCAAGTAAGAATTGCAGAAAGTGATATATGGAAGACTGCATTCAAAACCAAACAATGACTCTTTGAGTGGTTGGTTATGCCATTTGGTTGGAACGGGGTCTCCTAACAAGCTACGAAACTGGTTCATTTTGGCCATTTTTGATTATATTTAGTATAGCACAGGGGTTTTTGGGTGGGTCAAAGCCCTGAATGCATTGTAATGGGTCAAAGGGTAAACTAGGGGTCCGAAAACCATGGGTTGCGGACCATAAGATTGATAAAGATAGATTTTTATAAATAGAGAGGCATTTCAGATTGTAGAAGGTAGGATTTTGATGAGCTATTGATGCGATCTGTTGTGTAAACGATCTGTTTGGGTTTTTTGGGAACGGACTCCTACTGGCTGTGTGCGCGAAGATCGTAGTCCAGCTGTGTGCGGACCCTGCTGCTGTGTGCATAGGTTGGGAAGGGTATTGTAAAGAAAGGTTGATGAATGAATGAATACGCTGGATTGTTAGATTTGAATCTGTGAGTACTATTGAATTTCATGTAATTACTGTGTTATGCATTCTCTGCCTTTAGGCTGTGAAGGTCTATATATTGAATGATTGATCTGTCCGCTCTGGGTATATCATACTGCGGAAGTCTGTTGAATTAGATCTAGATCTATTATGTTATGGTTATGTATTGATATTATGAGAAGTATATAATTGTATATCTAGTGCACGTGGATGCAATAGGATACATATTTAACCCTGCGCAAAGACATGGTGATATGAACAAAACACAGCCCTATTTCCTTACCCTTCCTTTCTCATGGTGCAGAAACCTGGTTCCATCACCCACCCATACTACTTTGGGTGAAATTGTGATCTGCGCAAGCAGGTCACTGCCAAAAGGGCCAGTAGTATAGGGGTTTTTTGGCAAACCTTGCACACTGAACCTGGATCAAGACCCCTCAAGCCAACAAATGGTTCCGTTGCTGGGACCCAAAGAGATCTGAGAAAGGGATCAGGTAATGACAAGAGAATAATAGAAGCCTAAAAGAAAAGAGATCAAGGACTGGTTCGAAAGGCAGATCTAGGAGTTTGCAGTAAGAGAAAACCGAAGCGAAAAGTTAGCCGCGGAGAGGTGGAAAAATAGGTATGTTCTTACTGAAAGCTACGAAATATTCTTTGTAACCTTTGCAATCGAACTCCAGGAGTAGCTTGCTAGGCTGGTAGAATTCCAGAATTGCTAGAAGGACGAGCGAGTCACTCAGTGGACTCCATATCTGCTTGAACAGCTGGAAAAAACTGATAATACCATCACATGCACGATGGATCACTGGGTGGATATTGTGCTAGGAGGATTTGTGACAGAGTTTTCCATTGATCAGTTTGTATCATACTTTGAGGTCGAGCGATGATTCTTCAAAGGATTCCGGGGTAAATTTCTGAGGACGTTACCATTACTAATTAAGAAGTTTTTGTGCGAAAAGAGCATTCTGTGTAGCCATACCGACTGAATGACCTTGGATCTAGATGGAATTGTGACGTGCAGTGGTAAGTATTATCGGACCAACCTTGATGGAGGAAGGGCCGCCTATAGCCTAGTGAAGGAGTCGGCTACATCACCACCTAGGGCACGCAAGGGTAAGAATTCGCCTATAACGTCATCCCTGGATAGTGATATGGCTGATCACTTGAAACTACCTACCTTTAAAGGGGTAGGAGATGAGGACATGGATCGATTTTGGTTTGTTGCGGACTTTGTCTGGACTGTGCAGAACGTGGCAAGTGATACAATAAAAAGGGTGCAGCTGTCTTTAGCATTCGAAGACCGAGCTCTGGACTTGGTATATGTGATATGTTGCCTAGAATGGAACCGCCTCCATTCAGGATATTAAGGATGATCTGAAGCAACAATTCCGCAAGCCAAAGTATTATTCCCAGTTAGTAGCAGATGTAAAGGACTTCAAGCAAGGTGTGTCTGAATCAGTATGGGAGGTGGATCAAAGGTTAAAGAAGGTGATTAGGGAAGGAGAGTTCGAGTATGAAGATAAACAACATACAGAATGGTTCAAATCCATGTTGCTACCTCACCTATGCACCCCCATGAATCAGCAGACCTTTGAATCACATGAGAAAGCTGTAGAGGTCGCTATGAAATTAGAAGTTTCTCCCCAGGAAGACACCTCAGCAGGGGTACAACAGATCCAGGAACAACTCGGGGCTATGCACATGGAGATACAGAACCTGCGAAAGGAACGAGGAAAAGACATCTGCGTGGATCTCTGGTGTATACGTTGCCGAGTGTCTGGTCACACGAAGGATCAGTGCCCGCTACTGACTGATTATATGCAAGCCGGAGGACCTAGCCCGCTGCGCCTAGGGGTGATTAAGGAACATGTCCTGTTGCGCCCCGGATCAAGCGTATCTGCGTTAAGGTGTGATTATTTTCGGGTAGCAGGCCTACACGATACGAATCATTGCCCTCGGCTAGGTGTGTATGTTCCCGAGCTAAAACAACAATGGTGTCGATTCTATCGATTTGTATGACACGACAAGCATAATTGCCGAACATATGACTTAATGATGGATCGCAGGAACTTATATCGGGTGCAATCAGACCCTGCATCGCCAATATTGGCTGCGCACTTTGGTGGATCACTGGCTTGAGGCAGAGGAGGTCGGGGAGGAAGCGCAGGCTGAGGACGAGGGAAGTTAATCTGTTATAACTGTGGGGAAACAGGGCACTTTTCTAGAGAATGTGCTAATACCACTGGGACATTGTGTAAGTACTGTAAACAGCTGGACCATGAGGTAGAAGACTGCCTGATATTAATAGCCAGAATGCAGGAAAAGCAGCCTACCTATACGCAGAATGTACAGAGGGTTAAAAATGAGCTACGAGAAGCAGATCCAAGTGTAAGGGTCATAACACATAGCGGGCTGGATACCAAGGGAATTAAAGAGATATCATGTGAAGAAAAGACACTACCCGCAGCCCCTACGCTGTCTCAGAGTGAGGAAGAAATTGAGACCTTTTTAAAGGCATGTCGAAAATTGCTCAGGAATCCATAGGCAGTAAGAAACCTCCTGGCCTTGATGAATACCTGCACAACTTGGCCTACTTTGGTCCCTGAGACCAAGGACGTGCACAAAATATACAGCTCTAAGAAACACACAGGGAGGGAAATGCGGTTGACTGCACAAATCAGAGACTATGAAATGGATCAGGTTATCTTAGATCTTGGATCTGAAGCCCAAATTGGAATGGTCCACTATCCAGCTGTGCATGTCAAATCAGAAAAAAAAAATATTTCCTTCGGGAAGGTTACCAAAAGTTATGGTTGACATTGCAGGAGCAAGAGTACTAGCTAACTTTGAAGTAATTGATATAGTCGATGATGAATACCCCTACCCTGCGCTCCTTGGGTTGGATTGGGCCATAGACATGGGAGGTATTATCAACCTTAAGAAGCGAAGCATGGTGTTTGAAAGCGAAGGTATGTGTGTCGTAGTACCATTGGATCCCGTGGAAGGCACCCAGTATACCGAGCCAGTCCATCCGAAGGAGGAATTGGATCATATTTATAAGATCACTGCACAAGATGAAGACCGGGTTAACCCCACAAATGAAGGGATGCTCTGTTGGGAAAAGGACAGTGAATGTTTTTCTGACTCTGACGAAGAACTAGAGAATTAGCAGAGCTGGCTGCATGAGGTTTTGGCGCTTCGCAGCCTTCAGACCGTCAGAAAATTCCATCGCATTTCTACCATAGAAAGAACCTTGCCTTGCCAGGAGGACGCAAATGACACTCAGCAGCCTACAAAGCCAAGGGGTCTCCCGGATTGTAGGTCCGTAGCACTACCACTAACCCGATATGAAGCACCTACCTGGAGGAACTACTGGAGTCAGGTGATCCTGCGTATAGAAAATCCCTTAGCCAGATGGGCCCCAAAGACGGTCGACCCATGTAGTTCCCTGATAACGTGCAACACCCAAGGGTGCGGCCAACCCTTGCCCATCCAGACTTACCAGAATATCACTGACCTCAGCGCGCATAGGATTATGGGCCTATTTACCATCATGTGTGTCCAGGAAAATCTACGAGACATAAACCACCTCCGGATGTATGATGCAGTTGTCATGCACCAGACTGTTCCATCCATGAATGGCATAAATGCATTGAGAAGACCCCCGATCTCCTTGCAGGTTTGCCCTGTGTCAACCCTCTGTCAAGATACGAAAACGACCTCAAAAAACCAGCTACGCTCTGACATTTCAGGGACACAACCTGGGGCATGAATAAATAATGTCAGCACATTCCCAATTAATAATAAAATACACTTGTGAACACAGAAAATGGGCGGCAGATCATCAATATCACCATTTATGATAAGCATAGTTCGACAGATCGAGGATACGCGCCACATGCGAACTACCTCGCCATTAAGTAGCTTCAATTGGGATGCGGATGGTTAGAAGACGCTGGGTCGGGCTATTTATTCACCTATCAAGTGGCACTAGCTAACTGCATTATGGGTTTTTATACTTGTTTAGACGTTGTATAACGATCGTCTCTCTGTTATGGATCCCAAATCACAGGAGGAACTGATAAGAGGACCAAGATATGCTGAGTGTAGTAATGGGAGTGTGTGCGGGATGTCGCCCGGAAGGATTATCTACGCACCAAGTTCGACAGGAACGCTGCAGTACAAGGACCTGCTGCAACATCTCCGCCATTTCTAGACCACGCCCGCTAGAAGCAACGTATGTTTACTCCCTCGCACTGCCATAATTCACACTTCTAAACTGATTACTGGGGATATTCAACTAGACTTAGCACAGTTATCTACTTTAGAGCTACAAAGTTTGTCTACCAGTGTAATGCAAGAAGTACACTGCCGTGACCAAGAAAGGCGCAAGCAGTATGTCAGGCCTCCGGAAGAACGAACCTAGGGAATTGTTGTGGTCACTAATGCAACACACATGATTCAGGAACAACTGGCGCAGGGAGCCCAGTTACTTGAAGAGGCTACGCAGCTGTGGATGAAAGCTCTGCACCACCCCACACTTCAGCATGTTCAAAGGGAACTGAAGCAAGCAGAAGATGTTCTAGATCGAGTTCGGGCCTCCACACCTCCCCCCGCCCCCGCGCAGCACCTGGGCGCCATGCATAGGATTGAGGACCTTCATCACTCCGAGAAGATTGTGTGCGAAAATTTGAAGCCATGGTCTGATGCTACCCTTCAGCTTGCGCATGATGCGCAGTCCGCCATTGCACGCCTCCACCGATTATTGGAATGACTCGGTCTAGACCTCTACGGACCTACTTCTCTGACAATGATCAACATTGCACAACACGTTGCGGCCTGAAGCGAGGAAGTGCTTCCACCACTCCTTCGCACCCTGGCTACCTTGCGCGTGCAGATTGAAGGCGTGCTACCAAAGTGACTCGAGACGAGTCACAAGATTGTGTTGGGGGACTGTTGGAATGGGGTCTCCTAACAAGCTACGAAACTGGTCCATTTTGGCTATTTTTTATTATATTTAGTATAGCACAGGGGTTTTGGGGTGGGTCAAAGCCCCGAAAGCATTGTAATGGTTCAAAGGGTAAACTAGGGGTCCGAAAACCATGGGTTGTGGACCATAGGATTGATAAAGCTAGATTGTTATAAATAGATAGGCATTTCAGATTGTAGAAGGTAGGATTTTTATGAGCTATTGATGTGATCTGTTGTGTAAACGATATTTTTGGGTTTTTAGGGAACGGACTCCTGCTGGCTGTGTGCGAGGAGATCCTAGTCCAGCTGTGTGCAGACCCTGCTGTTGTGTGTGCAGGTTGGGAAGGGTATTGTAAATAAAGGTTGATGAATGAATGAATACACTATATTATTAGATCTAAATCTGTGAGAATATTTAATTTCGGGTAATTACTGTGTTATGCATTCTCTGTCTTTATGTTGTGAAGGTATGTATATTGAATGATTGATCTGTCCGCTCTGGGTATATCATACTGCAGAAGTCTGTTGAATTGGATCTAGATCTATTATGTTATGGTTATGTATTGATATTATGAGAAGTATATAATTGTAGATCTAGTGCACGTGGATGCAATAGGATACATATTTAACCCTACACAGAGACACGGTGATTTGAACAGAACGCAGCCCTGTTGCCTTACCCTTCCTTTCTCAGGGTGCGGAAACCTGGTTCCAGCACCCACCCATACTACTTCGGGTGATATTGTGATCTGCGCAAGAAGGTCACTGCCGAAAGGGCCAGTAGTGTAGGGATTTGTTGGCAAACCTTGCACACCGAACTTGGATCAGGACTCCTCAAGCCAACAATGGGACATGTCGCATGTGTGTCAACTTTAGAGCTTTGAACAAGATAACGATAAAGAATCGATCCCCACTCCCAAGGATAGATGATTTGCTAGATTAGCTGAAATAAGAAAATTTTTTCACTGAGTTAGATTTACGAAGTGGATATCATCAAGTAAGAATTGCAGAAAGTGATATATGGAAGACTGCATTCAAAACCAAAAAATGACTCTTTGAGTGGTTGGTTATGTCGTTTGGTTTGTGTAATGCACCAAAAAATTTCATGCGTGTTATGGATAATTTTTTACGTCCATTTCTTGATGACTTTGTGATTTTGTATTTAGATGATATACTCATTTTCAGAAAAACAAGAGAAGAACATGTCTTGGATGTGAAAATGGTACTTGATGTTTTGAGAAAGAGCAATTATTTCTTAAGATGTCAAAGTGTGAATTCGAAAATACTTCTCTGGTTTATTTGGGACACATTGTAGGAGGAGGCGAGTTGAGAATTGATCCTTCTAAAGTGGAAGCCATTGCAAATTGGCCCACTACCAAAATAGTAACCAAGATAAGAATTTTCTTAGGTGTAGCTTAGTATTGGAGAAAGTTTATTGCTAACTTTTCTGCCATAGCAGCTCCTATGCATGCATTGACAAGTGTGAAGAAAGGCTTCCAATGGAAAGAAAAATAGCAGCGAGATTTTGAATCTTTAAAAGACAAGAGAAGTTTAGCTCCAATCCTTGCATTACCAAATTTGAGACAGCCATTCGAGATACAAATTGATGCTAGTGAGTATGCCATGGGCGCAGTACTTTTGCAGCATGGTAAGCCTATCGCTTTTCATTCTGAAACATTCAATGGTGATGTAAATAATTATCCTACATATGAGAAAGAGTTGTATGCATTGGTAAAAAGCATCAAGAAGTGGAAACACTACTTGATGGGTAAAGAGACGATTATATATACCGATCACCAACCATTATAGTACTTGCAGTCGCAAACAAAATTGCAATAATCATGACATTTCAGGTGGATGGGATTTCTTCAATAGTTTCACTTGGTTATAAGGTACAAGAAAGGTATTTTCAATAAAGTTGTTGATATGCTTTCAAGGCCAACTATAAGTGCTTCTAATTTACTTAAAAATGATTCTATTGTACATGAGAGTTACATAGAACAGTATGCATTTGATGCTGATTTTCAAGATGTGTATGTTAGTTTGAGTGAAGGGAATCAAGTTGAGGAAAATGATTAGCACATGCATAAAAATTTGTTGTTTCATTTGGGCAAGCTGTGTATACCACAAGGAGATAGGCTTAGTGTCATGAGAGAGGTTCATTCATCTCTTATTGCTGGACACTTTGGGGTAAGAAAAACAGTGGCACATCTACAAAGGTATTTCTATGGCCTCGCATGATAGATAACGTGTCACGTTTTATAAGAGGATGTTCTATGTGTGCAACAAGAAAGCCTAGCAATAGGAATCTTGTGTTTTACACGCCACTACCGGTACCATCAAGGCCATGGGAGAGTGTCTCCATGGACTTTGTTGAAAGGTCTACCTATGTCAAGAAAACATCATGATTATCTTTAGGTAGTTGTGGATAGGTTCAGTAAAATGTGTATACTTATGCCATGTAAGAAAACCATTACTGCTGAAAAAATTGTTGTACTTTATTTTCAACAAGTATGGGTTCATTTTGGTTTTCCAAATTCTATTGTTAATGACATGGATTCTAGGTTCATTGGGAATTTTTGGTCCAATGTTTGGAAGATGATGGACACAAAGTTGAAAAAGAGTACTGCTTTTCATCCACAAAATGATGGCCAAACCAAGGCAGTGAACAGAACTGTTGTGCATCTATTGAGAAAATATTGCAGCGAACATCCCAAGTTGTGGGATGAACAACTGCATTACATTAAACATGCTTACAACCGGGCAAAAAACTCTTCTAGAAATACTTCACCTTTTGAAACCTGCTTTGG
Organism: Pinus albicaulis; assembly: GCA_034641835.2. NCBI lineage: Eukaryota > Viridiplantae > Streptophyta > Pinopsida > Pinales > Pinaceae > Pinus > Pinus albicaulis. Next base: position 1,629,206,851 of record CM076581.1, read on the forward strand.
GTATTTTCTGAAATCTCCCTTAGAATTCATCTTTGAGAAGGGTGTTGCAATTGATGGGCATAGTGATATTGACAAGGCTCGAAATTTCATTGAGAAAATTCATATTATTCATCAACAAGTTCAAGAAAAACTTGAGAAGAGTCAAAGAAAATACAAGGAGAGGCATGACAAACATAGAATTGATCACAATTTTTAAGAAGGAGATGAAGTATGGTTACACATAAGCAAAGAAAAGATGTAATAAGGTAAAAAGCTCAATCCCATTCGCTATGGTCCATTCAAGATCATCAAACAAGTTGGTAATAATTCATTTCAACTTGACTTGCCTTCATATATGCAAATGTATTCTATTGTCAATGTGGAAAATTTATGTTTGTATGAGCCTCCTTTGATTGATGATCAAGGGAGTGATATTCAACTACCATCTATAGAATATTTCTCGCTAGAATTTCTGGATGAGCTCAAGGAGGATATCATAATTGACAGGAGGACACGCACTTCGAAGAGGGGAAGTGTCGATTATCTTCGAATTGGGCTCAAGGGCATCAAACCAAGTAAGGCAAAGTGTATGGAAGTTGAAAAGGTGAGGGAGTTGTACCCTTATCTTCTGAACAGGTAATTAAAGTCTTTTGGGGTCCAAAAGCTTCCCAATGGGGAGGTGTGATCAGGAGATCATGTGTTTTTCTCAAAATTGAAAGTGCTCGAAACTGTACCGAACCTGAGCGACTGGATAGGTCTCGTCGTTACAATTCTAGTGCAGTGAACGGTTCGAAAAACTTATGTCGTATGAGGAAGATATCGTGTTTTGTTTGTTTTCCTAAACAACTAAAAATTTTGTGACAGGAGTGACTAGGATGCCCAGTCAGCATGCAGGTACAGTCAGCAGGTGGCATATACTAGGAATATTCCCTTTTATCAAATCCGCTCATGTTTCACCAAGAGGCATTTTCTAGGCCATTGGATGGAGAAGTACGTGTTTAAGGAGAACCGTTGGATGGGTGACATGTGGACAACCTGGAGGCTACCACGTGTCCCCAAGACTGTTGTGTAAAATTTAGTGAGGTTCGGGGGGTTTGACCTTGCGACCTTTGGTAGAATAGCCACTCACCACATCGCGTGAGCTGCGCATTAGAACTTAAGATGTAATGGGTGGTGGTAATACTTAAAGTTTATTATGGTTGCGTTTGGGGGGGAGACCACCAGCGGTCCCAACACGCTGGCGGCCCCATGGATGTTGATCACATGACATGTAACAAACCACAACACTATATGTTATCACTTCCAACAAAATCCAACTATTATATGCAATCTTATCACATACAATGGTTGCATTAAACTTCTCCCTATGCGGTTAGGGTTAACGCGCTCCAAAACTCTGGGTTAAACAACTGTTACAACAGTTTAAGCATGGGGTTTTGCCAACAGTTGTAGACACTGCGTGGTTTGGGTCCGCATGTGGCCACCCAAAATTTTATTGTTACAGTATTTTCCGGTGGGATTTGTGGAGGCACCCTAAATTTAGGGTTTTTAACCAAAATTAACTCCAGTTATGTACATTTCTCCACTTTTAGTGGAGTTTTTCTAGCTGATATTAGGAAAATGCTTTGGGAGGTCAATTTTTCGACCAATTTGGGTGAAAAAAGAGTCTACCTAGACTAATTTGAGAATTCTGGAGCCACTGGTGCAGTGAAAACAACCATTAGAGGCTTGTAAACACATGTATTTTCAATTTTGAGCATAATTAAAAAGAGGGACATGTCATTGGGAGCTGGACCAGCAGATGTGGCCCAGGAGGGGTGAACTGCTTAATCATGCCTACTATGTAAAAATTATGTATGATGTTATTTCTATGTTATACACTGCTGTACAGTGTTATTTAGGCTTATTTTCATGCTTAAAACTCACAAATTTATCTATGTTTCAAGGTTAAAAAACTCATTCCTTAAGAAAACAAATGGAGAAAAATTGTACATGTTTTTATTACTGAAAGGACACTTAGCACAACAAACTAATACACTCCTTTCATATCATATGAAACTTTCTGGGTCTTGCCAACTTCTACTGTAGGTTCATGTTGGGGTTCTCTCATATCACTTGGCCTTTGAATCAAGTCACCAAGGGAGGAGCGAAAGAAAATTTATTTTGGTATGAATCCAAACAAAAGGAATTTTCCGAGTTGAAACATGCCACTATGATCAGAGTCATTTGAGATTGAGACAGATGACTCTGACTATGCTATTGGTGCAGTGCTTACTCAGTAGGGGCATCTGGTGGCATATCACAGTGAGGCACTTTTAGACACAGTTTGAAATTATCCCAACTATGACAAAGATATGTATTCCATTGTGCAGGCCTATCGAAAATGGAAGCTTTACATTCTAGGGAAGGAAACGATCATCCACACAGACCACCGACCCTTGCAGTTCATAAAGACACAAGGGAAGTTGCATAATGATCACCATCATAAATGGTGCACATACTTGCAACAGTTCCATCTTAACATTAATTACAAGAAGGAAAACACCAAAAATGTTGCATACTGTCTTAGCCGACCGTCGATCATGGCGCTGACTACTATGCTTGACACTTATGGGCACAAGACTTCGGGGTGGCCACATCTTCACAAGAGTGATCCAGAGTTCAGAAACACATACTAGACACTCCTATAAGGCAAGAAAGTTCCAATTTTTCACCTCCAGGATGCACTGTTAAGCCACTTGGGACACCTCTTTGTTCCTTCAAGCGAGCGTGCCAAGATGATTTGGTAGGCACACTACAGTCGAGTCGCTCAGAATTTCGGGATAGAGAAAACAATGGTAGTGTTGCAGAAGTATTTTTATTGGCCCAAACTTCGACAAGATGTGGGGAAGTACATTAGATCTTGCATTTACTGTGCCATTGCCAAACTGGAAATCAAGAAGCAAGGCCTACACACTCCTCTTCCTACTCCTAGTCGACCTTGGGAATCTGTCACAAGGGATTACATGTCGGGCCTTCCTTCTACTAAGCATGAAAACAACCTTTTTTTCGTGGTTGTCAAAAAATTATCTAAGATGGCTATTATCACAGCCTGCAAGAAGAGTATCACAAAAAAATCCACTACTAAGCTCTTCTTTGAACGAGTGTGGGTACACTTCGGGATCCCACAATCCATTATCTCATATCAGGACAATAGATTCCTAAGTAAGTTTTGGTTTAGACTATGGTCGATGTTGGATACCAAGCTCACTAAGTCCACAGATTTTCACCCCCAAATTGATTACCAAACATAGGTCATCAACATGATGATCGAAGACATTCTGCACATGTACAACTTGAAGCATCCACACAAATGGGATGAAAGTCTCCCCTATTTCCAGCACAAATACAACTAAGCTCTCCATATCTAAACTGGTCACAACCCCTTTCAGGTGGGGTTGGGATTCCATCCATGATGTCCCATTGATGTGGCCATACCAATTGCACCTACTCAGGAATATTCGGCTCATGTCCAATCCTAAGCTAAAAAGGCCAATGGATTCATTGATTGCATTTAACACATCCACCAGCAGGTCCATGAGATATTGAGCAAAGCCAATGCTAACTACAAGCAGTGACATGATCAACATCGGGTGCCACACAAGTTCCAGGTAGGCGGTAAAGGTCGGTTACATTTGCAGAAGGAGAACCTCGATGGGCCCCAACGTAAGCTTCGCTCGCTAATATGTGGTCCTTACACCATCACTAAGGCTATAGGGGATAATTATTTCAAGCTCAAAATTCTACCATTCCTTGGCCTGCACCCAATGCTCAATGTGGACCACCTTCAACCATACTTTCCACCATTACTGGACACATCAGAAATGAAAGAACAACTCACGCCAACATAGCTAAACCCGACTACATGAAACATGCCAAAACTAATCGGATCATGGACATGTAGATCAAGAACACTTTCTAGCAGAATATCAAACTGTATCAGGTTGTCAAATTTGGCCAACTCTTGTCCAAAGGCAAGTGGCTCGGTAGGGACCAAGTTCAACATAAGTTTCCCCATCTCATGGAGGCTCAACGCAATGGGGACCATTGCTTCCTAAGGGGGGAGGACTGGTCTAGGTGCATATTGGTGGAAACCTAGCAATTCCACATGGACCCCCACAATTTTTTCTTTCATTTTTTTAGTTTCTTTAATTGTAGCACATTTTACTATTTTTGGCAGTTTTTCGGGCCCTGAAATTATAGAGCTTTTTTGAGGCCCTAAATGATTTTTTTTTAGAAAAGCGGAAAACATAAGTCATTAATTGATGTTTGCAGTAAAAAAAAAAATTCATTGGATAGATATTCCTAGTGAGGTATCGTGCATGTCAAACAAATATTGTATGCCAAAGTTACGAACCTGGGAAGTTGATGTACCAATTTACCCAACGAGGCCCATAATTTTGGTGATTCATCTCCTAGGTTTAGGTTTTTGGATGTTTAGGTTTTTCCATTATTTCCAAATAATAATAAGGCCTTTGAGCCTCATTGTAACATAATTCAGAGACATGTAGCTGCCACATCTCTTCTCGGAGATAAGCTACCATTGCCCAAGCTAGTTTATTTCCATTTGTATGTAAGCATATTTCAGTTCTTTAATATTAATGAAATGAAGTTTTATTTATGTTGCATCTTTGTGTTTATGTTTATATATGTATTCTATTGTGTTCCTACATAATTATGGATAAACCTTTCATGTCACAAAGATCAATGGAGGTGATATCAGAGATTGTAGATTGGTTCGCCTTACTAGATGGAACATTGATCAAACTATTCGACAAGCAAAAGAGACCACATATTTTGTCACATTAGGGGAATTTTGAGGTTAAAATGGGCCTCCTAAGAAAAAATTACAACCAAAATAAACTTTATAAGAACTAATAGGATTCAATATGATGATTTCAACCATGGGGGATGATTCACCATTTTTGGAGTAAAAAGGAAAAAATATTAAAATAAATAAAATAATAAAACTATTTTTTCAACTCATATTTTCGACCTATCTCCCTAAGGTTTTACTCAAATTTCGAGCGGGAGTACTCGTTGGATGAAAAATTTAATTCCTCATCCAAGGAGTACCCATGTTCCATTCTTTTGATGGACCTTGCTACACGAAAAATGAGAAATACATGAAAAATGTGATTGCAATCACGTTTTTCATGTATTTATCATTTTTCATGTAGAAGGGTCCATCGAAAGTATGTAACATGGGTACTCCTTGGATGAGGAATCAAATTATGCATCCAATGAGTGTTCCTGCTCAAAATTTGAGTAAACCCATAGGGAGATAAGTTGAAAATACGAGTTGAAAAAATAGTTTTTTTTTTCCCTCTAAAATTTGATGATGTAATCTAATATTATTTTATTATTTCCAATATTATTTTATAATTTCCTTAGGATGACCATTTTAGACTTCAAAATTCCTCTAATGAAGATATGCCACTGACAAACGTTTCATGCATGAAGTATCTTACCATATCACCATAGGGTTTTCAGCAACACTGCATAGGATGAAGAAGGAACCATGGCCCACTCTTCAGTCATAGATTATATTATATGATATTAAGAATCTCAAAGTTGTAGATGCAAAATTGAAAACCATAGTGAAGTTTGAATTCGGTATAAAAGACTTGAATCTGTATGATCTGAGGGGAATTTACAAGGACCACTGTGCACAAATAGACTACAACTGGGCCAATGGGGCATGCCATTGGTTAGAGGAGGAACCATGGAATAATTACTATAACTCCTCTATATCTCGTGAGCTGATAAGTATAGCTGGGAATTCTCGAGTTTTCCCTTAGACGACAGTAGTTCTGGAAGAAATAACAACAGAAGACATCAACCAGATACATGATAAGGGAAAGAGGAAGGTTGTTGACAGTGCAGAGGAGGAACAAATCTGGAAGATGCAAGCAGATCTTATCATTCAAAAAGTAGATTTCGAAATGGAAGAAAAGAGGAGGAAGAGGAAGCAAAGAGAAGAGACGAGAAAGAGAGAAAATAAAATATAGGAGGAAGCAGAACTAAGAGAAAAAAAGTAAAAACAAGACTTAAGAAGAAGTGAATAGGAGGAGAAGCAGAAGCAGTAAGAAGAATGAAATAAAGGTGCCGCAATAGAAGAGACGACACCCACACAGGTTGAAGAGTAGGAACAAGATCAACCAACAAGAGAATGAGTAAGAGAAAAATGTAGGATCGAGAGCTTGCTCAAGAGATTGAGCACTCGATTGAAGTTACAGACATGGATTTGTGACCAAAACCACAATATGAAGATGAGGACCTAATGCCTAGCGCACCATATTTCATTGTTCAGACTCCACCACCTCCAGCTGTAGAGCCTGCCCCAAGCGAGAAAGGGGAGATAGTTCCACTTGATGATGACTCGGTGATGGATGTGTACAATATTCCATTTGATGAACTCTAGAAGAAGATTTTACAAGCACGGAGAAAGCACTTCCCTGATGATCATGCACAACCTGCATTTATGAGATAAAGGGTGATAGTGGCAGACATGATCAAGAGTCCAAACACTATTTTCGATGCCAACTTGGCATTCATAGGTGTAGCAAGATCTAACACTTAGTATTTCTTGGCCGATAATAAGTAGTTGGTGCAGAATATACAGGTAGTCCGACAAGAGAATGAACAGTGAAGTAGCGTAGAATTCACCTTCTGCATAGGTCTATCTAGAGGAGATGAGAGCAACGATACTTGATTAAGTATCCACACTTGGAGATACTATGTGGGACATTTATGATGAGTTTGAGAACATACATAAGGAAATTTTCTATTTACATGACTTGCAACAACAAAGTAGAGAGTTTGTCAAGATCCTTAAGAATGTACAAGATGCCATCATCGCCATGCATGAGTGGATAATGTGATACAAGGCGACACCACTTACACTAGTGAAGAAGATGAAGTCACATGTAGATCTAGAGAAAACAAGAGTTCAGATGTTGATCTAGAACAACAAGTAGCTTGTTTCATTCATCAGAAATGTTCAAGCCTCATATGTACGGATATATAGTAGTTTGGATTTCATGATGAGAACCCACCAGATCCCATGAGTTGTGTTGGCTTGAGGGGTCCTGACCCAGGTTCGGTGTGCAAGGTTTGCCAACAAACCCCTATACTACTGGCCCTTTCGGCAGTGACATGCTTGCGCAGGTCAAATTCTCACTCGAAGTAGTATGGGTGGGTGTTGGAACCAGGTTTCCACACCCTGAGAAAGGATGGGTAAAGCAAGCAGAGTTGTGCTAGGTCCTGTAATCCTCTATTACCTTGTTCTGCGTAGGGTTAATTAGGTCTCTATTCGCATCCACGTGCACTAGATCTATAGTTAAATTCTTTTATGACAATAACACAACAATATATAAACAGAACATAATAGATCCAGATACAGAAACACACTTACACAGATCTTCGCAGATTAAAGACAAAAAATACACAATACAACAATTACCAACAATTCGCACCAGATTACTCACAGATTCAGTTCTCTATCAATCCTTCTTATTCATTCATTCATCAATTCTTCCTTACAATTCCCTTCCCAATGTACGCACACAGCAACAGGGTCCGCACACAGCTAGACTTGGATCTCCGCGCACACAACCAGCAGGAGTCTGTTCCCAAAAACCCAAACAGATAGCTTAAACCACAATTCGCATCAATAGCTTATCATATCCTACCTTCTACAATGAAAAATGCTCCTCTATTTATAATAATCTAGCCTAGACTTTCCTATGGTCCACAAATCGTGGTTTTCGGACCCCTGGTTTACCCTTTTACCCATTACAATGCTTTCAGGGCTTTGACCCACCCCAAAACCCCTCCACTAGATTAAATCTAATCAAAAATATCCAAAATGGACCAGTTTCATAGCTTGTAGGAAACCCTATTCCAACAGTCCCCCAACACAATCACGTGACTCGTCCCGAGTCACTACGGTGGTGCGGCTTCCATTTGGGTGTGCAAGGTAGCAAGGGCGCAGACAAGCGGAGGGAGCATGTCCTGGCTCTGGGCCATAGCTTGTTGTGCAATGTTGACAAGTGTCAGGGAGGCAGGACCATCTGGAGCCGCGGTAACTCGTTCTAGCAGACGGTGGAGGCATGCAACTGCAGACTGAACATTGTGTGCAAGCTAGAGTGCGGTATCGGCCCATGGTTTCAACCATTTTTGGATGACATGCTTGGTGTGGCAAAGGTTCTCAATCTTGTCCATGACGGCTAAACGCTGCACGGAGACGTCGGAGGGTGAAGAATTTTTGACCTTATCCAGAGCAGCTTCTACCTGTTGTAATTCCTCCTGGATATGCTGAAGCATAGCATGGTGTCGGACTGTAGTCCATAGTTGTGTAGCTATTTTGACTAGTTGGGCACCCTGTGTAAGCTGCTCCCGAATAATATGTGTTGCGTTGGTGACCAATACAATCCACTGGGCCCGTACTTCCAGAGGTATGTCAGACTGTTGTTGCATAGTTTGGTCACGATGGCGAACCTCTTGCACCACTTTGGTGTATAATTTGTGGAGCTCTGTGCGAGATAGCTGCGGAAAATCTATTTGGATGTCCCCCGCGGTCGGATCAGGATTGTTAACTAGCACAGTGCGAGGGAGTGAAAAAACATTTCTTCTACTAGGCGGTACTCTGGAGTTGCGAAGAAGTCGCAGCATGTCCCTGTATCTCAGCATTCCTCCTTGGTGCAAAACTAGTAGTGACTTGAATGTGATGCTGTGGGAGGGGGAATGCGGTACTAACGTACCCTCCTCTGCGCTCAAGGCCATCCGACGGGGTCTCGTGGGAACCCCTGGGGTGCGAAGTTCGGTTATTCACATTGCGTAGTACTGGTGCCCTTCTGTGCATGGCTCGCAGCTAATTCTTTCTACAGAAAGCCAACGCTCAATCCTTTGACTACACTCAGCATTCCCAGGCCCTCTCAAGAAGATGTCTGTGGGTACTGAGCAACTCGGGAACAGATCATTCGGCGGGTTAGCGTCCATCATAGCAATAAGAGAAAAGGTGTTCCAGAGACTGTCAATGATCACAGAAAACCGGTAGGCCGATAACAGGAGCATATTTCAGAACCAATAAATAGCTTGGTGCGAAGTTATTCTGCCAACCGCACATTGTCCAGATCCATTTAATGGGGGAGTAGCCTAGATGGGAAATTTACCATCGGCAATTCGGATTAAACTTACCATAAATGGCTGCATTGATGGTCCGCCGCCTCTTGTGTGTAACTGTAAGGTTCCTTTATTATCAAAATGGGTTGTACTGATGGTCATTATTCGTACCCGATGTCTCTTCCACGGAATTTCAGATTCTGAATGATGCCTGCATGCCGTTCATGTACCCTGAATTAAGGTTGATGCGAGGTGTTCCATAACAGGGCTCAGGTACTAGATTTGCAATTTGGCCACAATCTCCTTACTACCTCCTGCATCATCATGGCAAGGTAGGTCTCTTTCCTGGGTAGAGATGCGACGGAAATTCCAGGTGGTGCGAAGACATCGTAGCACCGAAACCTCGTGCAACCGACCCTGCCAATTCTCCAGCTCCTCATCAAAGTCAGAAAAACATTCACTATCCTTTTCCCAGCAGAGCACTCCTTCGTCCATGGGGTTAACTCGATCTTCATCCCGTGCAGTCAATTTATAAATGTGATTGATTTCCTCCTCCTCGTAGGCTGGCTCTGTATACCGTGCACCTTCTGCCGGATCTAGTGGTACTATGACGCGCGTACCTTTGTTTTCAAACACCATGTTGCGCTTCTTGAGATTGATGACACCTCCCATGTCTATAGCCCAGTCCATTCTGAGGAGCGTAGGATAGGGATCTGCATCTTCCATAATTTCTATTACTTCAAAGTCAGCTAGGACCCTTACCCCTGCGATGTCAACCATGACTTTTGGTAGCCTTCTGAGAAGAATGATTTTTTGTTGATTTTCCATGTACAGCTGGATGGTGGACCATTCTAATTTAGGCACTCCAATTTGTTTCCATGTCTTCTTGGGTAATACATTTGCATCCGATCCAAGATCTAAGATGACTCGATCCATTTCGTAGTCACCAATCTGCGCAGTCAACCACATTTCTCTTCTGGTGCATTCCTTATAGTTGTACAGTTTATGTAGATCCTTGGTCCTAGTGATCAAATTGGGCCACGCTGCGCAGGTGTTCAGTAGTGGCTGGATATTTCCTATGGCCTGTAGTTTTCGTAGCAACTTCAGACATGCTTTCAAAAAGGGCTCAACTCCTTCTTTTGTCTGGAGATGCATCATCTTCTGCGCGGGGCCTGCTAATGGTACTTGTTCCTTGAGATTTAATCCTTCCCGAGGGGCAAGCTCCTCCTTTGCTCCTTGGGTGATCATCCCGCTGCGTGTCATGACTTTTACACTTTGATTTGTATTCCTTAGCTTGGTTTTAACTCTTTGTATGTTCTGCGTAGGGGTGGGTTGTTTTTCCTACATCTTGGCTATTAAAATTGGGCAATCCTCAACCACATGGTCCAGCTGCCTACAATAATTGCATGATGGTCTGGTGGGATTTGGGCACTCCCTGGAAAAGTGTCCTATTTCCCCACAGTTATAACAGATTAGCTGCCCACATCCTCGTCCTATGCTTCCTCCCCAACCTCCTCTGCCTTTGGCCGGTGATCCTCCAAAGTACGCATAAATTCTTGGCGACGCAAGGTCCGATTATACCCTATATAATTTCCCACGATCCATCATTAAATCATATGTATGACAGTTCTTCTCATCGTGTCCCACTGATCGGCAGAATTTTCACCATTGTTGCTTTAGTTCTGGGACATACGTACCTAGCCGAGGGCAATGGTTCATATCATGCAGTCCTGCTACCCAATAGTCATCACACCATAGCACAGATCCGCTTGACCCTGGTCGTGATAGAATAGGTTCGCTAGTTGTCCCTGGGCGTACTGGACTAGGTCCTCCCACTTGCATGTAATCCGTTAGTAGAGGGCATTGATCCTTTGTATGGCTAGACACCCGACATCGTATGCACCAAAACTCTGCGCAACCGTCCCTTCCTCGCTCCTTTCACAGGTTCTGGATTTCCATATGCATAGCCCCAAGTTGTTCTTGAATTTTTTGTACCCTTGCCGACATATCCTCTTGGGGGGTAGCTTCTAATTTCATAGCGACTTCCACAGCTTTCTCCTGCGATTCAAAGGTCTGATGACTCATTGGTGTGCATAGGTGAGGTAACATTATAGCGATGAACCATTCAGTATGCTATCTATCATCATACTCGAATCCTCCTTCCCTGATTGCCTTCTTCGATCACTGATTAGCCTCCCATACGCACATTGTTTGAAGTCCTTTACTTCCGCTACCAGCTGGGAATAAGATTTCATCTTTTGAAACTGTTGTTTTAGAGCATCTTTGATATCTTGAATGGATGTGCTCTCGTTCTGGGCAATGTATCGCATATACCAGTCCAGGGCCCTATCCTCAAATGCAAAAGATAGCTGCACCCTCTTCACCGTGTCACTCGCTACATTCTGCGCAGTCCAAACAGAGTCTACCACGAACCAAAATTGGTCCATATCCTCATCCCCTACCCCCTTGAAGGTAGGTAGTTTCAAGTGCGCAGCCATATCACTGTCTAGGGGGGGTGGTGGTATGGGTGAGTTCTTACCTTTGTGCGGCCTAGATGGTGATGTAGCTGGGGGGTCTTGCGCAGTTGGTTCTTGCAATAGAGTATAGGCGGATCGTCCTCCATCAAGGTTGGTCTGATAGTATTTTCCATTGCGCGTCGCGCTCCCGCCTAGATCCGATGTCATTTAGCTAGTATGACTACACAGAATGCTTTTTTTGCACAGTAATATCTTAATCAGCAACGGTAACGTCCACAGAAAATTTACCCGGAACCCTTTAAAGAATTTTCATTCGGCCTCGGAGTATGAGACAAAATAATCAATGGAAAATTCCATCACAAACCCTCCTATCACACTATCCACCCAGTGATCTACTGTACGCGTGATAGTATTATCAGTCTTTTCTAGCTGTTGGATCAGTTCCTGGGTCCACTGAGCGACTCACTCGTCCTTCTGGCACTTCTGGAATTCTACAAGTCTGGCCAGCCACTCCTGGAGCTCAATCACAAATTTCACAAAGAATATTTCATAGCTCTCTGTAAGAATATACCTATTTTTCCACTTTTCCGTTGTTACATTTCATTGCGATTTTCTTTTACTGCAAATTCATGGATCTGCCTTTCGAACCAGTATTCGATCTCCTTTCTTTCAGGTTTCCAGTATTCTCTTGTCATTACCCAATCCCTCTCTTAGACTTCTTTCGGTCCTGGCAACGGAACCATTTGTTGGCTCGAGGGGTCCTGACCCAGGTTTGGTGTGAAAGGTTTGCCAACAAACCCCTATAGTACTAGCCCTTTCGGCAGTAACCTGCTTGCGCAGGTCAAAGTCTCACCTGAAGTAGTATGGGTGGGTGTTGGAACTAGGTTTCCACACCCTGAGAAAGGATGGGTAAAGCAAGCAGAGCTACGCTAGGTCCTGTAATCCTCGATTACCTTGTTCTGCACAGGGTTAATTAGGTCTTTGTTCGCATCCACGTCCACTAGATCTATAGTTAAATGATTTTATGACAATAACACAACAATATATAAACAAAACAAAATAGATCTAGATACAGAAACACACTTACACAGATCTTCGCAGCTTAAAGACAGAAAATACACAATACAACAATTACCAACAATTCACACCAGATTACTCATAGATTCAGTTCTCTATCAATCCTTCTTATTCATTCATTCATCAATTCTTCCTTACAATTCCCTTCCCAACTTGCGCACACAGCAGCAAGGTCCGCACACATCTGGACTTGGATCTCCGCGCACACAACCAGTAGGAGTCTGTTTCCCAAAACCCAAACAGATAGCTTAAACCACAATTCGCATCAATAGATTATCATATCCTACCTTCTACAATACAAAATGCTCCTCTATTTATAACAATATATCATATACTTTCCTATGGTCTGCAACCATGGTTTTCGGACCCCTGGTTTACCCTTTTACCCATTACAACGCTTTTGGGGCTTTGACCCACCCCAAAACCCCTCCGCTAGATTAAATCTAATCAAAAATATCCAAAATGGACCAATTTCACAGCTTGTAGGAGACCCTATTCCAACAAGTTGGTACACTCACCGAGACTAAACGCAAATGGAAATTCCAACAGGAGATTGATTAGTACTTGGATCAACTGACGCAGATGGCCACCCGGGAGGACTTGGAGCTGAATAGACATGACATTTAAACCTACATCAGTGGTCTGGTTCAGATCAAAACAATGTTGATCCTGATTGAGAAAGAGGTTAAAACCGGTTCCAAGACATTGCACACAGATTCTATGGAGGCAAGAGTTCTCTTCCAGCTGGACACTATCTCATAGTTTGGGGAGACCATCGGGTAATACCAATATTGGCACTAGTATGTGATTGAGAGACACCAAGTCAATTTTTCCCAGATGAGTTCACCCCAACTCTATCATCATAGTGTTTTGTCTTGTTAGGTTGTCAAGTTATCTCTAACCTATTTTTCCTTATATGGGTACGAGTGGAAAATGTAATATTATTTGTAATTATTGTAAATGTGAAATTCCAAGTGTCCTTGTTGGAATGTGAAGATTCATATGTTATGAGTTGAAAAGTCATGAGGGGAGTCCAAGAGTCACAAAGGGGTCATGCCAAGAGTCACCCAGATTTTTTATAAATATATCCTCATAACTCTTGTAAGTGGATTTTGGGAGCCAAGATTTTGGAAATGCTTAGGTTTAGAGAGAGCTTGGGAGTTTTGTGTGAGCCTTAACTTCTCCATAGCATAGATCAAGTATACTTCTTTGGAGGAGCAGTTATTGTAGAATTCATGTTCCACTATTGGTGCTAGTGGCTTGTCAAATGTTGTATTTATGATTGGAACTCTCACTTTTAATAAAACTCAGAGCCAACACACTTTCATGCAATATTGTGAATATAATAGGATTACTCTTGTTGTATTTTTTATGTATGTTTTTTAACTTACTCATATGATTATGAACTATTTCATTTTCATTTGTATGTATCTTGTTGGATGCGTCTTGATGTGCTAATCCATCACCTTAAATTGTAGACTATTCTGCTTGTTATTTTGTGTGATGTATTTTCCTTCGTGCATTCCTTCTAGGCTGTGTACTACTGCAAGCTTCTAAGTGGCCCACTTTATTTTCCCTTCATGTGTTGGAACCATCATACATTGCACTTGACTCTTTGTAGGGTCACACACTTGTTCTCACCAAAGACACCGTGCATCACTCTAATATGTGTTTTGCAAACTAAGGTAGATCATTAACACCCCACTACTAGGACTCCTACTCCAAACAATGTGAGCTCTATTAGAGCTAGGATCGCTCACGAAGTAAAGACTCCGCAGATCGAGGAGCAGAGTGCACATTGTGAAGTATATTTTTGGTCTTAGGGGCTTTAGGGTGGATCAAATCCCCTTATTATGTAATGGAATGGGACTTTTTGTGAGCGTTGGACTCCACCCATAGTTCGAGACCATGGTATTGTAAAAGTCAAATCTATATCAGGAGTCTAGATAAAAGTCATAGGTAGCTTATGAATGAGATATACTTTGTGATGCATTTGGATGTTATCCTGACTTAGATTCTGTGTTTTGGGTTATAGGAAAAGGATTTTGCAGTTGTGTGCGCGGAGACCTTAAGAAAGACTGCAGCTATGTCCACAAGACCTTGCGACTATGTGTGCAAGGTGGAAAGTGGATTTATGAGATAGATCTGGATGTTAATGAATGAAATGTTGACAAAATCTGAGTTATAATGATGTGTTTAATTTTTTCTTACTGTTTATGAACGTCTATGATGAATAAGGGCTTTGTTCTGTAACTGAATAACGCAGTTCATTTTATGGTTATTTACTGTGTGTAATGCTTAATTAAGCAATATCACGCAGTCTGTGGGTAATTTCAACAATTTTTTTGAACAACACTTGTGTTACTAATAGATTTTACCTGTGGAGATTTGATAAGAAATAAAATCCCTAAAGCCACTATCCTGTATCCCTATGTATGTAGAAACCTAGTTCTAGCATCCCCCTATATTTCCTCAGGTGATACTTTGGTCTGCATAAGCAGTTCATTGCCGAAAGGTCCGGTAATAGTAGGTTTTGTTCATATGCGCAAACTATCTGAATTTGGGTCAGGGCCCCATAAAGCCAACAAATGGTTCCATTGTTGGGACCAGGATTTGACTAAGGGATAGCTGGATGTGGCATCCATCTAAGAAAGAGATTGAGGATTGGATAGATCTAAAATAATGTGAGTTTGTTGTGCAAGTGATATGAAATTACTTTCTATTTAATGTTGTGCTAGTTTCATTTCAAATATAAACATTTCTTTGCATTGTTTTACTTATCCTTCATGAGTTTTTTTAAGAGCATGTGATTGGTAAACAATGCACTTAGTGAAATTATGAGTTTTTCATAAGATTAAAAAGTATAATTCTAAGTGACATAACAGAAGAAATAGTAAACACATCAAGCACATATAACAGAGCTTAACATAGAGAATTTCGATAAAGGAGTTCACCCCTCCTGGCCTACATCTCCTTGGTCCAGCTTCATAGTGTGACCATTGTATTAGCTTCAAGTGTGCTCAAATTTATGTTACAAGCTTCAAAACCTCTTGGAAGCTATTCCAATGAGTTTATAACATCATAATCTCCCAAAAAAGACTATTTTTTTGTTGTATTTGGACTCTGGATGCTCTGGCAATGACCCCAACACGTATTGGCCCTTGCCTTAAAAAATATTCAAATGTACTAAAACGCCAATAGATCACCTTTTCTACCTCTGCAACTTGCTCCATTGAGTTCCTAGCATGCAAATTAGCGATGAATGACTTTTACTGAGCTCAGTTTGTTCAAAAATTGAGTGAGTTATGACCAAAATTGTTTTCACCACGATTTCTCCTCCAAAATTGGAGAAACTACTAGTTAAATTTATAAAATTGGAAATCTCGCCAAAATTAGAGTTGCCTCCGAATTTTCTGCCAACATAACCTTCGAGATTAACCAGCACTAATCGTGCTTACAAGCGGATAAGTGTGGTTTAATTAGTGTAAGCGCATTTAGTGCAAATCTTGTTTTAATGTAACAAAACCACATTAAAATTTAATTAATTGTCATTAACAACACCCGCCATTTGTTTTGGATTAGCGCTTGCTTTGCTTCGGAGTGGCCAGTTGGGGAGGGGGATGGCCCCCTCCAACCCCCAACTGTCGAGCATATATAATTTAAATTCGCGCGGAGAGAAATAGGTGTTAGAAACACCTGGCAGCGGAGATGGTTAGGCGTGCAGTTTTTTGGCTAGAGGTCAGGGGTTCGAGCCCTAACCCCTCCATAAGATTTTGTGCCAGTTGGTAACTTAGCCTTCTGCCAACTTGTCACTTACCTCCAAACTTAGCTCGTCGCCATATTTAGTTAACGCCTCCTCTTTAGTTGACGAGATACGCCGAGTTGGATTTGAGATATATATATATATATATATATATATATATATATATATATATATATATATATATATATATTACATATATATATTATATGTATTGAAATGATTTCAATCGTATATTCCAATGTTTCAAACCTTGATATAACAATAATTCAACCTTCCAACCTGCCTGCCATGGGGGGTACGTGGAATGCCACGTGGCCCTTCCCCATTGGCCACCATATAATGAAATGCCAACTTAAATAAAATTCTACTTATACTTAGGAATAAAAAAATTCACTTCATAGTCATCATCGGCGAATCATGTGGTGCGACATGGCACAGTATCATTGGTTGTTTCTAGAGGATATACCTGCAACTGCTAACTGTACCTGCCACGTCAGCACTTTACATGTTCTTCTCATTTTTTGCCTTTTTCGGAAAACAAACAGCAGACAATAACTCAACCATAAGAACTCAAATTTTGATGAAACAAGTTGTGCCAGAATCCTGGTGACGAACTGTATCCGGTTGTTTAGGTTTGAAGAAATTTCGAGTGCTTTCAATTTTTAGCTAAAACTTGAGCTTTAGACAACCATTTTGCCTTTGAAGGATTTTGACCTTTGAGTGCAACTATAAGGTATTCAACATCCCCTCTTCTTGAAGTTATGATTCTTCTGTCAAGTATGAGATCTTGCTGAAGTCCATGAAGATATTCTGGCGAGAAATCATCTATTGATGGCAGTTGAACATGCTCTCCTTGATCATCAATCAAAGGAGGCTTAAACAATCTCAAATTCTCAACATTAACAATAGAATAAATTTTCATATAAGGAGGCAAATCTAGCTTGAATGCATTTGTACCAATCTTTTCCAGAATTTTAAATGGACCATGACGGATTGGTTTGAGCTTTTTACCTTCCCCTTGCAATCTTTCTTTTCTTATGTACAACCAAAATTCATCTCCAACTTGGAATTTTTGATCAACCCAATGTTTTTCATGCCTTGCCTTGTAGCTGCTTTGACTCTTCTCAAGTTGCTCTTGCACTGTGTGATGTACCAACTGAATTTTCTCAATGAACTTTCTTGCTTTATCTACGTCACTATGTCCATCTATAGCAACATATTTCTCAAAGATAAATTCCAATGGCGATCTTGGCAAGTAACCAAAACATGCATCAAATGGCGATGTATTTGTTGAAGAATATTTTGCCCGGTTGTATGCATGTTGTACATTAGGGGAATTTTGAAGTTTAAAATGGGCCTCCTAAGGAAATTATAAAACAATAGTGGAAATAATAAAATAATATTTGATTATCATCAAATTTTAAAGGAAAAAAAGAAAAAACTACTTTTTCAACTCGTATTTTCAACTTATCTCCCAAATTTTTCACTCAAATTTCGAGCGGGAGTACTCATTGGATGAAAATTTTAATTTCTCATCGAAGGAGTACCCATGTTGCATACTTTTGATGGATCCTACTATACGAAAAATGAGAAATACATGAAAAACATGATTGCAATCACGTTTTTTCATGTATTTCTCATTTTTCGTGTAGCAGGGTCGATCAAAAGTATGCAACATGGGTACTCCTTGGATGTGGAATTAAATTTTGCATCCAACGAGTACTCCCGCTCGAAATTTGAGAAAAAATTTGGGAGATAAGTTTAAAATATGAGTTGAAAAAGTAGTTTTATTATTTTATTATTTTTTAATCCTTTTACCCTTTTACTTAAAAAATGGTGAATCATCCCCCATGGTTGACATCATCATCTTAAATCCTATTGGTTCTTATAAAGTTTATTTTGGTTGTACATTTTTCTTAGGATGCCCATTTTAGACCTCAAAATTCCCCTAATGATGTAGTGTAACTGTTCATCCTACAACCTGGGATGCTTGCTGCAATAGCCTCTTAGAAAATGAATAACAGTCCTATTTACCACCTCTTTTTGACCATATGTTTGCGGATGAAATGTTGTACTTTTCTTCAACTTTATATCCATCATGTCCCATAATTTTGACCAAAATTTCCCAACATATCGAGAATCTCTATCACTTACAATAGAAGTAGGAAGATCAAAATGGATCCATACATTTTGAAAGAAAATATTATCATTTTGTTCAGCCGTAATAGTTTTCTTACATGCCATCAAAATTCACATTTTGCTGAATCTATATACCACAACATAAAAATAATCATGACCTTTCCTTAACATAGGAAGGCCTCCTACAAAATCCATTAATATGCTCTCCCAAGGATGAGAAGGAACTGGAAGTGGTGTGTACAAACCAAGCTTCCTATTGCTAGACTTACTTGTTGCACATAAATAACATCCTCTAATAAAACGAGAAACACTTTCATTCATGGTGCTATTTTCTTTCCTACACTGAAATGTCTTGAAATCAATGATGTGTGCGCATCCCTTATGATATTGTTTCTTTCTCCCTATGGTATACATAACTTGCCCAAGTGATAAAAAAAACTGTTATGCACATGATAATCTAACTCTTCACTTTGGTTTCCCTTACTCAAGTTCTCGTACACATCCTGAAAATCACTATCATCCACATATTGTTCAATGTAACTTTCATGCATAATAGAGTTGTGCTTGAGAATAATAGTTGAATTTACAATAGGCCTAGAGAGAATATCAGCTACCTTATTGTAGATTCCTTTCTTGTACCTAATAACCAAGTGAAATTGTTGTAGAAAACCCATCCATTTGAAATGTCTTGATTGTTGCAATTTGGACTGTGATTGTAAATACTGCAATAGCTGATGGTCGGTATGGATAATGGTCTCTTTTCCCATCAAGTAACGCTTCCATTTCTTTACACTGTATATCAATGCATATAAATATTTATCATATGTAAGATATTTAGTCACAGTTCGACTAAAATTTTTAGAATGAAATGAGATAGGCTTACCATGCTGCATGATTACTGCTCCCATAGTATAATCACTTGCATTCGTTTGGATCTCAAATGGTTTTCTTAGATCTGGAATTGCTAGTACCGGTGTCGAACTTATCTTTTGTTTTAAAGCATAAAATTATTTCTACTGCAAATCTCCCCAATGGAAGACCTTCTTTATGCTTGTCAATGCATGTAAAGCAATAAATTTCCTCCAATACTGTGTTGCCCCTAAAAAGCTTCTTACCTCGGTAACTGTATTGGGCTTGGACCAATTCAAAATGACCTCAACTTTAAAAGGATAAATCTTCAATTCACATCCTCCAACTATGTGTCCCAAATATACCAATGAATTCCTACCAAACTCGCACTTTGACATCTTAAGAAACAATTGCTCTTTTCTCAAAACATCAAGTACCTTGTTCACATGAATGCCATGTTCTTCTCTTGATTTGTTGAATATGAGTATGCCATCTAAGTAAACAATGAAAAATTCATCTAGATATGGTCTAAGTACATCATTCATCACTCTCATAAAATTAGCTGGTGCATTTGTTAAGCCAAATGGCATAACTAACCACTCATATAATCCTTGTCTAGTCTTGAAAGCAGTTTTCCAAATGTCTTCTTCAACTATCCTAAATGATGATAACCACTTCTCAAATATAACTTAGTGAAATACTTTTCATGATTTAATTGATCAAGAAAATCATCAATTTGTGGAAGTGGGTAGCGATTCTTACCGTGATTTTGTTCAGTGCATGGAAATCGATACACATGCACCAAGTCCCATCCTTCTTTGGAACCAAAACTATTGGAGAGTCAAATGGCGAAGTAGATGGGCATATGATACCTTTGTTCAAAAACTCTTGGATTTGCTTCTCGATTTCCAAACTCTCCATGATTGACATGCGATACATACCAATATTCAGAAGTGGAACATCCTGCTTTAGCTGAATCTCATGCTAAATTCCCCTCTTGGGTGGCAATCCCTTTGGTTCTTGAAACATCTCGCCATGCTGACTTACCACATCAAACAAATCAGATTTCAATTTTCCATCACATCCTTCAAAATATTCATAGTTAATGTTGTAACTCCTAGAGACAACCCTGAGTTGTAAAAGGACCAGTGCCTAGGAAATCTTAAATGCAAGGAACATATGACTCAACTAATTGTAGTTGACAATGTTAGTCTCTCATGCTACTATCAACTAATGAATTTCTTTGATAAAGATGGGACCGAAACTCTAAATGTAATCACAACAAAGAAGGAAACTACAGAGACTGAATATGAAACTCAATAAGTAAATGCATTAGACAGCTTTAAAACATAATGTTTTAAAGGGGGCCAACTTGTGAAATGAACGTACAGTGGTCAAGTTATAAGTGAGCGAAGACTATGACAGAAAATGAGATAAGATATTAACTATAACTGGGCTTATTCTAGGATAAGAATCCAAATAGTTATTACCAGTAGAACAATGGAAGAGATATGAAAATGAACAAAGTATCATGCCTAAGCCATATTTAAAGCACTATAGATGAGTAAATATGATTATCTTCTATGATAAATTCACATTTAAACATGGGAGCACTCGCATTCCAAAACATTTAGATACAAGAAGTGTAGAGAGATACGAAATGAAAATTTATATTAAAAACGTGGAGAAGGGTTACAAACTATAAATCATCTCAAGTGGAATCCCCAATTCTAGCAAAATCTTCTATTACTAAATCCCAATGGGATCTTCAACATCAACTATCGAATTCATATAGAAAATACACATACAGAGTGCTTGAGCTAGTGAGTCCTTCAGAAAATCTGGAACCCGTATACATATTTTCTCTCTGCTTTTATAACTTCTAATTTCTATACGTGGAAAGATATTTTGGGAAAATATATTTTCCGCATGCCTGTATGTTGTTCCAAGTCTTAATCAAAAATAAAAATTGATGATGGGGTAGAACGCCTCCCATCATCTTACAAAGTGGGCTTGAAGCCATTTCTAATAGAAATACAAACAACTTAATAACTGAAAGTAAAAATGCAAGAGTGAAATATGAATTTCACTCGAAATTAAAAGTGAAAAGAAAAATAAAGTAAGAGGCCATGTAGGCCCAATCATGAGTTATCATTACTTCCGGTGAGACGGAGTCGGGGCTGCTGTTGGAGAAGGTGGTACTGTAGTTGTGGAAGAGCTGGCTTTCTTTTTGGAATAAGGAGTTAACAGGGATGCAGACGTGGTGACTGGAGCGCTCGTATGATTGCTACACCTCTGCCAGATGTCAGCTACAGGACCAGGTATTGCAACAAAAGCATCGACCAGGGCATGTACTTCTGTCAATTCGGCATAGTTCGTTTGAGTAGGTAACCGCTGCTTAACTTGATAGAGAAGGGAGAACTCCTTACTGAGTGAGGCAATTATTGTTTCGACCTTAAGCTGAGTGGTCTTCTCAGACGGTACATCTGTCTGATTCATCACCTCTACCAGTTTGCACTCGTATACTTGTAACAGTTGAAACATAGCAGTTGTAGGCTCCCAGCATGATGGGAGGCCTGCAAGCATTAGTTCAGCCCATTCCGTTTCAAACCTTCCCAAACTTGTCACCATCCGTTCCAAACTACCCAATGCATGATTGCGCACGGCTTCCTTTTCCATTACCCTTCTACATTATGCTACCTCCTTGAACCTGTCATTAATTCCCCAGTTGGCCAATTCTTCTGAGCTCAAAATATTCAGGAAGGTAATATACCTTATGGCACTTTCAACCTTAGTTTCAGCATCTATATGCCCTTCATGTAGAGTCCTTCTGAATTGACGAGCCACAACCTTTTTTTCTTCAATTAGAGTAAGAAAGGCCCAACGCTTCTTTACCTCCATGATGATGTCCATCCATATTAGGCGTCTAGCTTTCAAGAGGGTGATATTTCCTTTCATCCGGCTCGTCGGGTCCCTGATATTACTTTCCTGTTGTAGCTTCTCTTGCTTCACCTCTTCTATTTCTTTCTGCAAGGATGCTACCATCTTTTTATTCTCCTTGAGACGGGCCTCGAGCTCATGAATCTTTTGTTCTACAGTTTAAGCCTACTTCTTTGCCACCTGGAGGTCATCCAGTGTTGTAGTTAGCTGTTCTAGAAGTGAGCTGGATACTTCAAGAAGTGGCGTGTAGCATACGTGCATATCCCAGCTTCTTTGCAACTCGTCCATCTTCTGCTGGAGGGCAGTCATCTCGCTAGTAATCTTAGCTCTCTCCTCTTTCTCTTTAGCTAGGGAGTCCGCTAGGTAAGTCTTTTCCTTTTCGATCTGGGCTAATTCAGCAGTTTGCACATGCTGAAAACCAGGCATATTCAATTTATGTTTCAAGGCTGTGACCTGTTTTTTCAATTTTGAAATAACATGACCTCGAGCATCAAATTTATCGCTCCCTTTGCCCTTCACAGCTGCTTGGAGACTCTTCAGATCATTTGAAAGTGCCCGGGCATTAGTCTTCTCTACCTTGAGGTTCTCAACCACTTGGTTATACTTGGTTTGCAACTTCCTTAGGGTGAGAGAGAGCTTCATGACGTTATCCTTCAGCATGTCACCGAAAAACTGAAACAGATTGCATTTATCGATTGGGGGGACTTGCGACATGTTGACTGCAACCTCCAGAGCTTTGTAACTGGTGGTCCCAACCTCTATATCTAGAACTGCTTCTGTCATGGCCATCAGCATCTGCTCCTTATCCATATCAAGCTCGGTAGTAAACCGAGTATGATGTTTGTCTACATATCCCGCTAATTCCAACCAAAGCTTCTCTCTAATAGTTATGTTTTTGCCCTTTATTTCATCCCCCACCTCGACCCTGTTTATGGAGACGGCTTGTGAAGCCTCTGAGAAATCAGAGGATGATGGACCATCATATCTCACCATAAAACCTACTTTTCCTTTGTCTGACTCTCCATACAGTGCCACTTTTTCTAGCAACGTCTCTTCTTCGACATCTTCCTCATCGTTTGTTCTCTGCCTTTTAGGGGGCAGAGAACCTTCTCCGGTGACTCCGGCTTCTTTGAATTGTTTCTTTCCTGCTTCTCGTGTTGAATCAGTGTCCCCTTTTTCGCCTGTCGCTGATGAATCAGTCTCCATCTATGAAAGCAAAGGCTAGGTATCAAGATTAGCTCTCCACTCAATGAAGGGCCTATTTTCGTGAGCATATGTAGTTTATTTCATCTTCCTCCTCTTGTTAGAGATAATGCCCTTTGGGTCATAAGGCCAAGCTTTCCCTTGCCTTAAATCCATACCCTTGAGCAGGGTTTCCACTATGGGGAGGGCATGCCTTGAGCTAACAATAAAGGGACTGATGGTGGTAGGAAGTTTAAGAATGAACCCCTTTTTTTCAGGGACGAAGTGAAGCTGGTCAGCCTTCAAGGTTTTCCGGAGGTACTACAATGCGAAAATCCTCATGGCGGGGAAAACTAGCAGTCTGTAAGGGGAAACCTCTACACTGTAGACCCTGATCTCAGTGTAGTTATCAAATAGGTACCAATCTCCTATTCTTTCTTCCTCACTAAACTGTAGCCAGTTCCTCTGCTCAGGAAAAATCCTGGGTGAAGGGTTGTTGTGAATAATAGTATAGGCTATTGTCATGAATTCGTTCAAGAAGTTTGAATAACCCACCCCATTAGCCAACTGATTCACTATAGGGTTCCACTCAAAGACAGTTCTTGGTTGAGAATTTATCCTAGAAACCTTTTCCAGACCCAAACCCTTGAACTTATCAGCCTGTTAGAAGAGGAAGAGGTAGAACAACATGGAGCGGAAGCGAAAATGGCCAGTGGCCGAGAGGTCTTGAAACTAGGTTTGGATGGCAGAGGCCAAGAAACCAGGGATATCTGAAACAACGCCTGATTGTGACATCAACCATAAAAGTGCTACACATTCCTTCGAGACTCGCTCGACCCCCACTATACCTAGTAACCCCGCAATGAGAGCAAGTGTTGGCTGAAGGTTTTCCTTGAATGTATTCAGAGGCACCGAGTCCGAAGACGGGAAAGCTGTAAGGCAGGAGTCGGAAATAGCAGCGATGAAATCGCTCTGCTGCCTCCAAGGTAACTTGGAAAACTGACAGGATAAATACATTTCAGTGAAACTAACATAATTTGAACTGGGGGGATAGCAGAGGGCTTTCCTGATGATCTGAGGAGATATACTAAATATCTTGTTCCCTTGAGTTGATAGGAACATATCTCGGTGCTCATCATAATCTTCTCTGATCCAACATATCAATTCCACAACTGGGTAGACGGGTGGAGCAATTTGGTGGTATAGTCCCAAAAAAACAACTCTGAACCTATCCCTATTCTCTAAATGTTTCCTAAATATGTCAAGTTTGACGCTACTGATGAGGAAAGGGTATTGTGGTACTCGAATGTGAGCTTGCATGTCTGTGAATGGCTCAGGTCTAGGAGCAGCCCTGGACTTGCGAACTTAAGGGGTTTCGGGCTCCAACTTCTTAATCTTGATTATACCCATGACCATTATGAAAAATGAAAAGAAAAAGGAAATTTAGACAGTGAAAGAGGGGCAGAATACCTGCGCAGTAAGGAAAATGCTCGAGAGAAAATGACGCAGGGAAGTTGAAAGCGACTTGGTAGACCTGGTACTAGGTGCTTGTGCTTTGGCTATACAATATCTCGTAAAAGAAAGTATTTTACCACAGTGAACATAGAACAGGGTTAAACGGCTTTAGATTACCTGAAAAACGAGGCTAGGACGACACTTGTAGGGCTGACGTCATAAGGACGTCAAAATTGGGATGCGTGGCATTTGGCTATTGGTTATCAGAGTTTGGTTAGGTGTATACCACGCGCCAGGTTAAATACCGGTACTGGTCGTGTACTAGGTGTCCTAAGACTTACCTTACCTTCGTGTTACTTGTGACAGTTGTTACCTGAATGGGCCCACTGAAAAGTCCTGCGGGGTCTTGGAGAGGCTCTAAGCCTGTGGCCATCACCCCATGGAATACCCGTCTCGGGTCCCATCGTTGCTACGTCACCACCATTCCGGGGGGTGAGCTTCCGCCTTCCCCTTGCCATCCTTGATCCCCCCCGGAAACGCTTAGCGCTGCCTTCTTCTCTTGACTGTTCGTAACTCGGGCAGGTCCTACTCTATCCAGCAGTCTTGCACATATATACTCCTTTATTTTGGGTAAAGTTTTACCGCAAAGTTAAAACTATATATCATGTCCCCCTTTTTATATGCATTTTCATTCACGCCAACCCACTCACTCCTTTAAGTATTTCTCCCCTTTATATTTCGGGTGGTCCCATTTTTTTTAAGTTTCTTAGAGCGGTGATGAATGATATAACAACATTGGCTCCATTTGGGGACGACACGCTCGTCCTCAAACGTGTCGAGAACTCCACAGACCATCTGTTAACCTCTTTCTATGAACTCAGCCTCGCTAGCGCTTCTACCTTCCTTATGTCTTAATAAAAAACAACAAGCATAAGAGTAAAAGAAAACATATATTATACAATATATATACAGCAGGCCTTACAACCTGAATTAGTACTGGAAATAAGGTTTTAGGAATTTCCCATTTATAGGGGCTTCAAGCAGATCACCTTCTAAACTTTCCAGCCTAAAAGTGTTATTTCCTCCAGCTTCTGCAATTTTAAATGGCCCGAACCACAATGGATCAAACTTCCCATGCTTTCCTTTATCGACTCTCCTGCTATCCCACCTTAGTACTAGATCTCCGACTTGCATTTCTTTACCTTTGGTATGTTGGTCGAACAAGTCTTTCATTTTTTCTTGATACTCTGTCAACCTTTGATTTACTTGACTCTGGGTTTCTTCCAACTCAACCAACTAATTCATTCTTCTGATAAGATCATTTGGCTCCTCCTGACTGTCTTGCAGGAAATGAGCTACAGGTAGAGCTAGCTGTATTGGAAACACCGCTGCTCATCCATAGACCAATTCATACGGAGACTTGCCAGTTGATCGCTTGCTGGTAATTCTGTTTTCCCATAGTGAAAACTTGAGCTACAAATCCCAGTTTTTCTGGTTTTCGTTTATGGCTTTTTTCAATGCTCTTACCAATGTCTTGTTAGAGGATTCCACCAGCCCATTTCCCTGTGGATAGTATGCAGTGGAGTGTCCCGACACAATATTGTATTGTTGGCGGAAATTAATGAACTTGGTAGACTTAAAAGCATGTGCATTTTGAGTTACGATCTTAGTAGGGCAGCCAAACCTGGATATGATGTTATCCTCCATGAGCTTGATCACTACCGCATTTGTGGCATTCCTCGCTAGCACCGCCTCTAACCATTTAGTAAAGTAGTATGTGGTTGTTAGGATCCACTTGTGCTGCCCATTGGATGCAGGATGAATCTCTCCTATGAATTCAATTCCCCACTGTTGAAAAGGTTCTTTTATATGTACTAGGATCATGGGCAAGGGTGCAAAATTTTTCTTTTCAGCGAATCTTTGACATTTTTCGCAAGCCCTGACCAGAGCATGAACGTCTCCAAAAAGTTTAGGCCAGCAGAAACCTGCCTTCAAAATTTTGTGGGTTGTGGCCCTCCAACTATAGTGTCCTCCACAAATGCCTTCGTGGAATTCAGCCATAACTTCCTCCACCTCGGGCTCTGTGAGACATAAGAGTAAGATTCCTGAGGGGTCTCTCCAGTACAACCTGCCATTTGCTATAATAAAATTTTGGGATTTTAATCTCAAAGTTCGGTATTTCGTCTTATCACATCTTGGGGGACACTTAAGAGTTAGAAGATACTCTACAATCTCCTTGTACCATGCACTGAGTAGGTATTTCGTGTGAGTCTTCTGAATGGCAGTTTCTACACTGAGCTGCTCACCTATACCTTCAAGTACCTATTCAACTCCCATGGTTAATTTTATTCCCAACGCTTGACAGTTAGATTCGGATAGGATCTTTCCTAGTCCTTATCCCTTTATAAGCTTGGTGGGGCGAATATCCAACTCGTATTCTTGGATCTTTGCTATCCACTTTCCCCTCCTACCCTCGCTGTCACCTTGGATCAAAATATCTTTCACTGCGGCAGTGGGTACGAAAGCAGTTATAGCTGACTGCAATACGTACATTCGGAAAGCCTTCAGGGACTTGACCAGGGCATAGGCTTGTTTCTCCAAAATATTATATTTTAGCTCAGCGTCTTGAAGCACCTGACTAAAAAAGGCAATGGGTTGATCGTACCCTTCCGCATTCTTATGTAATAGTACCATTGCTACAGTGTGAGGAGATGCAAATGAGAAAATCATGAAGGGCTTACCGTAGTCAAGACCTGCCAGTAAAAGGGCTTATGCAAAAGCACTCTTGTTTCTATTAAACGCTTCCCTTTACTTGGCAGTCCATTTCACATCATTATCTTTCTTCAACATTTCCGTTATATACCAAACTATCTCTGCGTAGTTCGGTATGAACCTCCTCAAAAAAATTATGCGTCCAAGAAACACTTGAACTTCCTTCTTGTTTCGGGGTAGGGATATGCTATTTATTACTTCTACCCTTTTTGGATCAATTTTGACCCCAGCTTTAGTTACAATATGACCCAACAACTTTCCTTCTTCTAAAGCAAACAAAGATTTTTGTGGGTTCAAAGGTAGCCCATACCTGTGGCATTTGTCAAAGGTTCTGCGCAAGTGATCGATGTGCTCTATATCATCCTTGGAGAAAACTGTGATATCGTCCAGGTACACCACCACAAATGTTTCCTGCTCACCTACAAAAGAGATGTCCATGGTTCTCTGAAATGTGGCGCCCGCGTTTATCAACCCAAATGGCATCCGGGCATACATGAACGTACCCCATGGAGTGGTAAATGTTGTTTTATTTTGGTCCTCTGGAAGAACTGCCACTTGATTGTACCCTGAGAAACCATCCACCATGGACATGCGTGAGGATCCCACCACCTTCTGCAATATGTGATCCATTTTTGGTAGCGGATAATTGTCTTTAAGGGATGCTCTGTTTAAGTTTCGAAAATCAACACACAGTCTTATCTCTCCGTTCTTCTTTCGAATTGGGACCAAGTTGGCTACCCATTCGGAATACCTCAATGGTACAATGATTTTGGCCTTCAATAGTTTCTTGATCTCCTTTTCTATAGATGGGAGCAGTAAAGGGTTAATTTGTCTCAACTTTTGTTTGTATAGCTTAGCATCTCCTCTTAATGGGATCATGTGTTGCATGATGCTAATGTCAAAAGTTTTCAGGTCTTGATAGGACCAGGCAAACACGTCCTTGTAGGATTGGAATAATTTTAGATATTTCTCTTTGTACTCTTTGGGGACCTTCTTTGATAGCTTCGCAATTTTGGGTTTTGCCTCTGTCCCAAGGTTTAACTCCTTTACCATCTCCTCTTCAACCACCTTATTAGGATTGGCTGGGACATCATTTTTTTCAAACAACCTTTCGAAAGGCACCAATCCTCTGGGGATCACATTCCATTTGAGCTGGAGTACCTTATGGCCAACCACAGTATCCTGCCACTTATTCTTGGGTGAATCTTCAGTCTCTTCTTCTTCTACATCTATGATCAAATTGGAGAATTCTCCAATAGTCTCCATGAATCTTTTTACTTGTTCTTCATCTTCAAACACCTGCCAATGTTTGATATTATCTGTGATAGAGGGATGATAACGAACCTCTATTTCATACCTCAACAAGGGGTTATGAGGGGGTCTGAAAATACTAGCTGCAACAGCAAGAGAATCGGCCATTCCATTTTGGTCCTTTGGCATGAATTGAATGTTGAATGCCAGGAATAAATTTTCCACGAGATCCCACACTTCATTCCTGTAGGCGCTTAGTCCGGGGTGTTTTTCTTGACACTGATTCTTGATCTGCCTTACTACTAGCTCTGAATCCCCAAAGACTTTCAGACTTTGGATGTTCATGTTTTTTGTTGTCTGCAATCCCAACAACAGCGCTTCGTATTCAGCCACATTGTTCGTGGCTTCATACTCCAACTTGAAATAAAAAGGGACTAACTGCCCAGTAGGAGAAATCAACAGGACACCAGCTCCATTCCCTTCTCTAGAATTCGCTCCATCGAAATGTAGGGTCCAGATACCCCTTTCCTCCCCACTTGTTGACTGTTCATCCTTTGATTGGCAGAATATCAGCTCTTGTATGAAATCTTCATCTTCTTCGAGCATCAAACAAGAAAAATCCCCGTATTTACTATATATTGGTGAATTCACTGAGCTATCAGCCTTAGTGACCATCTTTATGAACCTTGTCTCCTGATACAACCTTCTCTCTTAGCCTCCAAATACCAGAATGGTGGCGTAGGTCATATCCAACTTTATTGAACCACCAATATTCGTCCCCCAAGATCTAGATAACAGCATCCCAAACCGAGCCGGGATATCAACAACCACTATATCCATTACCACACTCTTGGCTGGGATTTGGGCCAGATTTACAACCAGATCTTTGATCATCCCCAAAAATTTGACTCTCTTAGAGTCAAAAGAGCATAGGTCTTTGTACGGATGAGTAATATGTATTCCTAATTGTTCCATTACTGACAGAGGTAACAGGTTATGGGAAGCCCCTGAGTCCAGCATGCAGTTATGCAACAACAAGTCATGAATCACTAGGGAGACATAGAAAGGAGGGGTTGATGAATCCAGCTCCTCCACATGGGGACCAAACACTACCATGGGCCTTTCCTCTTGGAGGTTAATACTGTCTAGGATAGAGGTTATTCCCTGAGGAAGCATGAACTGAGACACTTGAGCTTGGTAGGCAGGCTGTTTCAAAAGCTCAGCTAGGGGGATTGGGATCTTGACTTTCTCCAGCTCTTTTTGAAGACAAAAAACAGTAGGGGATTTCTCTATTGGGTTTTCCTTGAGTTATTTTGGTATGACTGGAGGTTTCTCCTCCGCAGGAATATGTTTGACCTTTTCATGGGAATTAACTATAGGCTTAGAAGAAGAGGGGGTGGAAACATTAGAACGTACATGTTCATTGATAAGTTTCTTACCTTTGCCTTCAACTTTTTGAACAAATGACTCTTTTTGAGGAAACTCTTCTTCTAGCTCTTGTGTTTGGGTCCTCTTCCTGGAGGACCTGAGATCATACTTTCTGTGAAATTGTGCTTGCATGAAGTCCACAAATTGTTTGCAGTAATCATTAATATCAAGATCTTCAGCAACACTTGTTTTGTCAGCTTCTTCTTGCAAAGGAAGCTCAACCTCCTCGTCTTCTTGCAAAGAGAGTTCCACCTCCTCACCTTTTGAGTAGGCGAGGTATTGATCATCTTGCCCGTCAGGAACTTCTTCAGCAGAACCATCCATTTTCACTTCAAGATATAGTGGGGGCTATATGTGATCTTGTTGCTCCTTCTAGTCTCTCTGCAATATTTGCAGAGGAGGTTTTCTGTACTGAGGGTTACAACCCCGGTTTGGAGCAGCATGGGGTGGCCTTGATGATGAATTATTTGCTTCTAGTTCAAACTTCGCCAGCTTGCTTGAGAGGTTCTTGATCATCTTGTTCATTTCCTCGATCTTATAATCCGCTGCCTCCCTTTCTTGATTTGAGGTAGAGGTTTCTTCTTTACCTCTTCGTCTAGAATTGTGGTCCATCCTCCCTTTAGATTTGGCTGTAGAATCGAAGTTAGCTTCCACTTCTAAAGCATCAGTATGAGCTTCATCTAGGGTGGCGGACTTTCTTTCCCTTAAGGAGAAACCAAAATCTGATTCGAACGCTGCTACAAACACCACCTTAGCAGCGATTTGGTGAGGCTTCATTTCTATTGGTAGACTTGTATACAGTTTATTAAATCTTTTAATGAATTCAGACACATCTTCATTATGCCTTTTCCTCAAGGTGTTGAATTCAGTAAGACAATATCCATGATCCTTTTTCTCTCCCCATTTCTTGGTGAAGGCATTTTCCATTTCCTCCCAGGTATTAATAGAGCGGTCTCCCAGGGTCTTGAACCATTTATGAGCCTCGCCATCTAAAGACTGAAAAAAAAGACTCAACACAACATCTAAATGCTCAACATTGAAGTTCTATACAAAATCACAAAAAACTTCCAAGTGTTTTTGGGTGGCAGTGTTATCCTCCCCATTGAAGCGAGGTAGTGCCTTTAGGTAATATTGAGGCATGTCATTCAAGATATGTGGTAATGCCAGGGGGGTATATTTGTTCAACAAGAAACCAGGAACAACCATGATAGGTGGTGGAGATGGAGGAGGATTCTGATGAATAATAGGAGGCAGCGGAAGGGGAGTGTGTATAACAACAGGGATGTACTGAACAACGGCTTGTGGGGTTTCTTGGACAGATGGAATATGTGAAGTGGTAACCTTTGTGACTTCTTTTACTTCTTCGGCTTCAGCAATGGGATGCAGAAATAAGATTGAAGTGTCTACATACTCAGCCTCATCTTTGACTTCAATATTTTCAATGGAGGGATGACCTGGAGAGTATTCAAGGATTCTGGTAGTGGTCTCAGGGCCTTGAACTTGAGCTAACTGTGAGGAAGATGAAGAGCCTTCCAAGGAGAATCTTGGTATATCAGTATGATCAGTCTACTTTTCTCTCTAATTTATTTTGTGTAATATCTTCTCAGGGTCAGATACTGAAGGAGTTCTTAGTTGAGATGTGTTTGACCTCAGGTGGGGCTTATTTTGAGCCGGGACTGCAAAATGGATTTAAACTTTGAATTATGGTGGAGTCGCCAAGGTGAGGGATCTACAACTCTCAACCCTTCCTACTCACCTATTTTGAAGGGTGACTGTGTTTTTGTCGTATCCTAGGGATTTAAATCTTTAACTTCATTTCCTCGGCAACAATGCCAGAAAGATGTTGTAACTCCTAGAGACAGCCCTGAGTTGTAAAAGGACCTGTGCCTAGGAAATTTTAAATGCAAGGAGCATATGACTCAATTGATTGCAGTTGACAATGTTAGGCTCTCATGCTACTATCAACTAATGAATTGCTTTGATAAAGATGGGACCGAGACACTAAATGTAATCACAGCAAAGAAGGAAATTGCAGAGACTAAATATGAAACTCAATAAGTAAATGCATCATATCGCTTTAAAACATAATGCTGTAAAGGGGGCCAACTTGTGAAATGAACGTATAGTGGTCAAGTTATAAGTGAGCGAAGACTATGATAGAAAATGAGACTTCGCAAATCGTTTGAAAGTGCCCGAGCATTAGTCTTCTCTACCCTGAGGTTCTCAACCACTTGGTTATACTTGGTTTGAAGCTTCCTTTGGGTGAGAGAGAGCTTCATGACCTTGTCCTTCAGCATGTCGACAAAACACTGAAATAGATTGCATTTATCAATTGGAGGGACTTGCGACATGTTCACTACAACCTCTAGAGCTCTGTAACTGGTGGTCTCGGCCTCTAGATCTAGAACTGCTACTGTCATGGCCATCAGTGGCTGCTCCTTATCCATATCAAGCTTAGCAGTAAACCGAGTATGATATTTGTCTACATATCCCGCTAATTCCGACCAAAGATTCTCTTTGATAGTTCTGTTTTTGCCCTTTATTTTGTCCCCCACCTCGGCCCTGTTTATGGAGATGGCTTGTGAAACCTCTGAGAAATCAGACGATGATGGACCATCATATCTCACCATAAAACCCGCTTTTCCTTTTTCTGACTCTCCATATAGCGCCACTTTTTCTAGTGGCGGCTCTTCTTCGACATCTTCCTTATCGTTTGTTCTTTGCCTTTTAGGGGGCTGAGAATCTTCTCCGGTGACTCCAGCTTCTTTGACCTGTTTCTTTCTTGCTTTTCGTGTTGAAGCAGTGTCCCCTTTTTCGCCTATTGTTGATGAATCAGTCTCCATCTGTGAAAGCAAAGTCCAGGTATCAAGATTATCTCTCCACTCGATGAAGGGCCTAGTTTCGTGAGCATAAGCAGTTGAATTCATCTTCCTCCTCTTGATAGAGATGATGCCCTTTGGGTCATAAGGCCAAGCTTTCCCTTGCCTTAAATCCATACCCTTGAGCAGGGTTTCCACTATGGGGAGAGCATGCCTTGAGTTAACAATAAAGGGGCCGACGGTGGTAGGAATTTTAAGAATGAACCCCTTTTTCGCAGGGATAAAGTGGATTTGGTTAGCCTTCAAGGTTTGCCGGAGGTACTCCAAGGCGAAAATCCTCATGGCGGGAAAAACTGGTAGTATGTAAGGGGAAACCTCTGCACCGTAGACCCTGATCTCAGTGTAGTCATCAAATAGGTACCAATTTCCTATGCTTTCTTCCTCACTGAACTGTAGCCAATTCCTCTGCTCAGGAAAAATCCTGGGCAGTGGGTTGTCGCGAATAATAGTATATGCTATTGTCATGAATTCGTTCAAGAAGTTTGAATAACCCACCCCATTAGCCAACTGATGCACTGCAGGGTTCCACTCAAAGACAGTTCTTGGTTGAGAATCTATCCTAGAAACCTTTTCTAGACCCAAACCCTCGAACTTATCAGCCTGTTGGAAGAGGAAGAGGTAGAACACCATGGAGCAGAAGCGAAAATGGCCAGTGGTCGGGAGGTCTTAAAACTCGGTTTAGATGGAGGAGGCCAAGAAACCAAGGATATCGAAAACAACACCTGATTGTGACATCAACCATAAAATGGATACACATTCCTTCGCGACTCGCTCGACCCCCTCTATATCTAGTAACCCCGTAATGAGAGCAAGTGTTGGTTGAAGGTTTTCCTTGAATGTATTCATAGGCATCAATTCCGAAGATGGGAAAGCTGTAAGGCGGGAGTCGGAAATAGCAACAATGAAATCGCTCTGCTGCCTCCAGGGTAACTTGGAAAACTAACGGGATAAAGACATTTGAGTGAAACTGACATAATTTGAACTTGGGGGATAGCACAGGGCTTTCCTGATGATCTCAGGAGATATACTAAATATCTTGTTCCCTTGAGTTGAAAGGAACATATCTCGGCACTCATCATAAGCTTCTCTGAGCCAACATATCAATTCCACAACTGGGTAGACGGGAAAAGAAATTTGGTGGTATAGTTCCGACAAAAAAACTCTGAACCTATCCCTATTATCTAAATTTTTTCTAAATATGTCAGGTTTGATGCTACTGATGAGGAAAGGGTATTGTGGGTCTCGAATGTGGGCTTGCATGTTTGTGAATGGCTCAGGTCCAGGAGCAGCCCTGGACTCGCGAACTTGAGGGGTTTCAGGCTCTGACTTCTTAATCTTGATTCTACCCATGACCATTATGAAAAATGAAAAGCAGAAGGAAAGTTAGAGAGTGAAAGAGAGGCAGAATACCTGTGCAGTAAGGAAAATTCTTGGGAGCAAATGACGCAGGGAAGTTGAAAGCGACTTGGTAGACCTGGTACTAGGAGCTTGCGCTTTGGCTATACAATATCTCGTAAAAGAAAGTATTTTACCACAGTGAACATAGAACAAGGTTAAACGGATTTAGATTACTCGAAAAACGAGGCTAGGAAAACATTTGTAGGGCTGACATCATAAGGACGTCGACATTGGGACGCGTGGCATTTGGCTATTGGTTATAAGAGTTTGGTTAGGTGTATACCACGCGTTGGGTTAAATACCGGTATTGGTCGGGTACCGGGTGTCCTAGGACTTACCTTACCTTTGTGTTACTTGCGACAACTGTTACTTGAATGGGCCCACTGAAAAGTCCGACGGCGTCTTGGAGCAGCTCTAAGCCTGCGACCATCACCCCACGGAATACCTGTCTCGGGTCCCACCGTTTCTATGTCACCACCATTCTTGGGGGTGAGCTTCTGCCTTCCCCTTGCCATCCTTGATCCCCCCAGAAACGCTTAGCGCTGCCTTCTTCTCTTGAATATTCGTAACTCAGGTGGGTCCCACTCTATCCAACTGTCTTGCACATATATACTCCTTTATTTTGGGTAAATTTTTACCACAAAGTTAAAACTATATATCATGTCCCCCTTTTTATATTCATTTTCATTCACGCCAACCCACTCACTCCTTTAAGTATTTCTCCCCTTTATGTTTTGGGTGGTCCCCTTTTTTTAAGTTTCTTAGGGAAGTGATGAATGATATAACAATAGTTAACATCTTCCTTTGTCTTGATCGTAAGAAGCAAAAAAAATTTACTTGCATTTACTAGCCTCTTCATTTGACCTGCATTAAGTAAAAAGATATTTAGTTTCTTGCGATGAGCTGTCACAATATACTCCACTCCATCTTTGATAAAATGATATTTGTTCTCATGATGGTAGATTACCGCTTTCCTGTCATACAAATATGGACTACCCAAGAATATCCCTGAAATATCAAGTGGTACAACATCTAACTCAACTTCATCAACAAATCTTGCAATAATAGCAAATCTGAAAATACATTTCCTTGTCACCTGTAAATTTGCATTTTTAACTATCCAACCCAAAGGGTATGGCTTATGATGAGGTACAGTTTCAAGGTTCAGTTTTTTAACTAAGTATTCTAAAATCAAGTTTGCTTGTGACCTGTATCAAATAAGGCATCAATATGTGTATGATTAGAAATTACTCTAACATGGAATAATGATATCCTTGTATCCTCATTTGAAGTGTTATTATGACTGTTTGAGGTACTAGAACTTGTAATTGCTTCCTTTCTTTTGTTAACCATGGAAACTATCTTGGTTTCATCTCCTTAATCATATCCAAGATATTTTTGTGTGGTGGCAGTCATCTTTTGTTTCCCTTTGTTATTTGGTTTCTTTGGTCTTAGTTCGAGATGTAGTTTCCAACAGTGAGCTTCATCATTCCCCTATTTGGAATAATGTTTGCATGTTATTTTCTCCCCTTCTTGCTTCACACTTCAATTATTCCTTCCCTTCTATTTTCCTCCTTTCTCTTTTCCCTTTCCCTTGAATGGCTTCTTCTTACTACCCTCTTTAGAAATTTTTTTACCCCTTGCTTCAAGATGTGTGGCTTGCACACATAGTTCATCTAAGTTATTTGGGTTAAACATGAGAATAGTGTGTTTTAAGTAGGAATGTAGACCTCCTATATATTTCAAGAGTGTGTCTTGTGAATTTAAGTCTACTCCAAGTAATAAATCCCTTTTCCTAAACTCTTGTGTATACTCTTGGAAACTTTGACCTTTTAGTTTTCTAAATTTTTTCCAACTCGTTATTTCTTTCTGCATATAGGCTAATGGATAGAATTTCCTTTTAATGGAAGAAATTAATTTGACCCAAGTAATGGAAATCTTACCATGGATGCGCATTTCCTCTTGTGTCTTTGCCTCCCACCAAACTAGTGTTGCTCCTTCTAGCCTTAATGAAGCCAATTGGATTTTAATATCATCATCTTGCAGATTTTTAATTATACAGTAAACTTCTAATTGACGAATCCAATTATCTAATTTTTCAGCATTAACTTCTCCATTATATGTAGGAAGTTCAAATTTGATGTCCAACTTGAGTAACAGAGTCTTACCTTTTGGGATCTTGGAATGAGTATGGGTATGAATTTTGTAGTTGATTTGGAAGATGAAGATGTGGATGAGGATGATGATGGTGGTGGTGGTGGAGAAGGAGGTGGTTTTCTACCACTGGATTTTGAGCTCCTCTCTTCCTCCTTTTTACTATTTGAAGATTCTTCTTTATGAGGGTGTTTTGAACCTTCTCCAGCTTCCTTTTCCATAAAATATTCATACATAAGTTTCACCATCCTTTTCATTTCTTTGAACTCCTTCTTGAAATCCTCTTCCTTAGAATGTTCATGAGCTCCTTTATGACCTGACATTTTGGCTGTTGATTCAAGCTCTTTATTTGCAGCTTGTATCTCTTCAACCACTTCAGCCTCTTGTGAAATTAATTCCTCTTGTGCTTCAATTGTTTCCTTGAGTGGTCCTTTGGGTAAGGATGCTACTACCTTAGCCTTCTTCCTTCTTGTCCTAACTTTTGGACTAGTTATCAGTAGCTTCCCTTCTCCTCTTTGCAATCTCAATCTTGTAAGCATCAGTAAATTTTCACTATTAAAAACTCTTCAAGTAAAACAAGCAAGCAACCTTCTTTTCTGATACCAACTTGACCTTAAATTACTTGCTAGTTAATGTTGTGCTAGTTTCATTTTAGATATAAACATTTATTTGCATTGTTTTAATTATCCTTCATGAGTTTTTTTAAGAGAATATGATTGGCAAACAATGTACTTAGTGAAATTATGAGTTTCTCATAAGCTTAAAAATCATAATTTTAAATGACAGAACATAAGCAATAGTAAACACAAAAATCGCATATAACAGAGCTTAACACAAAGAATTTTGATAAAGGAGTTCATCCCTCCTGGGCTACATCTCCTTGGTCCAAATTCATAGTGTGACCTTTGTATTAGATTCAAGTGTGATAAAATTGTTGTTACAAGATTTAGAACCTCTTGGAACCTATTCCAATGAGTATATAACATCATAATATCCCAAAAATGACTATTTTTTTGTTGTATTTGGACTCTGGATGCTCTGGAAATGACCCCAACACCTGTTGGCCATGGCCTTCAAAAATATTCAAATGTACTAAAACACTGGTAGATCACCTTTTCTACCTCTGCAACCTACTCCATTGAGTTCCTAGCATGAAAATTAGCTAGGAATGACTTTTACTGAGCTCATTTTGGTCGAAATTTGAGTGAGTTATGACCAAAACTCTTTTTGCCCCAATTTATCCTCCAAAACTAGAGAAACTGCCAGTTAAATTTCTAAAATTGGAAATCCCGTCAAAATTAGCGTTGCCTCCGAATTTTCTACCAACATAACCTTCATGATTAACTAGCGCTAATCACGCTTACAAGCGGATAAGTGTGGTTTAATTAGTGTAAGCGCGTTTAGCGCAAATCTTGTTTTAATGTAACTAGACCACATTAAAATTTAAGTAATTGTCATTAACAACACCCGTCGTTTGTTTTCGATTAGCGCCTATTTCGTTGTGGAGTGGCCACATGCGAAGGGGGCTGGCCCGAGGGTCTAGCCCCCTCCGACCCCCAACTGTAGGGCATATATAATGTAAATTTGCGTGGAGAAAAATAGGCATAAGAAACACCTTGCAGCGAAGACGGCTAGGAGTGCAATTTTCTGGTGAGAGGTTAGGGGGTTCAAGCCCTGACCCTGCCATAAGATTTTGTGCCAGTTGGTAACTTAGCCTTCCACCAACTTGTCACTTACCTCTAGACTTAGCTCGTCGCCAGATTTAGTTAACACCTCCTTTATAGTTGGTGAGATCCCTCGATTTGATTTGAACTATATATATATATATATATATATATATATATATAGTTCAAATCCAACTCGACGGATATCACCAACTATATATATATATATGGATTTGATCTATATATATATATATATATATATATATATATATATATATATATATATATATATATATATATATATCTGTGTGTATGTGTGTGTGTGTGTGTGTGTATTGAAATGATTTCAATCGTATATTCCAATGTTTCAAACCTTGATATAAAAATAATTCAACCTTGCAACCTGCCTACCATGGGGGGGTACATGGCATGCCACGTGGCCCTTCCCCATTGGCCACCATATAATGAAATGCCAACTTAAATAAAATTCCACTTAGACTTAGGAATAAAAAAATTCAATTCCTAATCATCATCGGCGAATCAGGTGGTGCCACTTGGCACAATATCATTGTCTATTTCTGGAGGATATACAGGCAACTGCTGACTGTACCTGCCACATCAGCACTGTAATTGTTCTGCTCATTTTTTGCCTGTTTTGGAAAACGAACAACAAACGATAACTCAACCATACGAACTCAGATTTTGATGAAACAAGTTGCGTCGAAATCCTGGCGACAAACTCTATCTAGTCATTCACGTTTGAAGCAATTTCGAGCACTTTCAATTTTTAGCTAAAACTTGAGCTTTAGATCAGCAAGAAAACAGAAGTTTGCATATCTCTACTGAACACTAGTTACAGAAGTATATCTATATAGATCAGTATAAGCTCTTCTTTCCATCATTTTCTAGCGAGCTACATGAGTGAATCTCAAGTCTAGCTACGTAAACAAGGTATTTTAATAATAAAGCTATTGTGTGGACCCAAGATCTAATTGAGAAACTGAAAAAGACTGATAACGAGATCGTGAGAGCTGTTGATTACTGGATTGATATCATCCTTGGGGGATTCATTACTGAGTTCGTAATTGAGACATTTGTGTCCTATAGTGAAGTAGAGCATAAATTTTTAAAGGCCTGCAAGATTGATGTTTGAAGACAAATAACCTAGTTCTACGCGAAGAGGTAAGCGATTCAGAACAGGTTGGGGTACATACATTGAAACTTAGCATAGACCA
Source organism: Pinus albicaulis (assembly GCA_034641835.2). Lineage (NCBI taxonomy): Eukaryota > Viridiplantae > Streptophyta > Pinopsida > Pinales > Pinaceae > Pinus > Pinus albicaulis. The sequence goes on from CM076581.1 coordinate 1,629,246,658, forward strand.
CCGTTTGAATTTTAGAAAGGAGAAAGAAACCCCACTACTCCTTGAAGTTTGTCGTTAAGATCTGAAAGTCATCAGAGTGCTGAGGAAATTCACCAACCTTCCTCCCCCATCATCACTGCATCCCATTCTATCCATCCACCTCCACCTCCACCTCCCCCATTCACCATCGCCAAACCCCCAAACATGCATGTGTTCAAGGGAACAGATAACCCTAAATAGTTTTGGTTTGTATTAGAAGTGCTATGGAGTTCACAAAATGTTACAGATAAAGATATGAAGAAAACGCAGTTGGTTACTACGCTGAAAGGTCGAGTATTTTCCTAGTACATGAAATATGTTACAAATAATGCAAATTCTTCATTGGTTGAGACTAAGACCACACTGAATGTTGAATTTAAGAAATCGAAGTCGCAGTCCCAGTGTATCACAGAGATCAAAGAAATTATGCAGCTGACCACCAAGTTTGTATGGGAGGTAGATTAGAGATTTGAAACGCTATCGAGCCAAATTAGTTTCAAGATCTTGGATGAACAACATAGAGAGTGGTTTATTGCTACGCTTCTTCTACATCTTAGATTTCCATTGTCACAACATAAGATCCCAACTTAGGCTGAACCACTGGAGATCACGATGAAGCTGGAGGCTTCGTGAGTAGATGAAGGAAGCATAGGGGTGAAATAGATTCAGACTCAGTTGGAAAGTTTGCACATGGAGCTCCAGGATCTAAAGAATGGAAAGGAGGTTCGTCCAGAAATAAGAATGAAGGTCTGGTGTACCAAGTGCAAGGTTGAGGGTCACTACAAGGAGTAGTGTCTTGTTTTTAGATACTATGTGGGTGTTGGGATGCCGAGTCTGTTAAAAATTGGATTGCGCAGAGGGCCAAGTGCAAGACCTAATGTATGGTGTAGTATCTGTGAAGATATAGGCCAAAATTCAACCAATGTTTGTCACTTATTACAAAATTTGGTCAAATCGCCAAATCAAATGTTCTGAAACTTCAGTGTAGCTCCAGGATCTAAAGAATGGAAAGGAGGTTCGTCCATAGATAAGAACGAAGGTCTGGTGTATCAAGTGCAAGTTTGAGGGTCACTACAAGGAGCAGTGTCCTGTTTTTAGATACTATGTGGGTGCTGGGATGCCGAGTTCGTTAAAAACTGGATCGTGCAAAGGGCCAAGTGTAGGGCCTAATGTATAGTGTATTATTTGTGAAGATATAGGCCAAAATTCAACCAATTTTTGTCACTTATTACAAAATTTGGTCAGATCGCCAAAGAAAATGTTCTACAACTTCAGTAGTTCGGTTGGGCACGATGAAGAACATTCTAGGAGCTATGATCTAATGTTGTTGAATATTCTAGGTGCATATCAAATGCAAATAGAAGGTTGCGAAGCTATGGGTTCACCAACTGCACAAGTAGGTTTTCAATGTCGAGGCCATGGCCGAGGAGGAAGCATTTTTCGAGGGTGAGGACAGATCATTTGTTACAACTGCAGACAACCTGGACACTTTGCTCGATATTTCCAGAATGCTACTTCTTTGTCCTATAAGTATTTTCAAGAATTTGGCCATGAAATAAAAGACTATCTCATTTTTTTAGTTAAAATGCAAGAGAAGCGCAACCAACAGCCAACGCAGAACATACAAATGATGAGGCCTGAACCGCACCAATGAGATCTAAGTGTCAACATAGTCACACGCATGGGTATGAATACTGGAGGAAACCACACAGATGGGCAGAGGTCTGTACCAGAGACATGGGTAAGGAAGGTTGAAGATAAGATTACTTGGTTTGATGTACAATGCAAAAAGGAGACATTCATGGCAACGAAGAAATCGTTTCTGACTCCTAAGGCTGTGACATCAACTGCACAGAGATCATTTTTCCAGGTAGAGAAGAAGCCTAAAGAGAATTTTGAATTAAAAGGGGTTGATCCATCGATCCTATCATCTTTCTTATAGATGTGCATGAAACTGTTAAGGGATCAGAGGGCTATAGAAGGATTTCAAAAGCTAATTGATAATTGCGCTGGTAAAGAAGTGTTGTGGATGGAACATCGTGCAATAAACAAAGTGTACAATAATAAGAAGAGAACTAGTCAGGAGATGCGATTAACTGTGCATATCAGAGACTATGAGATGGATCAAGTCATTTTGGATCTGGGATTAGATGCTAATGTTCTGCCAAAATAGACATGGGAGTGGATGGGAAAGCCGAAGTTGCAATGTTCACCTATTTAACTCAGGATGGAAAATCAACAGAATATCATCCCTATGACGTGCTTGCAAGGATTCAACGTAGATATTAATGGTGCAAGTGTGTTGGTTGACTTTGAGGTCATCAATATCATTAATGATAGTAATCTATACCCTATGCTTTTAGGGTTTGACCAGGATTATGACATGGATGCTATAATAAACTTGAAGAATAGGCATATGGAATTTGAAAACGATGGCACTTGATTTGTTGTGCCATTGAATCCCTTTGAAGGCACACGCTATACATAACCTATCCAACATGGGTATGGTGATGTTGTGATTCATCTGATTTATCAGCTTACTGCACAGGACAAAGACTAGATTAATCCCACCGCAAATGGAAGAATATGTTGGAAGCGTGATAGTTCATGTTTTTCTAATTTCGATGAGGATTTGGAGCACTGGCACAACCGTTTGCATGAAGTAACCACAAAGTGTTGTAACAAGGTTACGAAATCTCTACGTTGTGTCAAGTCAAAAGTGCATGACTTGCGCTTTTATGATGGAACGAGGAATGTTGTCTTATTCTTGGAGGAATTTGAGCAGAAAGTGTCGGAGGAACAAAAGTATGAGGCTCTAGACTTCACATTAAGGTCCACTCTAGCCCGATGGTGGGGTGTGCACAGAGAAATTATAGGAGGTTGGTCGTAGTTCTGCAAATTGATAAGGTTGCAGTTTGGTCAGGTTGACACAAGAATTTCAGAGAAGTATGACGACCAGAAGGATCTGCACAATTATTTAGCTTGTTGGACTGTAGCTTGGGGAGAAGAACCTCAGCCAAACTGGGTGCACATGTTCTTTCATTCTTTGGAGATGATACCTCAGCAATGGTATATTGAAATAGAACTATGCCATGGAATGAAGGATTGGGATGAGATGGTATAAGGGTTCTTGTTGACATATAGCTTCGCATATGGATGGGAATGCATTAATGAGGCTCTTCAAGAAGTGAACGTAGGTGTATTCTAGATTACTAAGGAACCCAAGACTCTGGCACAACCTTGTTTGGCTGCACAAATGGCACAGACTCGAGAATGTTAAAATTTGACCACAGAGGAAGGCTAGGAGGATCCACGTGACGATCATATCCTTGAGTCTGGAGGAAAATGCATGGTTGTAAGGCATGAGATAGCAATACCGGATGTAACACAACCAGTCAGAATGCAACAAGTCAACATAGGCTTAGAGGTGGAGCCCAAGTTTTCAAAGATAGGGGACTATTGGGACGATGACACAGTCAGCAAGGCCACTGAGTTGTTGCATGAATACCAGGACCTGTTACCTACAAAATTATCGGAATCAAAAGGTATTGTGGGTGATCTAGGGGTAATGCACATCACTTTGAAGCCTGATGCCAAACTAGTTAAGCAACACCATATCGGCTGAACCCAAAGTACAAGGAGAAAGTAAGGGAAGAACTTGACAAAATGGTTGACGCTGGCATCATTGAACCAGTTGAAGAGTCTAAGTGGGTTAGCCTTATGGTGGTCTAGGAGAAGAAGGATAAAGGATAGATAAGGATCTGTGTTGATCTTTGCAAGCTTAACAATGCATATGTCCATGATTTGTTTGCCACTCCATTCACCGATGAAGTTTTAGAGAATGTCGTTGGGCAGGAAGCTTACTCATTTACGAATGGATTCTCTGGGTATCATCAGATTAAGATGGCACCGGAAGATAGGAGAAACACCACCTTTTCTAATGAGTGGGGGTCCTTTCAGTACACCATCATGCCATTTTGGTTGAAGAATGCACCAGCTATATTTTTCAGGGTTTTTTTTGCAACTTTCAAATAATATATCCAGAAATTCATGGAAGAATATTTCGATGATTGGATAGTATTTGGCCTGTTAAAGAAGCATGTCTCTAGTCTGCGCTTGATGCTAAATACCTGCAGGAAGTATAAGATCTCCTTAAACATTGTGTGCAAACAGGGATTGACGGTGGACCCTACAGAGATTGTCGTGATTATCAATTTAGAACCCCCAACAAGTTTCAAGCAGCTACGCACGACGCTCAGACATGCAGGCTACTACATGAAGTTCATTATGTTGAAAATGCAGCAAGATTATGGAGCTTAGTGAAATGAAGTCGCCTTCACTAAGTGGGCCCGCAGGCAAATTCTGGCGCAAAGTCTATTTTTAGACTATGTCTATTTTTAGACATATGGAGCATGGTCCGGGGATTCCAGTATGCGATTCTTGGAGCATTGGTCATGTTGGTAAAAATAGATGGGACTCTATTTTTGTGACCTATAGGTCGAAGAGGTCGAAGTGTATTTTTAGACTACCTCTCCTTAAAATAGGGAAGTCAAATATTATTTACCCTTAATAATATTTGGACTCTAAACAGCAGTTTACTCTCTTGGAGCACTTCAGTTCGAGCCTTGGAAGTGGCTCATGCATCTAACAGAGGAATCACGTGATTCCCAAGGGTTTGATGGCACATGCATGGTTGAATTCAGTTAGGACTTTAGTGGCAGAAGTTTGGTGGAGTTAATGAGACAGCTAGTGGAGTTGTGTTCTGTTTATTTTTAGTTGAACTAGTTGAGATTAGTTTAACTAGCTAATCAATTAGTTATGAGTGGAGTGAATTAAATATTATTTAATTCATTAATTAGTAACTCATTATTCAATTCAAGAACACATCAGTTCACTATAGTGCATGATCAGTTCAGTGGAGACCAGTGAAAGAGGTAGATGAAAGGGTGGAGTTAGCTATCAGTGGCGACATCAGTTGTGCATGAGATTTGCACCACACTTGGAGGAAGTGCCCATGATGATTGCGCTTCCAAGACAAGGGGATTCGAACCTTGGATCTCTATATAGATAGTCCTGGATTGCGCAATAGAGGCAAGGCAATTAGTGGTGAGTTTTGAACCAATACCTATTCAAAACTGAGCTAATTTGTGTGTAACTTCATGAGAAAGCACTGAGTACTTGTGAGGAGTATTGTACTGATTTTGTTACATGATTTCTCCATTATAATATACACAATAGTTGCGGGGTTTTCAGCTATAAGCTTTCCCCATACATACTGTGTTAATGTGTATGATGATTTGATGTGTTATCGCTTGATTTTATTTCCGCGTGTTTGATGATCTGAGTGGAAGAGATTATGTGTTGCATATTGATTCGAATTGTATGTGATCAGGATAGTCTCGGTGGATAATTGATCATTATTCAGCAAATTTCTACATGGTATCGGAGCTATTGAAGCAGAGATTGATCATCACAGTGATTACAAACTTATTTCGGTAGACAGAGTCTGCATGCGGGCCAGGTAGCCTCCGGATTCATATTTCTTCGGAAAGTGAAAGGTCTGGTAAATGCCCCTTGCAGTCAATCTCTGTGCTAGAAATAATTTGTTCTCACAGATCTAGAGCGGTTGAGCTTTGAAGTGGAATTCAAAATTTTGCAGCAGTTTTGTTTTCTTGGTGCCGGTGTTGAAAATGTCTTTCAACGGTTTGCGACTCGAATATGCTCTTGAAGGCAGTTCGAATTATGTTGCATGGAAGGATCGCATGGAAGCATTATTAGAAGATAATGGTCTAAAGGAGTTTGTAGATACGGATGTCCAAAAGCCCACTGATCCTGCTGAAGTCGATGCATGGAAAAAGAAGATGGCGAAGTGTCGAAGGATCCTGTTGGAGGGCGTCAAGGATCATATTGTATCCAGCCTGCATGGAAAGGCTACTCCATATTTAATGTGGAAACTTGATGGATCTATTTTAGAGTAAGAGCGACCAAAGGAAGCTGGCGCTCAAAGATAAGCTCAGGAACATCAAGATGGAGAAGGGCGACAGTATCGCCAAATACCTCACGAAGTTCACTCAGTGCAGAGATGAGCTGGGAAGTGTGGGGGTGACTGTCGAAGATGAGGACATGGTCGAACTGGCTCTCCTTGGTCTTCCGAAGGCTTGGCACTCATATCAAGATAGTGTCAATGGTCGGGAGAAGCTGCCGGGATGGGAGTGCCTTTGGGCGGATCTCATGCAGGAGGAGATAAGGAGGACTACTCGAGATGGATCTTCATCAAAGGGAGCTGATGAAGAAAACTACGCTTTGGTGGCCAAAGAAAAGAAGGGGAAGGGTAAGAAACCTTCTCATTCCGGTGCAAAGGGAAAGAAGCAGGATATGGCAAAAGTGAAGTGTTTTCACTGCCATGATCACGGACATTATGCTACCAATTGTCCAAAGAAGAAGAAGAACAAGCAAGCGGGAAGATCTGCAGATGGAGAAGCTTTGGCTTCACAGTTCGAGCTTGAATTTTCACTGATCGCATGCTTGGTTTCGAGTGTGATGGGATCGGTATGGTTCTTGGACAGCGGAGCGTCATTTCATATGACGGGAGATCGGGATTTGTTCTCAGATCTGGAGGACAAAGATTTGGGTGTGCACATCGAGATGGGCGATGATGGTAGATACAATGCGACTGGTATCGGTACCATATCCTTTGGAGAGTCACAGTAATGCCCGGACACGACGAGGGGGCTATCGCCCCCCCTCTTACCCCCCCACGCGTGCTTAGTCGTGGAAAGAATAACTGCCATGATCACGGACATTATGCTACCAATTGTCCAAAGAAGAAGAAGAACAAGCAAGCGGGAAGATCTGCAGATGGAGAAGCTTTGGCTCCACAGTTCGAGCTTGACTTTTCACTGATTGCATGCTTGGTTTCAAGTGTGATGGGATCGGTGTGGTTCTTGGACAGCGGTGCGTCATTTCATATGACGGGAGATCGGGAGTTGTTCTCAGATCTGGAGGACAAGGATTTGGGTATGCACACCGAGATGGGCGATGACGGTAGATACAGTGCGACTGGTATCGGTACCGTATCCTTTCAGAGGGAGTCTGGTAAACCCTTTGTCTTAAAGGATGTCATGCATGTACCGGGATTGAAGAAGAACCTGATTTCAGTAGCGATGTTGGAGGATAAGGGTTATGATGTGGTCTTCAGCGAAGGAAAAGCTTTCCTGCGCAGTAAGACTACTGGAGAGACCCGGAAGATAGGGGTTCGAACTCAGAACCTTTATCAGTTGCAGGTAGATGACTGCGCAGCTATGGCATGCAAGGCGGGAGAAGTGGTGAGTCGGGATGATGAGGGCGAACTATGGCACAGGAGATTGGGCCATCTTCACCATGGAGCCTTGAAGATTCTGCAGCAGATTTCTACTGGACTTCCTAAGGGCACCCTTGCGCAGTCAGATCAGTGCAAGGGGTGTACTTTAGGGAAGTATGTGAAAGCCACCTTTCACGAGAAGGATATTCGCGCCACGACGATCCTTGAGAGAGTTCACATAGACGTGTGTGGTCCTTTCTCAGTTGCTTCGACAGCAAAGCACAAGTATTATGTGATCTTTGTTGATGATTTCTCTCGAAAGTGCTGGATCTTCTTCATGCAGAAGAAGAGTGATACATTTGCGAAGTTCTGTGAGTTTAAAGCACTGGTCGAGAAGGAGTCGGGGAAGAAGGTGATTTCTCTAAGGAGTGATAACGGTGGTGAATTCATCTCGGCTGAATTCAAGGAGTTCTGCAGCGCAGAAGGGATTCGGAGAGAGCTCATCGCACCCCATAACTCACAGCAGAACGGGGTGGCTGAGCGGAAGAACAGAACGATCGTGGGTGCTGCACGGGCGATGTTGCATGATCAGGGCCTACCCCTTCACTTGTGGGCTGAGGCATGCAATACAACAGTGTATGTGCAGAACCGTTGTCCTCACAAGGTTCTCGGCATGAGTACACCGGAGGAGGCTTATTCTGGCAAGAGGCCTGATATTTCCCATTTGCGGATTTTTGGTTCTCCTGTCTACATGCATGTGACGAAGGATGCGAGAAGGAAGCGGGATCCAACTGCTGAGGTTGGAATATTTGTGGGGTACACTGATACACCTCATAACTATCGAGTGTATGTGCCAGACAGTCGCAAGACTGTTGTGCGACGGGATATAAAATTTCAGGAGGAGAAAGCCATGCAGTGTTCGCTTGAGAGGGAGCTACACTCGCATGCAGATGAGGAGCTGTTAGTTCCTAAGGAGGAGCTTCCGGATGTGGATCAGCCACAAGAGGAGGTTCAGGAGGTGGAAGAAACCACCCAGGCAGCGCCAACCATCAGAGGGCGCATGCGCACTACAGAAGCTGAGCGACTGGCTCGGGATGCAGAGAAGGTTGTAGGACCACCCACAGCACAGCGCAGACAGAGACAGTCACCGGATCGGTACACTGGATACATGGCTCTTGTGAGTCAATGTGTTGTGACGGAGCCATCCTCTTTTGAGGAAGCTGTGGAGGAACCCGCATGGCTTGATGCCATGATCGAGGAATATGATTCGATCGTCAGGAACAGTGCATGGGAGATTATCCCAAGACCGGTTGGGAAATCAGTGGTGGGTTCGCGATGGATCTACAAGGTGAAGCAGGCGGCTGACGGGAGTGTGGAGAAGCACAAGGCGAGATTTTTCGCCCGTGGCTTTTCACAGATCGAGGGGATTGACTATGAGGAGACCTTTGCACCTGTCGCAAGGTACTCTTCCATACGGACGATCCTTGCTCTCTCAGCGCAGATGGGGTGGCACATTCATCAGATGGATGTGAAGACTGCGTTCCTCAATGGATTTATTGAGGAGGAGGTGTACATAGAGCAGCCTGAAGGTTTTGAGATCTTCAGCAGTGAGTCGCATGTGTGCCGACTCAAGAGAGCACCGTACGGGCTGAAGCAAGCACCTCGTGCTTGGTACACTCGGATAGACAGCTACTTCACCGGGCTTGGATTCTCCAAGAGTGAGGCGGATCCTAACCTGTACCAGATTGTGGTGGAGGGGAAGCTGTTGATCATCGTACTGTATGTAGATGATCTGATTTTGACTGGCGATGAGCAGCTGATACTTTCATGCAAGGAGGATCTTGCACGAGAGTTTGAGATGAAGGACTTGGGCATCCTTCATTATTTCCTGGGATTGGAGATTTGGCAGCGCAATGGAGGACTGTTTGTTTCTCAGGGCAAGTATGCCCGGGAGATTCTGGAGAGGTTCAACATGCAAGGCTGCAAGCCTGTTGACACTCCTCTTCCCGGTGGTTGGAGGAAGGAGGATGCTACTTCAGCGGAGGTAGTGGATGCCACTGTCTATCGACAGTTGGTGGGGTCGCTTATGTATCTGGTCAATACACGACCCGATATATGCTATGCAGTTAACCAGCTTTCGCAAGCTATGGTTAAGCCTACCAAGCTCTTTTGGAAGGCATGCAAGCATGTATTGCGCTATATTAGAGGCACATCGGGATATGGTTCATGGTACAGACAGGAGGATCAGTTGAGGCGGCATGGCTTCACAGATTGGTATCATCATATCAGAGATTGTGTTCAGCGGAGAATCATGATGCTTTCATATGTTCCCACGGAGGATCAGGATGCCGACATCCCGACGAAGGCGCTCACCAGGAGCAAGTTCGAATTCCACAGAGGCAGGATAGGGGTTGCAGATAATCCATATCTTGCTGAGAGGGAGTGTTGAAAATGCAGCAAGATGATGGAGCTTAGTGAAATAAAGTCGCCTTCACTAAGTGGGCCCGCAGGCAAATTCTGGCGCAAAGTCTATTTTTAGACTATGTCTATTTTTAGACATATGGAGCATGGTCCGGGGATTCCAGCATGAGATTCTTGGAGCATTGGTCATGTTGGTAAAAATAGATGGGACTCTATTTTTGTGACCTATAGGTCGAAGAGGTCGAAGTCTATTTTTAGACTGCCTCTCCTAAAAATAGGGAAGTCAAATATTATTTACCCTTAATAATATTTGGACTAAAACTTTAGTTTACTCTCTTGGAGCACTTCAGTTCGAGCCTTGGAAGTGGCTCATGCATCTGACAGAGGAATCACGTGATTCCCAAGGGTTTGATGGCACATGCATGGTTGACTTCAGTTAGGACTTCAGTGGCAGAAGTTTGGTGGAGTTAATGAGACAGCTAGTGGAGTTGTGTTCTGTTTATTTTTAGTTGAACTAGTTGAGATTAGTTTAACTAGCTAATCAATTAGTTATGAGTGGAGTGAATTAAATATTTTTTAATTCATTAATTAGTAACTCATTATTCAACTCAAGAACACATCAGTTCACTACAGTGCATGATCAGTTCAGTGGAGACCAGTGAAAGAGGTAGATGAAAGGGTGGAGTTAGCTATCAGTGGCGACATCAGTTGTGTATGAGATTTGCACCACACTTGGAGGATTTTCCCATGATGATTGCGCTGTCAAGCCAAGGAGATTCGAACCTTGGATCTCTATATAGACAGGCCTGGATTGCGCAATAGAGGCAAGGCAATTGGCGGTGAGTTTTGAACCAGTAACCTGTTCAAAACTGAGCTAGATTGTGTGTAACTTCATGAGAAAGTAATGAGTACTTGTGAGGAGTATTGTACTGAGTTTGTTACATGATTTCTCCATTATAATATACACAATAGCTGCGGGGTTTTCAGCTATAAGCTTTCCCCATACATACCGTGTTAATGTGTATGATGATTTGATGTGTTATCGCTTGATTTTATTTCCGCATGTTTGATGATCTGAGTGGAAGAGATTATGTGTTGCATATAAATTCGAATTGTATGTGATCAGGATAGTCTCGGTGGATAATTGATCATTATTCAGCAAATTTCTACACATTAAGGAGTACGTACAGATTACTGTGCCCATGGAGAAGTTATTGAAGAAGAATGTCAAGTTCTGTTGGGTTGATGATTGTCAGCAAAGTCTCAATATCCTAAAGGAAAAAATGGTGACTGTGCCTATTCTTGTCTTCCCCGATTGGAAGAAGGTATTCCGTGTACATGTCGATGTGTCATGCATGTCACTAGGAGTCATGTTAACACAACCCGAAGAAGGAGATATTGATCACCCTATAGCCTTTTCTAGCAAGGAGTTGTTTAAAGCAGAAAGAAACTACGCCACCATAGAGCGCGAAGGGTTGGAAATGGTATATGCGCTGCAAAATTATAGGCACTATCTATTGGCGGCGCACTTGAAAATGTTCACAGATCATTCTGCTTTAAAGTACCTGGTCAACAAGCCTGTGTTGGGGGGGAATATTTTTTGATGGTTACTGTTGTTCCAAGAATATGATTTCGAGGTAATTATCAAGCCAGGTCGTTTGAATGTCGGACCATACCATCTGTCCAGGACTGAGACAAGGGAGGAACCAACGAATCTTGAGGAAGGATTACCTGATGCACAATTTTTCTCTATCAAGGTTGCAGATGAGCATTTTCTTGATATCATTCAGTTTCTCTCAACGAGAATCGAGTTTTTCATATAGGAGTGTGCGAGCATATTTGGCAAAGCTCTGGATGTCTGGTCCTCACTATAGGAGGGCCCGAAAGTACAAAAGATTGAGGCCGTGGTGCGCGAGCAACAGGAGCAGCTGGATAAAATCAAGGTCACTGCAAAGACCTTGGCGCCAATTCAGAGGATTACTCGTCTCTAAGAGGGTCGATTTTACAGGAACATATTGAGGAGTTACACAGGAAAGAGCAACTAGTCATTACCAAGATGAAGCCATGGGAAGCTGAGGCTAGCCAAATTTCCAAAACTGTGGAGAATAAGCCTAAGGAGTTGTGCAAAATTCAGAGGGGATTGGAATAGAAGGCAACCAAGTCCATCACAGAACCGTTGTACGCAGAGGTCTGATATTTTTCTAAGCAATGCGTTGATACAGTTTCTACATTGAAGGATGCCTTAATCAGCATTAGAGAAAATATTGATGGCACACCACAATTGTGACTCGGGACGAGTCACAATTTTGTGTTGGGGGCCTGTTGGAGCTGGGATCCACCGTGAAGTAAAAGACTCTATAGATTGAGGAGCGGAGCAAACAATGCAAAGTATATTTTTGGTCTTAGAGGCCTTGGGGTGGGCCAAAGACCCTTATTATGTAATGGGATGGGACTTTTTATGAATGTTGGATTTCGATCATGGTTTAGGACCATGGTATTGTAAGAGCCAAATCTATATAAGGAGTCTAGATATAAGTCATAGGTAGGTTATGAATGAGATATCTTCTGTGATGCATTTGGATGTCACATTAAGTTAGAGTCTATGTTTTGGGTTATAGGAAAAGGCTCCTGCAGTTGTGTACGTAAAGACCTTAGGAAATACAACATCTATGTGCGCAGGCCCTTACAGCTATGTGCGTAGGGTGGAAAGTGGATGTATGAGATAGATCTGGATGTTAATGAATGAACTGTTGAGAAAATCTGAGTTATAATGATGTGTTTGATTTTTTTCTTACTGTTTATGAATGTATATGCTCAATAAGGGTTTTGTTATGTAACTTAATAACGTTGTTCATTTTATGGTTATTTACTGTGTTTAATACTTAATTAAGTAAGAGTGCACAGTCTGTGGGTAAGTTCAACAATTGTATTGAACAATGCTTGTGTTACTGATAGATCTGATCTGTGGAGCTCTGATAAGAAAGAAAATCCCTAAATCCATTGTCCTTTATCCCTTTGGATGCAGAAACTTGGTTCTAACATCCCCGTATATTACCTCAGGTGAGACTTCGGTCTGCGTAAAAAGATCGTTGCCGAAAGGGCCGGTAATATCAGGTTTTGTTAGACTGCGGAGACTATCTGAACCTGCATCAAGGCCCCATAAATCCAACAAGCTCTATTTGGGACTTCATATCGGGGATATCCCCTGAATGTTGGTGATTCCAACACCATCAACAAGGCCCCACTTCCATAATTGAAACTTGGAGTTCTAGTCATATCATAATGAGACTCAATTCATGTTTACCCTGGAGAGCTTGTAAAAGTGGGTAAATGTGGGAGGGGTGGTTACAATGCACAAGCACCTAAAAACCATGCATATTAGGGTTGACATCAATGTCAACCAAACAAAGTTGCTACTAATAGGATGTACATGGTGTAGGTCAAACTTTGCAATTGTTAACCAAGGATGAACACAATCCCAACACAAGTACACAACAATCTTCTACTTATACACACTTATGCTAACCTATTTATACAAAAAATTAATGTCACATTTTCCTCACACCCCTGGGCCCTCACTTGAGGCAGTTTCACCCAAACTAGCTCTGATACCAATTTGAAATTATTGCATATATTTTATTCAATCAATGATATTAGATATAAATACATTAAGATTTGGTTAATATAAATAAACTATCTTAGCTACACAATTCCATTTAGTTGAGGTAATATCTCAATAATACACTAATCTAGGAGCTAAATCCAACTAACTAACAATGTTATTATGAATTGATGAATATTACACAATAAGCACAAGGCAAGTAGGAGTTAATATCTCCAAGAGAAAACCTCTCCCTACTTTTTACACTATACTTCAAAGGATTTGATCTTTCTAAACATATGACAAATCCAAATATATCCAAAATTAAGATAAATATTTAAATAAATTTACAAACCCTTACCATGAAATATCATCTAATATAAGTCGTGCGGGTTAGCTCAGTTGGTCGAGTCCATGCCTTTAAAGCACCTTTGTTATTGAAAGGTCACAGATTCAATTCTTTCGATACTCTGAGGGTGAGGCTCCATGGTTAAGCCAACAAGAAGTGATCATACGTGGTACAAATATCTCGTGGATGTAGTGGTCACTAATCTTCGGGGACTGTGAACCACATAGAAAAAAAAGAAAGAAAGAAATATCATCTACTGTAAATAGGCTTGAAAAATCAAACTAGTTGCAGTCTATACAAAATTTTGATTTAATTAGTACTATGATTTTCTCAATGCATAATAGATGCAGAAGAGCTGAGCTATGGGATTGGAAGACTAAGAAGACTCTTTTGGGGTTTCTAGTGGTTTTGATGCTACTATATGGATGTGAAGCATGGGGTAGCAACACTTCAGCAAGAAAGTGCATACAAATAGAGAGATTACAAAAACATTTAATCACAAATATTCTCAAGATTAAATCAACTATTCAATACAAGATTGTCTTGGCAGAAGTTGGGGCTTTCCCTATTGAAGCATTAACTATGTTTTGGTTGTTAAGTTAACTAAGAAGATTGGCTAACATGGAGACTCATTGTTGGCCAAAAATGGCACTTAGAAATTAGATAGAAGAAAGAGCATGTGGATGAAACAAAACATCAAATGGATGAATAAGTATGGTATTAGCATAAGTGAATGTCCAAATAAGAGATGGGAAATAAAAAAATATATGCAAGAAAAAATCAATCATTTCAATCCTACATATGACCATAGGCGAAATACCTACATAGGAATAGAAATAAAATGGAAAGCAAAACATTTAATCACTCATATAAGAATTAGTTCCCATCAACTTAGATGTGAAGGGAAAGATGGTTGATACCTAAGAGGAGTGAGCAAACATAAGGTGTAATTATTGCACTCAATAAGTAGTATGGACATAATGAGATTACATCATGGAATATTTAGCTTACAAAGATATCTGAACCAATTATATTAAGACATTAAAAGTGAACAATTTAAGTAATTTGTTTAAAAAAGAAAAAATAATGCATAATAGAAGATCCAATTAAAAAAACAAAAAAAAAAACAAAAACGACTTAAAAGGAATGTTTAGAGGTGTTTTGGAATGTGTAGGCTCTTCTTTGCTGGCTATCCATGGGTCCCATAGGCTACTTGGCCTAAGTGATTAAAACAAAATATCCTATTTTATTCTATTCCATTCCATCCAAAATTGTTGAAAAGTTTCAATCCATGGTTTTGAAACAAATTATAAAATACTTAACCTAAATATTTTCCATTTTGCTTAGGGCAGAAGCAAATCTATGGGACCATTACACGAGAGAATGGCTGCCAACATGAAGAACAATAATGAATTATCACATTCAAAAGTATGGAATACATGTACCACATATACTTTTGAATTCACACATTCAAAAGTCTGGTAGTGCTTCCATTTCTCTTCTACTCGACCAAACTCGTACTATTTTATACAACGCCCCTCACACAATAAAATTATCGAAATACCGTGTCATGATTTCTCCATACGTTCCGGGCTTTAGAAGGAGATTGAATCCATTCAGAGCCTAGGAAAACACTATAAGTCATCCGTTCAACTAGAAAAGTCATAATCTTATCAAACTTTCTGAGTTATTTTGTAAATTTTTTATGAGATATTTTGTGGATTTTTTTAGACTACGGTATAAGAAAAAAAAAAAAAAATGAAACTGAAACGAGATTCTGACCAGAAAAATGAAATCTTCATGAAAATTCTTGCACACCCCTCACATCTATAAACTTTTAGGGGAAACATCTTGTGGGAATTTGGCGAGGCAAAGTCTGAAGCCTTGAACTCTCTTTGATATGTGTGTATATGAATATATAATTAATGTAAAAGGAGAATGGCTGCGGTGGGAGAGCACAGTGTACAGAGTAATTGCTGAATCAATGTCTGCTGCAGCTGCAGAAAGCAAAGTATTTCATTCTCAAAATGAGTGAAGGAGGACTCCCAAAAATATGCAGAAAAAGTTGCAGAAACCCACACTGTCATATAATCTATGCATGCAAAAAATACTTGAAAAGAGCAAATAATTCAAGACACAGCTCTCTAAACACCCTTGTAACAATGAATACAGTCTTCTACTGTTATATTATTTTTTATGATTTGTATTCATGCTTGCTTGTCTTGCTCGTCTTGTCAGCGTGAGTGAGTCAGTTGACTCTTTCAATCCTCGGAATGTAAAATATTCGAGCAGCAGCACAGATACATATGAGAGAATACAGGGCAGGCAATCTGACAAGCGTCCACAAACACGCTACCTGTCAAACATATATGTCATACCACTATATGATATAGTACAGAATGGATTACACAGTCGAATCAATCATTAAATTAATTATTACTGTCCATTTATGGTGTGAGTATTTTAACATGCAAACGTGTACTTACCTTCCATAGCTATGGTGTTACCTAGTTTTTTTTTTAAATAGTTTTTGAGTTATGTTTTTAAGGTGGAAATAGATTTAGCATTATTAAAAATCTTTTTTTTAATGATATTATATGAAAGAATGACTAACCCAATATTGTTAATAATGAACATATCCACAATTTGTGTGAAATGATGGTATTTGCCAACATTCTTTGATTTTTTTACGTGGCTGGGGAGCATTTTTTTGTTGAAATTTTTGAGAATTCTAGAACAAAACACAAAGAGAATAATACTCTCCTTCTAACACAGAGAATTAAAACAAAATCACTCACTGTCAGACAAAGGTTTCACAAAAAAACACTTCTATTCCATTCATTGTAAAAACTATTACAAAAAAAAATTTCCTCTAACAGGGGGATTACAAAATTTGACTGTTGCACAAAACACAGTGCCAAGAAAGACTCTCTGTCTCTTTCTTCTTCAAAAATGCACACTCTCTATCTGTCTGTCTTTTGCCTTCGGGTACACTCTGTTTTTAACACTATTGTGTGTATATAAAATAAAGTTACATTAGTCTCTCAGGCTATTTCCTTTTGTGGCGCAGCACATTCATTAACCAATAACCAACTAACTAATATTAAAAACTTCTTAGGCCTTTTGGGCCCACATTACAATGGCGCACATATGTTGATATATATTAAAATACACATATATATATATTATAAACTCGCGGAGTTTATAATATATATGTATTATGTTCATTATACATATAACCAAAGTTTCATAGGGTTGATTCGTCGCGCGATATAAAAAAAATAATAATACTACATAAAACTATAACAAGAACATAAAGCCAAACCGCCGGACTTGAAATTCAGTAAACCATATTGCATAAGAAATCACGTAACAAATCCACATGACATCACCACGCCTCAACTCCGCACGATCGGCCTATGATTGGCCGAGGACTGGGGCTCGCGGACTTCAAATAGTTTATGAGCTGTGTTTCATAAATTTTTCGCGTAACACTTTGCCTCGATGACGTCAGGGGGTTTTGTAACACGAAAACATTAGAATCCAGTTTATAAAACATTTCGGGTCTGTTTTCTGGGTTGTTGACGTTGGCTCTGAACTTGTGCGATAGAGCGTGATTGGTCCACGTTCTTTGTGGGTTGGAAGTGGGGACCACTGCTATCGTGGCCCAACCCATTCAAAACAAAAAGAACTTCCCGCGTTCTAAAACAAAAAAAAAAACTCTTTTTTCTAAACTAAAGGACTGTAAGTGTTTTCAAAATCACTGTTCAATGCAAATAGCAAGCGGCACTGTGACAGAGTCCTTTACGCGCAAAAATAGCAAGCGGCTGAGTGCAGGGGCAGTTGAAATTAACATTTCAACACTCCCCCTTAAGTTCAACTGCTGGGTTATCAATCATACCCCTGCATTTCCTCAAATATTCAAAGCTTTTATGCCCCAGTGGCCTTGTCAGTATATCTGTAAATTGTTCTTGAGTCCTGCAATGTTTTAAGATAATTTCTCCATTGTTCACTAGCTCCCTGATGTAGTGAAACTTAGCATCTATGTGCTTTGTCCTTTTGTGAAACACAGAATTTTTAGACAATGCTATGGCTGAGCTATTATCACAATAAATCATTGTGTCTTTTACCTGTTCTTGACATAAACTCCTCAGCATTCTTCTCATCCACACTGCTTGACATGCTACTGTTGTAGCTTCTACATACTCTGCCTCTGCTGTAGACAATGCTACAATAGGTTTTTTTTTAGAAGCCCATGAAATAGCTCCTAAACCCATATGAAAAACATAACCAGATGTACTTTTCCGGTCATCTACACTTCCAGCCCAATCACTGTCAGTGTATCCAATCAACTCATAATTTTCTGAAGTAGTATACAAAATACCATACTTTTTAGTTCCTTTCACATACCTCATAATTCTTTTTGCTGCCTACCAATGTGCTTCTTTTGGCCTCTCCATGAATCTGGAAATTAAACTAACAGCATGCATTATATCAGGCCTAGTTGCAGTCAAATACATGAGGCTGCCAACTATGCTCTTGTACAAGCTAGGATCAAAATCCTTGCTGCTGTCCTCTTTGCTGAGTTTCAATCCCATTACTGTGGGTGTTATTGCTGCCTTGCAATCTTGCATGTTAAATCTTTCCAAAACTTCATTTACATACTTAGCTTGAGAAATAAAAATCTTATTTTCATTTTGCTCTACTTCTATTCCTAAGAAGTATTTCAGCAAGCCCATATCAGTCATCTCAAATTCATCTTCCATGACCTTTTTAAAATTTTCAATGAGGTAATCATCATTACCTGTGAAGATCACATCATCAACATATAAAACAACAATCAACATCTTACCATCTTTCTCCTTGATGTATAATGTGGGTTCTCCTTCAGACTTTTCAAAACCATTTTCCAGTAGATAGGAATCTATCCTATTGTACCATGCTCTTGGTGCTTGTTTCAGCCCATAAAGA
This sequence comes from Pinus albicaulis, assembly GCA_034641835.2. Classification (NCBI taxonomy): domain Eukaryota; kingdom Viridiplantae; phylum Streptophyta; class Pinopsida; order Pinales; family Pinaceae; genus Pinus; species Pinus albicaulis. Next base: position 1,629,265,318 of record CM076581.1, read on the forward strand.
GCTTTCTTCAATCTGCAAACTTTATGTTCTTGGCCCTTTTTTTCATAGCCTAGAGGTTGTTCAATATAAACCTCTTCCATTAACACTCCATTTAAAAATGCTGATTTTACATCCATTTGATGAACCCTCCATTTGTTTTGTGCTGCTATAGACAACACTGCTCTCACTGTTTCCATTCTTGCAACTGGTGCAAAAATTTCTTCATAGTCTGTTCCATGTTGCTACTTATATTCTTTGACAACAAGTCTGGCCTTGTGTCTTTCAATCATGCCTTCAACATTGCTTTTGGTCTTGTAGACCCATTTCACTCCAATGACTTCCTTACCTTTTGGGAGTTCAACCAAATCCCATGTCTTATTTCTTTCTATGGCATTAATTTCTTCATCCATAGCATCTATCCATTTCCTATCTTTTATAGCTTCTTCAAAATGAATAGGATCATCAACATGACAATATAAAACAAATAAATAGTTCATACCTTCATTTGTTGTCTCTTGCTCATAAATGTCATTTAAATTTTTGAATCTTATTCCTCTTTCATTTGGTGTACATGTGCTTGAAGAAGCACTCAAATCAACTCCTTGTGGTGTGCTTGGAGAAGCACTCTCATTACTTCTCAAGGGTGTTCTTACTCTAGCTTGTGGTGTCCCTTGCTGTCCTTGTGTTGGTGGAGGTAGTGGTGCTAATGATGGATGTATTTCAGCCATATCACTCTCATTTTCATCATGAGACAAACAACTCTTTACATTGACTGTTTTCTCAAGGCTTCCATCCCAAGCTTCTTCTTCAATGAACTGAACATCTCTGCTCACAATAAATTTCTTGGTGGATGGGTTATACAACCTGTAAGCTTTGGATTCTTCACTGTATCCAATAAAAATGCATTTCTCCCCCTTGTTGTCCAACTTCTTCCTTAGCTGATTTGGAATGTGTGCATAAGCCACACAACCAAAAAATTTCATGTGGGTGACTCCTTATTTTATCCCACTCCATGCTTCTTCCGGAACTTTATTCATCACTGCTTTTGTTGGGCATCTATTTAGTACATATGCTGCACAATGTATAGCTTCAGCTCAATAATCATTTGGCAAATGTTTTTCCCTTAGCATACTCCTTACCATATCTATGATTGTCCTATTTTTCCTTTCAGCAACACCATTTTGCTGCGGTGTATATCTTGCTGTAAATTGCTTGTGTATGCTATTTTCTCTGCAAAAACACAGAAAATTTTTAGAGATATATTCACCTCCTCTATCAGTCCTTAAAACCTTGATATGCTGCCCACTTTGGTTCTCAACAAGTGTTTTAAAATTACAGAATTTTTCAAACACTTCACTTTTATATTTCAAAAAATAAACCCAAGTTTTCCTTGTAAAATCATCAATAAAAGTTACATATAGTGGCTGCTTGCAAGTGATGGTGTTTACATTGGTCCACATAAATCTGAATGGACAATTTCTAAGGGTGCCTTTTCCCTTATGCTTTTCCCTAAGGGAAAAATTTCTTTGTGTTGTTTACCCAAGATACAACCTTCACAAAGGCTATCCGGTTTCTCAATCAATGGTAATCCTCTTACCATTCATTTCTTATGTAAAAAATTAAGACCTTCAAAGTTGAGATGTCCAAATCTCAAGTGCCATAACCACTTCTCATCTTTTGTTTCTCTTTGGAAAGCCTCTTGTGTCACTGCTGCCATTTCTTCTCCATTCTTCAAATCTGCCCTCATCCTGAGAGGGAAGATTCTGTTCCTTGTCATCCTTATTTCAGCAATACATTGTTTGCTTGGTGGTTTATCCATGATGGTACATACATCATCTTCAAAGAAAACATTGTAGCCCTTTTGAATGAGCTACCCAATGCTTAACAAATTACATTTCATACCTGATACATAATATACATTAGATATGCTCTTCTTTTCTCCTTTCTTTGTCAAGACATTTACTATGCCTTTTCCTGTGACAGAAACCTTACTGTCTGTTCCCAATGTGACTTGAGACTTCACATTTTCATCTAACATAGAAAACATAGCAATGTTTCCTGTCATATGGTTGCTACATCCTGAATCTAGAAACCATAAATCTTCACTCTCCATATTACATGCTAAAAACAATTTATCTTGGCTGATATTTTCTCTAGTGAAATTTTCACTGGGTCTATTACCCATATCATTCTGCTTCTTCCTACATTCATTTGCATAATGCCCATATTTTTTACAATAATGACATTGGACATTGGATTTGTCATACCTTTGTCCATGAGCATGTTGTTGTCCACCTTGCTAGCTGTTATTTTGGCCTTGGTTCTGATTTTGATTGCTGCCCCTTCCTTGAGTATTTGCGGGGTTGTTTCTTCCTCCTCTGTTTTGGCTTCTACCTCTTCCTCTCTTGTTTCCTCTACCTTGACTCCTCCCTCTTCCAAAGGACATTTGGGTCTTGCAGGCATGCTCCAAAGATGAGTTTTCATTTCTACCCAATCTCTGTTCATGTGTCATCAGTGATGCATGAAGCTCATCTACTGAAAATTTTGAGAGATCCTTTGTCTCTTCTATGGTGGTGACTATAACATTAAACCTTGAGGGTAAGCTCCTCAAAAATTTCTCCAAAATCCTTCTTTCTTCAAGTGTCTCTCCATGGGACCTTATCTGTGTGACCATTTCAATCACATGTGTGAAGAATGAGTCTATGTTATCAGACTCTTTAATGCAGAGAGTCTCAAAATCTCTCCTCAACAATTGTAGTTTTGTTGTCTTCACTTTCTCCATACCTTAATAGGCTGTATTTAGAGTTTCCCATGCTTCCTTGGATTTCTTAGTTGATGTTATCATTGGAAACACACTCTCATTTACTGCTTGATAGAGATAGAAGAGGGCTTTAGAGTCCTTTTTCTTATTGCTCTTCAACAAGTCCCTCTTTGCCTGTGTTAAAGCATTGAACTCATTTTCATTTACTGGTTCTTCAAAACCATCCTCAACAAGTTCCCATAAGTCTTGAAAGGCAAACAGGGCTCTCATGGTGATCGCCCAATAATCATAGTTCTTCCCATTGAACTGTGGGAGCTGAGCATTACCAATACTCATGCTTGTGCTAGCTCCTGCCATGCCTAGCACTCTGAACTATGCTTTAAATCTTGACTGTGATTTTAAAATAAACTGACTGTCTTCAAATAGTAACACAAACTCTGTTTTGAGAAATACCTTGGATTTTAGCTGAGCCTTCACACTGCTGGAGAAACTGCTACAACAAAAAATCCTTCCTTCAACTTCTTTGACACCTTCAAAGAGCCTGGACTAGCTCTGATACCATGTTGAAATTTCTGAGAATTTCAAAACAAAACACAGAGAGAATAATACTCTCCTTCTAACACAGAGAATTAAAACAAAATTGTTCACTTCCAAACAGAGGTTTCACAAAAAAACACTTCTATTCCATTCACTGTAAAAACTATTACAAAAAAAAACTTCCTCTAACAGAGGGATTACAAAATTTGACTGCTGCACAAAACACAGTGCCAAGAAAGACTCTCTGTCTCTCTCTTTTTCAAAAATGCACACTCTCTGTCTGTCTATCTTTTGCCTTCAGGCACACTCTGTTTTTAACACTTTTCTGTGTATATAAAAAAAAATTACATTGGCCTCTCGGGCTATTTCCTTTTGTGGTGCAGCACATTCGTTAACCAATAACCAACTAACTAATGTTAAAAACTCCGAAGGCCTTTTGGGCCCACATTACAATGGCGCGCATATGTTGATATATATTAAAACACATATATATATTATAAACTCGCAGAGTTTATGATATATATGTATTTTGTTCATTATACATATAACCAAAGTTTGATAGCGTTGATTCGTCGTGCGATATAAAAATAATAATAATACCACATAAAACTATAACAAGAACATAAAGCCAAACTGCCAGAATTGAAATTCAGTAAACCATATTGCATAAGAAATCACGTAACAAATCCGCATGACATTACCATGTCCCAACTCTGCGTGATCGGCCTATGATTGGCTGAGGACTGGGGCTCGCAGACTTCAAATAGTTTATGAGCCGTGTTTCATAAGTTTTCCGCGTAACACTTTGCCTCGATGACGTCAGGGGGTTTTGTAATGCAAAAACGTTAGAATCCAGTTTATAAAACATTTCGGGTCCGTTTTCTGGGTTGCTGACGTTGGCTCCGAACTTGCGCGATAGAGCGCGATTGGTCCGCGTTCTTTGTGGGTTGGTAGTGGGGATCACTGCTGCCGTGGCCCAACCCATTCAAAATAAAAAGTGTTTTCAAAATCACTGTTCAATGCAAATAGCAAGCAGCTCTGTGATAGAGTCCTTTAAGCACAAAAATAGCAAGCGGTTGAGTGCAGGGGCAGTTGAAATTAAGATTTCAACATTTTTATAATATATTAGACATGGTATATTTTGAAATTTATATTGCAACTTTATTATGATATTGTTTCATGATGGTATTTTCCAACATTTTTTGGTTTTTTTTGGGTGGCTGGGGAGCATTTTTTATAATACATTAGATGGTATATTTTGAAATTTATATTGCAATTTTATTATGACATTGTTTCATTAGGGGTTGATTAAAAATGGTTTGCATTTGACAATTTTTTTAAGATAAATTTTATAGTAAGAGTATTTGAAAAGTTTTTTTGATAGTAAAAATAGATTCAGCACCATCAAAAATCGCAGGATACTTAAAATCTTGAAGTTTAACATCTATAACTTGGATATACAAAAAATCTACCAGATTTTATCAAAATATTATGGGAATTTTCATAATTTTCAGGGCAAATTTGAAAGCTAACTAAACTACCACTTTTTTTATATATTCTCTGCTAAAGAAAAATATGGTTATTTATTTTTATGATCTCTACAAATTTAAAGTGAACTTGTCACTTACCTATTGTACTTACTAATAAATGGTAAGGAAGAAATAATAGGCACACAAAAGAAGTAAAATATAATTAATTTAATTTAGTTAATTTTAATATAGACTATAAAAGATATCAAAACATGGAACTACTTAAAATCAGAATCAGTCAAAATAAATTATATATATATATATATATATATCATTTTCAATATAATATATTTTAATGTATAAATGATTTTTTAAATAACAATAAGTGGCCATAATAATTATGTTATTAAATATTGAGTTATTATCTCTATAATTATTTTTATTAATATTTATTTACATTTTTCATGAATATTATTCAATTCGGATCTCTAACTTCCCACATTCTACTTATCTCAATTCAGATGTAGAATTCTACTTATTTTTCTATATTCATTTTTAATATTTAATCTTCATTAAAATTGTTTTTATTCTGTTTAGATTTATTTCCTTCATTCTTAATCTTCACTTTCACTATTTGGCCTTTTAATACCCTTTCTTCATCCTCATTTATAAACCTCCTTTAAAATCCATATAAAAAAGTAACAATCAACCAAAATATATAAAATCCTTATAAAAAAATAACAATCTACCAAAATATATAAAAATTGCAAAAATTGCAGGAAATAAATCCCTGGTTAATAAACCAATTTTCCATTATAAATTTCATATCTACACCTTATATTCCCTGTGCATCATCTTCCTCGTTATTTTTATGATGTATTTTTAACTGGTCTAAAACCATACTCTCCATGAATTTATAAAAACGAGTGCATTGGAAGATATATATTTATTTTGTTATATCTATTTTGTCTTATCATTGGCCTTGGTGTGGACTTTGACTTCTAAATTTTCACGAATCTGATATTTTGCTATGTCCGAGTAAATAAGTTTTGGAAATTGAGTGTTTCACCTAACTCGTGATTTTGGAAATAGTTCCATCATACATGAGCACAAACTGCAATGTTGTTGTTCACGCCCTCCTATATTTAATCTTTCGAACTAAGCTTGGAATTTTATGTATTATTATACATGTTGTTTTTAGTGCGATTTTTTAAAGATTTTTTTTTTGTATTTTTCTAGTTTTATTTCTCTAAAATTTGACAGGAAATTATTGAAAATAGAAATTTGATAGGTAATCTTGCACAATAGAAATGCCCTAAAATTTTTAGAGTGCTAAATTCATATACAATAAAAAAACCACAAAAATTTCCACCAAATTCCAGCACCAAAAACTCTAAAAAATCACACTAAAAACAACTAAAAAAAATTAGTTTTATGTTTTATGTCTTCTATTTAGCTGGAATATTTTCCAATTTTAAGTTCTTCACAGTGGAAAGGATTGCCATTATACAATTCTATAATCACAAATGATTACTTTTATGCCTTCTATTTAGCTTGAATATTTTCCAATTTTAAGTTCTTCAGTGGAAGGATTGCCATTATAAAATTCTATAATCACAAATGATTATGTCGTAGATGTTAAGTTTATTTATGATCCAACTTCATTCCCTTGATATTGATATTTGGGTTTATTTAAATAACTTTATAATAGTACGCGTGTATAGATTTGAATATTAAGATTCATATAATAACTAGTCTTATATATTCACTTAGCTCTGATTCTGTCCTCGAAGTTAAATTTATTTATGAGCCAACTTCCTCCTCCTGATATTTATACTTGGATTCATTTAAATAATCTTTAATAATATACTTAGCTCTGATTATGTCGTTGAAGTTAAATTTATTTATAATCAAACTTCATTCTCTTGATATTTGGATACATTTAAATAATCCTAACGACATACTTAGCTTTGATTATGTTGTTGACGTTTAATTTATTTATGATCCAACTTCATTCTCTTATATTGATATTTGGATTTATTTAAATAATTTTAATAATAATATATAGGTGCATAAATTTGAATATTAAGATTTATATAATAAGTTTTATAAAAGTATAGTTTTATATATGTATTTAGACTGGATTATAGTAAAGTATAATATATTTATAAATATAATTATTTAAAAATGTATATATATTTAAAATATGATATTTGAAAAAAAAAAAAAAATCTCATGGGAGGCTAAGAAAAGTAGCTATATGGAGCAATATTTTATCCCTTAGATCAAGTTTTTTTTTACACTGATCAAGTTATTTTTTTTATTATTCCATTAAACTACCCTTTTATTGGTTATACTTGGTGACTAGATAAGTAGCTTCACTTAGCAATATTTTAGCCCCAGATCTATTTGTTTTATTTCTCCATTGAGCTACCCTAGATCAAGCTCTCGATCTAGCTGTGATCTAGGTAGGTTTTCTATCATTGTGTACTTATTGTAATTTTATTCATGCACATAGAAAACTTGTTAATTTCTTAGTAAATGAATTAATTTTAAATGAAAACCACTAAAGGAAAACCACCACAAAAAACCACTATAGAAAAATCACTATAAGAAAACCACCATATAAAACCACTATAGAAAACCACAAGTGAAAACCCTATTCTTTAACACAGATTTTTTTTTTATAGATTACATGCATGGTGAATATTGTATATGTTTTAATGATGGTATTTATATGTATTTGTAAAAATATTTTTTCCATAAAATATATCTCATAAAATATAGTTATTTAAAAGGTGATTCATAAAAAAAAAAAAAAATCTATATTTCCTTAATATCTTGAGAATTTCATGATATTAAAATTTTCCAAGTATAAATTTGAAAGCCAAAATTTCAAAATGACTCATTTCAAACTAATTCTCAAACTAGTCCAATACCATAAATTCTATAGCCTATATCTTAGAGAGGGTAATGAGCTAGACCTAAGTTAGGTTTTGACCATATTTACCTTTATATTTATTCTTAGTCTCTAAAAAATATTGCTAATTAAAAATTCTCAAAAAACAAACTTACTATTTTCAAATAGCACCTTCATAGCATTCATAACTATACAACATTATTTTAATAAGTAATTTCATTAAACTATCATATATTAATAAAAAATATTATATTACTTTTTCATAACAATACATATTGGTAAATAATATTATTTTTTTGTTTTCCATATATAGATTTTCAATTATATTTTTAATTAAATAATATAAAATAACCTATATGAAATTATGTAACTTACTTGTAAAAGGTTCTAAATTATTTCAATCACAAATCCATGCATATGGTATTTTCAACCTAGTTTGAAATGTTTCTTTTCTTATCCATTATTTGATTGTTTCTATCCGCATTAACTATGAAACAAGTTGTCTCTAAAAATACAAGACTCTTATAATGTACACAAAATCAAAGAAAGGTTTACTACATAAAATCACCCATTAGTGTATCACAGAGAATTGTTGGGCGTAGTATAGAGCATATTAATAGACCAACATTTAATTATCAATCCGAGAGTTCGTGAAATTCGAGGCGCAACACTAGAAATGCCACCAGAGAGAACCCTTGGCAACTTGAAAATCAAACTCTAGTCTAACTTTCTCATTAATTTCAACAAATTAAATTAAATCCTACACTTCAAAGGAAACTTCAGAAAGAATAAACACCAATCCTCACAATTGAAAACAAGCTTCAATTAGAAATTCAAAAAATAAAAGGCAAACCTGAACTATTATCAATTGCGAAAGCAAATCATAGTTATCGATAAACAAAAGGTAAATCCTCACTATTGTTTAACTAAAAACCAAGAAATGCTTGAATAAAATAAAAAAGGCAGATTGCAAATGCTGAAAGAAATTCACGATCAATTCAAAACCATTCTTTGTGCAAAGAAAATTAAGAAAGAGAAGCGCAAAAAAACCTCATAACAAGTCTGCAATAATTCTACCTCATCTATCTCTTTGTAACAAAACCCTTTAATAAATTAAAATACATTCACTGTGTGTGGATAAGGTCAAAACAAAAAACACTCTCACGATTCAACTTATTCGTGCATTGATTATCAATCCATATATATTTACCTCATATCGCAATCGTTATAATTAAAGTGAATTCAAAAGATAGGAGTAAGTCTTGTATACGATGTCACAAGTTCCCATCATTTATTTACACAATTAAAACTTGTAGAGGTAAAATCTCATAAAAGAAAGCATTTGGAATTTGAACAAATCGCTTCCCCTATGCATCATGATGCAATTCAGAAATAGATAGATCAGAGGGTATTTAAAAAAACATTCATAACATGAGGTTGTGAAATTAAAATCAATTAACATAAAATTAAACATACTCACTCAGAAAACCATAATCCAACCTAATCCTGAAAAATCTAGAGTGGTGTCAAGCTAGTCTGGCGGCTAACCCAGCCAGCTCGCACCCTCCGTCAACGATTTGGTTTACACGGAGAGTATAATCATAAAACACATAAAACGATTAAACATATCATAGCTTGAAACACTTTGATTAATCTTCGAAATATCAGTCTTTACATGGTGCAGGCAAAGGCCACTAAATCTCAGTCTAAAAATAGAGTGTCTTCTAGACTCGTTATTTATTTAGACTGATTTCAAAAAATTCTAACACAAGGGCTACCATAAGAATACTAAATTTCAAGTATGGTGTTATTACTTGAATAATATAGCCAACTATTAAAATTTCCACAAACATCTCGAGGGAATCCTTGATCAGAATTTTCACTTTTGATATCATCATTGTAAATATGAGTGACATGACTTGAAAGCCATGGTGTTAAAAGTATACAGAATAATACCTTCCCATAGTGACCATCTTACCATTATCCACATATAGTTGAAGCTCCTCTTTTCTAGGCAAAGTGAATTACCTGCACTAACGGTCCCACGTCCATAAAAATAAATTATTCCAAAAAGATAGAACTCCAAGGCATAACACCAAAAGGAACTTAAAGCCACTCTCAAAGAGATATGATAATGAATTCGGGAAAGAAAAAAACAACCAAGTAAACCATATTGTAAAATTAACTTTAATACCACAGGCGTAGCCCTGCTGACAGCAGGCCTAAATAGCCTCAACACAGATGCCTTTTAACTCCACAAAATTCATATGTCCCTTCTATTAGATATAGATTTAGAATCATTTGAAAAAAAAAATACATTTGTTTTGAAATTAATTAAAGGCCGCTGTCGTCGCTTGGTAACCAGCTAACGACAGTTCGATTCACAAGAACTAATAAGAAATAACAAGTCGGCTCGTGATGAGACCTCTTTTCTTCCAAATTTTCAACTGAAAGCCATTACCCTAGCTTGGTGAACAATAGCAGTAATGTCGTTCTAGTTAGGACCCATGATCATGGTAGGTTGGCTCGTAATGAGACCTCCTATCCATCAATTAATTTGTCTTATGAAAAAAAAGCTCTGCTTATAATCAACTTTAAATAGGTTACATAATAGTTGGGGAGGTGATTCTACTCCTTAAGAGCATGGGATGGCATGAAATTTTTTTAGTTACTAATCCTTATTGGTTGGTCCTTCTATCCTGAAGACTCATTTTAAATAAAAAATCTTAGATAATGACTAAAATATTCCTCAAATTGATCATGCCAGGGTTCTTATGAAATCTTGTTATAGTTTTTTAAGCGTGGTCCACCATAGGAGGATTCTCATCAATACCTTCAAACAGGATCTTGAAAAAGTTTCTTGGATGATAGTTATTGGTTAATAATCATAATAAATTTATAAAATATGAGGCACTAAGAGTGAATTTATTCTGACAAATGTTACCACGAGAGTGAATAATAATAGAAATTTCAAAATTTGTGCTTTAGGGAATCACAGTTTCAAGAGTGTCGCAATACAATTTTATTTCAGATGGTATCTTTATTTATTTCTCTCATATTACCCTACCCTATTTTAAAGAGAGAAATATCACCTTTAAGTGTAGGCGTACTTCCAATGTAGCCATGTGCGTAACAGAATGCTAAATATACTCACACTTAGTTTTAAAGAATAAAATCCAAGACATACCAAAGTATGAGCAACCAGTTTATTCGATTGATATGGTACCAAGAGTTGTCGAATGACGAGGGAATGATGTGTGATGATGACTGCTTGAAGCCATGAATCAATAGGATCCACATATTCATGATTCTCCAACTGATGCAAGCATTCCACAACTTGATAATCACTCTCTAAGAGGCATAAGGGATCTCGTGAAAGACAAAATAAAAATCCCTCAAGTTCAGGCTCAAATATCTTCTTTTCAGATTGATAAGAATGGTGGAGAGAGATTATAGGCTTTTGATTTTCAACAACAATTTTAAAATAGTTTTCAATCAAAGATTTCTCCTTTAATGGTATTTGAATCAAGTTTTCTTCCTGGGGTGAAGGTTCTTTGGTAATGGGGGATGTTTCCAAATTCATTCCCTTCCCCAATATGGAAGATTTAACATTTCGTTCAATAGGGGAATCAAGCTGATTTGGATTAGGGGGCTATGGTTTGGACTAAGGCTTATACTAGGCTTAGGATTTGGGTTCGGGTTTGGACTAAGGTTAGGTATAGGGTTTGAATGAGGGCTAGATTTAGGGTTTGAATGAGGACTAGGTTTCGGGTTTAAATTAAGATCTTGATTGAAATAGTTCAAAAGAAGGTGACATAATATTTAGATGGTAAGAGGTGAGCAGCAGGTATTAGTTGCACAGGTAACTAGGACCATGGAGGAGAATGACTTGATAATGTATTGAATGAAAATTTTGATTGTTGTTGTTGATTAAGTAATTGATTTTGCATGAAAGACTTATCTAGAGAAAAATATCCAAACCATTCTTGAGGATAATGGGATATTTGACTCGAAGAAGAGGGCCAAGGAGGGGGGCACTATGGCCATGAAGTAGGGTATTCAATTGGAGGAGGATTAAAAGTTTTCCATGAAACTGCAGGATTATAAACATGTCGTGGAACCTTCTCAGGAGAATAAGCATTAATCCAAGTATTGAATGATGATAAGTTGTGATTTATACCTAGAAACTTATTTGACTCCTTACTTGATTTCCTGAGTACCTTTAGTAATCCTGGTAGTGATGGGAAATGTTCGGTTGAATGAGCCTCCTCACAAATTCTGAAACTTTCGGGCTACTAAGTGGACACTTTCCATGGAAGTGCCTCTTCATACAGTTCACGAAAAATATTAACAGTGGTTCTATTAGGTCCCTATAATACTAGTGTATCCCCATATCATTATTAGTGTAGCCCCCTTATTGTTATTGTTTTACCCCTGTACCCCCCATATTGTTATTATTGTGCCCTTACATTATTATTGTTAGGTCGGCTAGGATTATATTGTGACCCCATGGACTCCTATATAGAAAGGAGGTTGTGTCATTTGTATCGTCAAAGAATTGTTCATTTATGTAATGTAAAGGAGGTTTCCCCCTCGAAGTGGCTTATTTATAAGGTGTTGATCTCTCTTTTATTATATTTATGGAGTTGGTTTCATAACATTTGGTATCAGAGCTTTGGATTCTAGGGTTTCGCTGCTCCAAACAGGTCATCGTGGAATTTCCTCTATAACTTTTTGTCTACGAAGGTTCAGAAGCTGAAATTTTTATAGAGCAAAGCTGCAATCCTGAGGAACATCGTGTAAATATTTTAGATCTTGGTTCACAATATTTTTGGAGATATTATCTGTGGATGTTAGGGTTTTTTCAGGCTCTCGAATTTCATCTCAAAGAGGTGACCGTGGGAAAATCATCATAACTCTCTCTCAGAGCATCAGATTGGAATTATGTAAAAATTATCCACAAGTACAGAGACTGTGTATTCATGTGTATCAATTTGGGAGCTGAAGGAGGAAACAGTGACACGTGTCACACCATACAAGTTCGCTCTGCTGAACTAGTTCATAATTAGGTCATTGTGGGAGATTGGGCATAACTTTGCATTGAATAATCCAAATCAGGTCAGACCTGTGGCATTGGAAATAATATTTAGAGGGATACTACAGGAAAAAATTTCAGATATTGAAGATTCGAAATCACAGAGATAATTTAGTTTAAATATCGAGCTCCTCAAAAGCAAGAAAAAGGTGTGTATTTGTTTTCAAATTGCAGAAGTCTTGATTGAAAATCAATTTGAAGTGATTCAAAGAGAATATTGAAGCATATATATCAGTATTGGGTTCTAAAATGTCTCCTAAAAATTATTCCACACCCATTAATCCCTTAGAAAGCTATACTATTATGCATGAAGATGAATTGCAGTATGAGATAGCAAAATTACGGTACTAAGTGCAACAAATTTTGATCTTACAAAGAGCAATAAAAGATGACATAGATGGTTTAAAAGCAAAAATGGAGGCTAATTTGGAAAGTTTGAAGGATCAAATGAAAGCTACTATGGATGATAAAGTAGTGGAAGATCACATCGAGCATCAACAACAAGTTCTCCAACACTCAAAGGATAACCTAACTTTGGTGCAGAATCAAATGAAACAACAAGAAGATCAACATCGCAATGAAAGAAGTTCTGAAGCAGTCATAGAAACAAGAACTCGAAAAATACCGAATCGATTAATTTCAGTTTATCTAAGCAAGTGGAAGAACTTACCTGTTGAATATTCCACATGGGAGGATGAGAATTTTATACAGAAGCATCCAAAAATAATCAAGCGCTGAGGGCAACACTTATTTGAAGGAGAGGGGCATGTTAGGTCCCTATAATACTAGTGTATCCCCTTATTGTTGTTAGTTTATCCCCCTTATTGTTATTGTTGTACCTCTGTAGCCCCCATATTTTTATTATTGTGCCCTAACATTATTATTGTTAGGTCGGCTAGGATAAATTGTGACCCCATGGAATCCTATATATAGAAAGGAGATTGTGTCAATTGTATCATCCAAGAATTGTTCATTTATGTAATGTAAAGGAGGTTTCCCCCTCTAAGTGGCTTATTTCTAAGGCTTTGATCTCTCTTTTATTCTATTTCTGGAGTTGGTTTAATAACATGATCTTCATCTTTCTTTTGTTCTTCCTGAAAATCATCCAATGTTGAAATCAAAGATTTAATAATAATATTTTTATGTTCAAGTAAAATATTAAATTATGCACTTGTGAGTTCTTCATTGGATGATTTGCATTTCTTTGCAGCAACATCAAAACTCCTCATTAAATGATTCCTCAAAATACCATTTTGTTGTTTTCAATAAGCCAACTGGTACATTCATCAACACATGAATAATGTATATATATGTATGGGGGGTTCTTACAACACCAAAGAAAATGAAAAACCTTAAAATAAAAAAGATGTGCAGGAAATAAATAAATTCAAAGAACATAAATTTGCAAGGGAAACTAGGTGAAAAACAAACCAAATGCAACAAGTAACTAAGGTCAATCCCCTGAGCGCTTCCACGGCAATGATGCCAAAATTTTGGGCATAGTGTAAGGCATATTAATGGACTAACATTTAATTGTGAATAAGGGAGTTCTTGAACTTCGAGACACAACACTGGAAATGCCAGAGAGAGCCCCTGGCAACCTTCAAATCAAACTCTAGTCTAACTTGCACATTAATCTTGACAAATTAAATTGAATCCTGTACTTCAAAGGAAACTTGAGAAAGAATAAACACCAATCCTAACAATTGAAAACAAGCTTCGATTAGACATTCAAAAAATAAAAGGAAAACTTGAACTATTAGTAATTACAAAAGGAAATCCTAGTTATCGACAAATAGAAGGTAAATCCTAACTATTGTTTGACTAGAAACCAAGCAATTCCTGAATAAAATTAAAAAGGTAGATTGTAAATGCTAAAATAAATTCAAGATCAATTCAAAACCATTCTTTGCGCAAATAAAATTAAGAAAGAGTGTCATAAATAAAATAATGTAAATAGTGATTAATTAGTTAATTAGTAATTAGGTTGAAAGGCCATGTCTGATAAGACATGACCTTTCGTGAAGAGGCACCTGCGTAGGTATATAAGCAGGCCTCATTTGTAACATTCAATCTATCTACCTCATATATTTTATAATATAATATTTGTATCCTCATGGATATCTTTGTATTCCAAGTGTTCTGGAGTATTTAAGCTTGAGAAGGAACTATGTTTGCTTCATTTGGTATCAGAGGAGTTTGAGCCTTCAGCTGCTTAAGCGCTGCATAGAGCCACTCTCTCTGATCCAGGTCTTTGACCATAAAAATCGTCAACCTTTTTGTCGTCGTGACTGAAGCATTTGCTACAAATTTTGGAGTTTCTCCATTGTTGAGTTTTTCAGAGGCCTTTGGCCATAATAAAAAATTGAAGAAAAAAAAGGAAGAAATATATATATATATATATAATAAAAGAGAGAAGGAAAGTAAAAAAAAGAAGGGAAATAAATTAAAAGGAAAAAAATAAAGATGGTTCTATATTATTGATAAAAAGTGCATGATAGAAAAACTATACTTAAGAGAAATAAGAGTAGATAAGGTTATTTTGATTCTTATTTAAGTGGTTTACAAGCTCGTGGTTTCAGAAGCCCATGGTAATTGCCCATGGTATTTTCAAGGTAAAATAAGAACAAAAGGGAAAAAAATCTCTATGTGAATGGTAAGTTTACTTTTACGTGGAGAACATTAACTGAGTCAAATACACATGGACATATATTTTATAGGTGAATATAGGTGAATAGCCACTTCACTAGGGTTATAACTTTTCAAAACAAAAAACAAAAAAAGTAAAAACAAAAAAAATCAATTGTTAAAAAAAAAAAAAATTATAAATAAAAATAAATAAATAAGACTAGAATTTACTTAGTCAAAGAACTCATCACTAAAGGAAGACTATATTTAAAATAGAATATTGGTGAAGGATTCATTACCAAAGATTAAAGGAATAATAGTAAAGGATATTGGAAAGAATAATTAAGCTTGAGAGTTTATTAAAGGGAAATAATAATATTTTATTATAAATATTAGGAAGCACCACCCTTAAAAACCCCGAAGTTATCTAAAAAAATGACATCCAAAACAAAACTAAAAGAGGGAAGATTTCCTAAAAATTGTTGTATGTGTGTCGATGCACTAATTGAAATCAAAGGGTCACTTGCGGGAAAAGAGGTTCTCATATCTATCAATTTTACTCGAAAGAATAATTATTTTAGTACCGAATGTGCTAACCAATTAGTGATCCCTGAATCAAATATAACTGAAGCAAATTCATTTAACGCAAATGATAAACAATACAACATAGAGAATTTACACCTAAGTATTGGGGAGTATTCCTTTGTCTTGCAATTCACCGTTAAAACCTTATTTTCCAATAATAGTGATATAGTTTTGGGTTTGCTCTGGATGGAATCACTAGGGTCATTCATCCTTAATACGAAAAAGAAGTTTTTGACATTTTATTACAAAAAGAAAAACATAACGTTACAAGATGTCACGGTGAAGCCGAATTCACTAACACAGGAAGACATATTAGATATCACAAGAGTAGTTCTTCCAGAAAGTAAAAAAGCAATACAATATTTTCAAAGAGAAGTTGACGAAATCACAACTAAGAAGAATGAAGAAGTTTCTCACTTCAAGGACCACAACGATAAATTACTAATGCAAATTAAGAAGCTGAAGAAAGACAAGAAGTCGTTGGGAAACAAGGTGCAACAACTTGTTGAAAATGAAGCATCGAAATCTCCAAATATAGAAGTTCAAGTTGAAGAAAAAACGAACATTGATACATTAAATGTCACAACTCAAGAAGAAGAGAAGCAAGTTGTAAGTGAAACAAACTTAGATGCAATATGAATGAGGAACATTCTACATGAAGATTCTGTAACCATCTCCATAACATCCTCGCCAGGCGAAAATCAAAGAGGTCAAACCAAAACAGTTCCCTATCGACATCCAAATCATGGGAGCAGACAACTCAACCAAGCTATGTATTCAAAACAGAAACAGGCTGATATTCCAAAGAATACTAACGAATCACCACAATTTGCTAGTCATCGTAAGATTCCACAAAAGATTGATTTACGATGGTCCGATCCATTCTCAGTGCGACAGTTTTTTTTGTCACTTAGAGGATCATATCAACTTGTATGGACAAGGATGATTGCCCCGAGACGTGAAGATGTTCATAGCAGGAAAAGAAATCGAGACCTTTCATCGACAAGCTTTGAGGACAAAGATTTTTGAGGAGAAGGAAATGTCATTAATAAAATAATGTAAATAGTGATTAATTAGTTAATTAGTAATTAGGTTGAAAAGCTATGTCTGATAAGACATGACATTTTGTGAAGAGGCACCTGCGTAGGTATATAAGCAAGCCTCTTCAATCTATCTACCTCATATCTTTTATAATATAATATTTGTATCCTCATGGATATCTTTGTATTCCAAGTGTTCTGGAGTATTTAAGCTTGAGAAGGAACTTTGTTCGCTTCAAAGAGAAGCACAACAAAACCTCATAACAAGTCTGCACTAATTTAGCCTCATCTATCTCTGTGTCACAAAACCCTTTAATAAATTAAAATACATTCACTATGTGTGGATAAGGTCGAAATGGAAAACACTCTCGCAATTCAATTTATTCGTGCATCGATTCTCAATCCATATATATTTACCTCATATCAAAATCGTTATAATTAAAGTGAATTCGAAAAATAGGATTAAGTCTTGTATATGATGTTACAAGTTCCCATCATTGATTTCCGCAATTAAAACTTGTAGAGGTAAGAGGTAAAATCTCCTAAAACAAAGCATTTGGAATTTGAACAACTCGCTTCCCTTGTGCATCATGATGCAATTCAGAAATAGATAGATGAGAGGGTATTTAACAAAACATTCATAACACGAGGTTGTGAAATTAAAATCAAATAACAAAAAATTAAACGCACTCACTCAGAAAACCATAATCTAACCTAATCCTAAAAAATTCAAAGTGGTTTTGAGTTGGTCTGGTGGCCAACCCAGCTAACTCGCACCCTTCGTCAACAATCTGGTTTACACAAAGAGTATAATCATAAAACACATAAAATAATTAAACAAAACATATCTTGTAACACTTTCGATTAATCTTCGAAATCTGAGTCTCTCCAGTAAACAGAGGGAGCGATCTGCAAGTTAAGTATGTGTGATGTTACATTGGGAATTGGGACCATCTCCTCTCCTTCTTCGCTCTATAAAATTGACCTTTGTCTATCAAAATACAGTTCTCCCATCTAATATTCTATCTCTTCGAGAATGCACAAAACCATGACCATAACCATTCAAACTAAACAAAAAATAAGGGATTTCGAGTAAAAGATGATATAAAACAAGAAAAAATGAATGCCTAACAAAAATTACATAAGCCTGATATCTACCTATAAACACAATCACATATTACCATCCTATACTAATCTAAATTACATAAAAGATATCTACTTCTACATATTAATACTATAATTTAGGTTACATAAACATATCCAAAAATACATGTTAACAATGGTTTTCTTGTTTCTATATATATATATATATATATATATATAATTAGCATTACTTCCTAGATACGTAATTTAACACGGTATTTTCTAATAATGATTCAACTTTTATTATAAGAAATTTTGTTTGAAAATATATTATTTATTTAAAATTCAAAGAATTTTATGTTTTTTAATAAATATATTTTTTAATTGAGTATAAATTAAATTAAAATATAGCGTTGGTTGAAAGCATCTTTGGAAATTCAATATATTGTGTTATAGTTATTTGATATATTTATTTGGATTTTAGAATTTAGAATTGTAGAAACTTTTGTTAGGATTATTTCATTTGTTTATATATAATTAGGGGATGAGTGTACCAAAAGATTTGATAATTATGTATTAAATCATGTATTTATATAATTGTTATATATTTTATTTATTATTTTTTATAATTATTTATTATTGGAAAAGTGTTTACTATAATTAAAATACTAATACCAACACATTAATGTGTTTAATGTATATAATGTATATTGGCTAGTATATACCTTTGACATTGTTATTTTTTTGTTTTATTTTTATTAATGTCCATAATGTACCATAATACAACTTATTACGGGTAAACTAAACATTTTAATATGTATATATTGATCATTAAATTACATATAAGTATAAATTTCAATTAGTATTATATTTAAAAATATTTATATAATATATAAATTCATTTTTTATAACATGATAATATTTATTATAGAAATGTTTAGTTATTTCTCATTATTGGTTGTGATAAAATATTCATCTTTTTCATAGGTGTCAACTTTTTCATCTTTGGCATGCTTGGTTTAATGAGAAATTTTAATTATCTCTTATAATTATACTCATCATTTCTATGGAAACCATAGTGTGTGCATGTGCTTTGCATATATCCCTGTTACCATGAATGACCTTCCTATGTCCTTAATTGAACTACTAACAATAGTTACAAAATATGTTTTGATGAATATTACATATTTTGTACCATGATTTCTTGTAAATAACCTTCCCATTACATCTTATGTTTATTATATTCCTACTAATGAGAAGTAAGTTGTGGCCATGGTTCTCCAACACTATTTAAAAGTAGTAAATTGAAGAAACAGCTCATGATATCATTTTGTTTTATGCTTTCCATGCTACTTCTAGCATATTTATTGACATTCCTATCCACATGTTGAAGAAGATATTTGTTAAACATTTTTCCACTACTAAAATTTGAATATATTTCTCATTTTTTTAATGTTTTCTAACTTATTTTCTACCAAGAACTCACTTCACATTTTTGTATTATCTCAACATGCCATGTCACTTGAGTTTGGGTCGTTTTAATTATAAAAAAATCAATTCTATTTCTTTAAGGATTTTTTGTTTCTATAATCTCCTATATCATCATTTACTTGCTTCACTCCGTAAAAATTTCCTTAACACTTAACATTTCACATTTATTGTCCGCCAATTTAGTTATTGATGATGTAACCAAAAAATGTATAGACATATCCCAATCTTACAATTTTCACAATTTATATGTATGTCTTCCTTGCAAACATTAAAGTACACTACATATAGTGTTTCACACATAACCTTGTCATCCTCCTAGACATCAATTATCATTACTTTAAAAATATACATATTTTATCACTTAAATAAATATTTTAATACATCAATATAAATATAAATATAAATATAAATATAAACAACCACTTCTTCAAGTAGTGAATATTTCATATTAGGAATCCATTAAATTATTAATATTTTCATATTAGGAATCTATTAAATTATTATTTGAATTATATAACTTTTTTAATTATTAATTTTAAATATGTAATTAAATATATATTGAGATAAACCGTAATTCAAATTTGAAATATGTTTTATAGTATGAATTTATTATTAAATTTTTATTAAGAATGATATTTTTATACAGTGAAAACTTATGATATTTGGATATTTGTAAATTGTTAATAATAGGACCTTGAGAATTCTTATAAAGTAATATTTCTTTCGTAAGTAATATTTCTCTTATGTTTTAAATATGGTTATATGTTAATAATTAAAATTTAATTAATTTATATCTAAATTTTAATGATAAAAACTAAATTTATATTTTATGTTAAATATGATTAGGTTAGCAAAAAAAAGTAATTAATTTATTTATAATTTTAACAATATATTATAATTCAAGTGTTTAAAAAAAATCATTTGAAATATGTATTATATAGTTATAATATGTGGTTATACATTTATATAAAAGAATAAAATACAATATTAAATTTTTTAAATCACCCTAGATCTCTTTTAATCCTGGATCTATCAAGCATCGAGAGGGATCAAATATCTCGAGGTGTAAACTTATTGAATGCAAAAAATTGAGGAAATTTTTGCACATCGAGATATTTATTCCCACTCAGTGCTCAATAGATCCAGGGTTAATATGGATCTATGAAGGTTATATAATACTATATAATATCTATATTTTCGTCTATGTGTCTCTTTCTTATTCCCTCTTTCTCCCCCCTCGTCGCTATATCTATTTGCCTCCCTCTCTCCTTTTCTATCTCCCCCTTTCTCCCCAATCTCTCTCTTCCCCCCACTCCCTCTCTCTACCATCTCTCTCTCTCTCTCTCTCTCTCTCTCTCTCTCTCTCTCCTTGTATCTCTCTCTCTCCTCATGCTCTACTCTCTCCCTCACTCTCTCTCCATATCTCCCTTGTCACTCCCTCTCTCTTTCTCCACCTTTCTCTCTCTATTTATGTATTCTTCTCTCCCCCCTTCAACTCCATCTCTCTTTCCATCCCTCTCTCCCCTTCTCTCTATCAACCCATCTCTATCTCCCTTTCTCTCTAACCTCCCTCTGTCTCTCCCCCCCAATCACTCAATATGTCTCTCTACCCTCCAATTTTGTCAATATCTCCCTCCATATCTCCTTATCTCTCTCCCCTCCATCATTGTGCCTCTCTCCCTCTCTCTCTCTCTCTCTCTCTCTCTTCCCCTTCTCTCCATATATCTATCCTCGAATTCTCTCTTCTTCCCTCCTCTCCTCTCTCCCTCACTCTCTCTCCATCTATCCTTTGTCACTCCCTCTTGTTGAATAATGTAACTAGTTTCAATCTTCATAATTGTCATTTGAAACTTGTTATGATGTAAATCTTACGTGTCTATTAAAAAGAGAAAGAAAATGACGTAAAGAAAAAAACAAAATTATTTTGGAGCATGGGTTTCATTCTCAAGTTATTTTTCATTAAGTCTCCTAGGATTTACATGAGTCAAAGAGTCATTGTCACATTGAAAAGACCCATTTGGGCAATTGTATCGACAATATATATATATATATATATATATGTATGTATGTATGTATGTATGTATGTATGTATGTATGTATGTATGTATGTATGTATGTATGTATGTATAAAAGGGTCTAGAAGAATCTGAACAATCAAGTCAGCCAACCTAGCTCAATATGGCTTTGTGAGGGTTATTCGAGTTCTAGGTAAGGATACATAAAGATGGAAGTTCGATCCATTAACACACATCAAGCATTGGCATCTTTAATTTGATCTGCGATTGGTAGAAGGAATGTAAAAGTCCAAGAAGGCTAGAAGAGCCTAGTTAAGAAGGAAGAAGCCCTAGAAAATGTTTGAAGGTCTAAAATTTTGATTGGAAAAAGCACACGTACCAAAGGTATATGATATGTAGGCATGCTCCAGGTCTGAATTTGTAGGAAATTTTTTTGGGTGTATGGATTGGTTCTTGGTGTTAGTCATGGTCTACAGTTTGGTCTTGGAAGTCTCCTTTGAAGTTGATTCTATAAGAAGAGAATTGATTTCTAGGTTTTCCCCTTGGATGGGTTTTCCCCTTGGATGGGTTTTCCCTAACTTGGAACCTATATCTTGTGTTAATTTTTGTATGGTTGTGATCTTCAATTTTTTGGCAACTATTTGATGATAAGAATACAAGCATGATAATAAAGAATAAGAGGAACATAATAATTTTCATGAATAGAAAATATGAATTAAATGTTTCCTTACTGGATTTTCTAACATGGTATCAGAGCTAAGGTCAAGAATATAGGAAGTTGGAAGACCATTGGAAAGGTTTTTTCCTTAAGGCCAAAAGGAATGAATTGTCTTCAAGGCCAAGTTGTTTTAATACAATACCAAGGAAGAGAAGAAGGATAAAAAAAATATTGGGTACTTAAATTCCACTGTAATCTGAATCGAAGGTTTCTGAACTACCTCATGGCACCAAGAATTGTTTGAAGGGCTAGTTTATATAACGCAAAAAGGCTTAGAAAGTGTTTCTGGGCTAAGACTTGGGCAAGATCAGGTCACATTTATTGTGCAAATTGAAAAAGGATCATGGGTCATGTATTGGACTGTTTTAAGGGGTTGAAAAGCCTTAAACAAGTTCAGATCAAGACCATTAATCTAGTAGATAAGTCTCTTCTTAAAAAAAAAATTATGCATGTTTGTGAGGTATTTTCACTGGTTATCGAAGCCCTAACCACAGGGCCGGATTCACCATGCAAAACTCAGAAAAAAAATGAAAAGTTTTGGTAAGAGAATACCAGGACCTATCAATGGTCTAGAATCAATTCTTAAAGATAGCGAAGAGGTTACATTAAAGGAGAAGATAAATCGTAGTGAAAAAAGGCATTTTAAGCCTAGTATCAAGGCTATTACAGTGACAAAAAAAAGCCCTAGCAAGAGGGCTGAGGTTGATGAGTAATAACACAATTCAAAATCTATTGTTGAAGGCACTGAAATAAGAATATTATTTGAAGCAAGGAGATTTAATATAAGCCCTAGTTTGAAAGCTGAATTTTTCAGAAAAGGCTTTAGAAATACCAAGATATAAACCAAAAATGGGTACTAAAGCTATTATTTGAACAAGGATAAGGATGTGTTAGAAGTACTTAAATGGTAATTATAATATAGCCTAACCATAAGACAAAAGGAACAACAAACATTTTTAAGTTTCTTGGGATTATTGAAATAAATCTTGAAGGAAGTGTTGGTAGAAAGATCGTGACAAAATTGTAAGTAATCATGCCTTGATTTGTGTGATCAAGATTTTGAGATCTTGAAGAAGGTCTTGTAGCAGCTTCCAAGTGTTCATGGATGACAAATCTATGTGGTGCTTAGGGTATGTATATTTTTCTAGCTTAAGATAAGGTGAATAAAGTGATTGGAGTTTTGTAAAATGTTTTGTATGGATAGAAACTAGGGTTCATGAACTTTGCAAGTTTTTGTATGTAGGAACCCTAGATGGAACTTGGACTAGGAAACCCTAGTTAAGTGAAAACTCCTAAGCCTAATCTATTTGTTCCCTCATAAAAACCCTAAATCTTGATTTCTAGGGTTTCCAGATTATCTAGGGTATATGGTAAACCTTAGTTAGGGTGGAATTGGATGAAATATAGGATATGACATAAAAAACCCTTTGGTTGATTTTCCAGGAGAAATATCAAAGAATTTAGGGTTTTATGTAAGAATCCTAGGAAAATAACCTGTTATGAAAACCATGGAAACCCTAGATCATAAAAATCTCCATCATGCTCTTGTACATGTATATATTTTTCTTGGTTGTACTTTTCGGTGACTGTTACAGGTACATAATGAAGGAAGAAAAATAAGAAGGATGGATAAGCAAAGCAATCGTAGAGCTTGTTAATGATAAGCATTATGGATGGAGGTAACAATAAGGACCCTGAAGAAATTGATGCTAACAAGTTCATAAAAGGAGTAAGCATGTATCATTGTGGAATCTTGTTTTTTATTGCATCATAAATAGTAGCATTGAGTTTATTTATAAGAATCATCTAGTATTGGAAGAATGAGAAATTTGGGACCAGTTTTCATAACGTTCTTCCATAAATTGTCTATAATTATGTTAGAATCAGTCAGTCTGCCAAGGTGGATCGTCAAGATCCTATAAGAACATCACTTTAGAGGTTCTTGGAAAAGGAATTATGACAAAGATTATTATATATTCCATATTCTTGGAAACAATACTCTTAAAGGGATGAAGGAATGTAGTTGGTCATGTTGCAGGATCATTGCAGGATACATATAGCTGGATGATTGTGTGAAATATTAAGAATGCATGTTTGAAGTAACTTTTGTGTATGAATCATATAATATTGTAAGAAAAGTTGGTCATAAATCATGCTTGGCGGATCTTTCATTTATGATGCCTAATAGGATGAATTTGACTTACTTTTGAATGAATGACCCTATTAAGAATTTCTCACTAGAATAGTAATCAAAATCTAGTATAATCTCTGAAAGAAAATGATAACTTGGTGATTAAGTTCGATCCTTGGGCACTCCAATGCATGAAGCAAGATTCATGTGGAGATGGGCCTTGAGGATGCTGATGATGAGAAAGTTGTCACGATAAGGTAAGTCTAATGTTAATAATTATTATTGGTTATTTGGTTAACATATTATTTTTCTACGTGGAAGGATGTTGTAGGAATACATCATCATAGTTGAGCCAAGTTCAATGGTATGGATGGAATGTATGAAGAATTTTGATGGATCTCAATATCTAGTACTTGGTAGCTTCGAATTCAAGATTCACTCATATTAACATTGAAAGGTAGTAGTACATGAAGATAACCTGAAGGTCAAAGGAGATCACTTTCATGAGAAAGTTATGATCAACTTGAAGTCTGGAAAGGCTCAATATAATGCCTTCATTAATAATGACAAGATGACTGTGTTGTGCAAGATTGATGACTTGGAACTTGTCAAAATATTAAGGGAAGATGATGGCTATATGATACCAGGAAGGAAGCATGTTGAATACAATGAGAAGTGGAAGAAAGACAGAGCCATGTTGTAGCTGAAATCCTTATAAGGACAAGCTAGAGAGCTTGAAGATATGACTTTTCGATTATAAGGGAAGTCAGGAATATCCTCTAGAATTGAGAGGGAGTGAAGGATTGCCCTTGAATAGTATAAAGGATATATTCTCAAGTTAAAAGGATAATAGGGATATCGTTTATGCTTGAGAGGAAGTGATGTTTGAAATCACATATGCATTCTTGTTTTCATGTGTATTGCACTTGACCATGAATAACATCTATAAGTATAAGTGAAGGCCTTGAAGAAAGAATGGTGGGGTATTGGATAAGTATCTATGGTTTCCTTGAGGATAGAATATCCAAGAAAGGAAAGGAACCAACACTCTTGGAGGATAGGACAAGTGTCCAAGATAAGAGAGGTCGAAGAGGACTGATATTCTTTAAGGATTAAGGATTGGAAATCCAAGATAAAAATAGTCCTAAAAGGACATAGCTTGTGGCCATCCAGATGGGGTATGTGCCTTGTAAAGGTAGTGTTTAATCACACATAAAGCCTCCCAGCATAATGTTCTTGAATGAAGTAGAGCTTGTCTAGTAACGCTTCAGATAAATTATTGTTTGATTATAATGTTGATGGCTACAGTTGGCTTATCAATATGACTCTTTCTTATGAAACCTTTTTTTAATGAAGTATTGTCCTTGTATAGTTTGGAAAATTATGAATACCTCCATAGTTATGAGGGAGTGCTAAAGAATGTAACTAGTTTCAGTCTTCATAATTTTCATTTGAATCATGTTATGATGTAAATATTATGTGTCTATCAAAAGGAGAAATAAAATGATGTAAATAAAAAATAAATTAATTTGGAAGTCTCCTTTGAAGTTGATTCTATAATAAGAGAATTTCTTTCTGGGTTTTCCCCTTGGAGGGGTTTCTCCCTGCCTTGTGTTATCACTCATATTTTCCTTGAAGTTGTTGAAAGAGGAAAGGGGTCCAAGGTAACCACAAACCAATCTTTTAGGTACAGAATCTAGCCAATCTGTACCCAGAGAGGGCTCTCTCTATAAAATTTAGCTTTGTTTTAGAAGATATTAGGCTAGTTATAAAGTCCAGGGGTTTTGTTTGAATTTGGGTGGTGGGATTCGATAGCTGAGGGCAAGATTGAGTAATTCAGGCCATTGGGCTATTGAGTCAAAAAGATGGCTTCACTGGATTAAGTTTCTAGACAAAAGATGGCTTTACAGGGCAAGATAATCAAACCGAGAACAATTTTAGATCTAAAGTGAATGAGATGGATTTAAATGGATGAAAGGCAATTAAGAATCTTTCAGCACATTCATAAGAAGAAAAATTGAGTGATTATTAACAAAGAGAAATTAAGTATTCTTTATTAAATAACCAAAATGCTTAAACTAGAAAAACAGGAGCAATTAAGAATTCCTTGCTTAAACCAGTTTAGAAGAAAACATTTAGAATAACAATGATTAAAGTCAGATTACACTTAAGTACTTTCTGATTTACTCCTTTTCATTAATCATTCAGAAATGAAACACAGTGATATAATAAACAGATATAAAGAATTTAAAACACAAGGGAAAGATGACGTATTGATCCGTAGTTTGACACATGAATCCTGTAAAAAGTCTTTCGCTTCAATTCATCATCCAACTTAGCCACAAAAAATTTCTCCAATAGCACTTTATTCCAAATAGTCAATGTTACAGCAAAGTATAAGAATCCACCATCAATACTCCGATTGAGGGAGTATTTATACAAAAAGTTACAAAAAATATCTCATAACAACTTGAGATATTATCTAGAATGACTCATAAGTAAATTACAATAAAATAGAGACAGATGGTATTGTAGATAAGAAAGAATGATAACTGATGTTGTGTTGTTTCATTCTTTTGAGAATGTGCTAGAGGCAGGCCCTATGCTTTGGCTCATTGCTGTCCTTTTCAATAACTATGTGCTGGCTGGTCCGTTTAACTGATACTCTTTGACTGCTCTGATACACTTTGACCTTTATTCATCCTTTTATCCTTCTTTTCATGACTTTACTGTAGTACATAATCAAAAATTCAGATAAGGATGATTTTTACAAAAGTTCTAACAGTTCTTCCCACCATCAATCTTTCGGAATCCTGGTTCTTTGCAGCTTTCTGAGAGTTTCATCAGTCTCTGTATACCTAAAGAAAGTAGGTTGATCAGGGAACAAGTGCTTTACTTCATGCTCAAGATAAAACAAATTTCTAGTCTATTATGAAGATCTTTTCCTGTAGGAAATGCTGATGTTGATTAACTAGTTGAGGCATTGGCTTGAGTGTCAGCATACTTGTCCAATTTTTAAATATAACTTTCAAGGTCCATCCATTTATCTTCTGAAACTAAAGGATTGGGCAATCCTTTATTCACCAAAATATCAAATCTTTTTCTGAAGGCAGTTATTTCTTCTTGCATGTCTGAGCATCTTCGTTCCAAATTCTGCATCAGATTTCTCTTGGTAAAAACTCTCTTTATTTCCAAAATTGTGCATTTCCTGTCTTGAATGCCAAATTCTTCAAGTTGCTGCTTGGTCTGAGTATTTAGAAAATGAATGAGTTCATTGGCTTCATCAGGCATGTTTCCCAATTCTTCCCTTGCTGCTAGGACTTCTTTTATAGCCAATTTGACTAAATCATTTTGTTCCTGCATTATTTGAATTGAGGGCCAGACATCTTTTATTGATTGCATGATGTTGTCCCAAAGAATTTCATTTATTTCTTTTAAAGGCTTCTCCAACGTGAGATCCTTTTCTAATGCTTTGACTGTTTTTTCTAATTTTTTCACTTCTCTTGTTTTATCGGCAACACTCATTTTTGAAAGATCATATTTGTGTTCTAGAGTGGCCAATTGTTCCTTTGTTCTGTGGAGCTCTATGACCTGAAGTTTCATTTCTTCCATTGATTTTGTTAATTCATCAGTGTTCGAATTTGCAGTGTTGCCCTGTGACAATTCTGCTGGCTGACCTGTTGTTGCTGTACCTGTCACTACTCCTGTTGTAGATACCGGAATATTTGCCAGCTTATCTTTCAATGCATTCTCAAGCTCTTTTTTAGTTGCATTAAGTTGCTCATTCAATTTTAAGAGCAAATCCATTAGCTCTTCCTCAGAATTTTGCTTGATGATTTCTGCAGTCTGTGGATGTCTTGAGGCTAGTAACTTCAGTTGCTTTCTCAGAGCTGCAATATCATCATCTTTTCTCTTGATCAAAGCTTCAATACCTTTCACATCTTTAGGATTATGACCTAAACCAATAATTATTTCCTCCAAAGTTTTGATTCTATTATCCTTAGCCTGGGAGGAGGCTTTTTCAAGCTGCAACTGTGTATTAGTGTTATCTAAAGAATCCTGCAACTTATGGGCCATCATTGATTTATCCGTCAGAGTAGAATAAATCATCTCACCTATTTGCTTGTGTAGCTCAATTTGATCTAAAGGATGGATATCCTTTGCTAAGACTTCAAAATTAGTTCTAATGTAATCTGCAGCTGTCTGAGGCTGCTGCACCTTGGGCTTGAAGTGGCTCATTATCATCTTACCCTGTTGGATGTCATAGGATGACATCAATATTTCTTGATTTTTCGGAGCCATTTTCAAATATTGGTTGTACACTTGAAGTCTAAGTGGATCATTCCTGGCCTTTATATTGATGAATGTTCTTTTGATATCCCAGGCATCTTTTACTGGAGGTTTGAAAGAAGATATCTCTGTACTTTGTTGCCTCTGTAGTTCCTTTCTTTGAAAATTAGTGGACGTCCCACTACCTGTAACTGTTTGCTGACTGTCTTCTCTTCCTTGGCTATCAGGGATTTCTTGAACTGATTCAACTTCTGGAAGAGGAGTTAATTTCTGCCTTTTAACACCTTGCTATTCAGAGGAGCCACCAATAGGAGTAGCTGATTCAACCTCTCTCTTTTTTCCCTTTTCTACATTCAAAGGAGTTTGTAAAATTGAAATTTCCGGCTCATTGATCTGAGTAGGAGGAATCTGTACTTTCTCCTGTCCTTTAGAAGTCTGAGGTTGTTCTGTCATTGTAAATTTTTCAATCACTTGTATATCAGGCTCCTTTTCTTTTCCTTTAGATTCTACTGCGACTGTTTTAATCTCCTACAAATTTCGTTGTGAATTCCCGGCAGAAGAAGGACCAATACCTGGTATCCGCACCTGTCCAAAAGAGTCTAGGTCAAGTATCTTTTCAAGATCTTTCATCACATTTTCAACATTGACCTGCTCACTATATTTTTCAACCAATGTCCCTTCCACCCATTCATCCATATTGGCATATTGTTCTATTTCTGGGATTCTTTTATGGATGTATGGTGATAGTTTATTTTTCATTCTTCTGTCACAGATAAAGTTGTTTGGATCATAAGCACCCAGTAGAAACTCTTTTGTAATCTGAGATAGTCTTCTAAAATTCTTTCGGCTTCTTTTCCAGCTTCCCTAGAGTTACAAATAAAGGGACCTAATTGGCTCTTGATCCTGAGTTGAGCCTTTTTATTTGCATTGCAGAAATGAACTATATCTGAATTAATCATCTGCCTAAAATACTCTAATGCAAAGAGTCTCATTGGGACATATTTTGGCAATTTGAATGGGCATAACTCACATCCATATATTCTGATCTCTGTGCGGTTTTGATATAGGCACCAGTCACCTATCTTGTACTGCTTTGAGAGCTGAAGGATTTTCTTGATGTCATTATTTACCCTAGGAGGAGAGACTCCTATCAACAAGGTGGTTGCAGGATGTACAAAAAGGTCAACAAACTCATTATAGGAATAAGGAGAATCAGGGGAATTGTGAGTAATGGCAGACCAAAAGATGACTGACCTAGGATTCCCTTTGGCATCGAGTTTCTTAACATAGAAAGGGAAACTCTCTGATTGAAAGTAAATCATGAGGTGATATATGACAGAATAATACTTGAACACTCTCTCATTCCTTAATCGCATGAACTGATCATGGATTTTGTCTGCAATGTAGGATGCAAAGTCATACTTGACAGCAGGGGGTTGTCTAGGGGTGAAAATAGACAACAATACTATGGTTAATTGGTCAACAAATTCACTAGTATTGAAGCCCATTATAAAGGATATCATGTTCAGAATAAGTCTACCCTCCTCAGTGGAAAAAGTATATCCATAAGGGGGAGGGTATTTGGGTTGATGCTCTGGTAACATGAAGGTTTGGCACAGGCGGTTTAACTCTTCATGGGATAAATTGGTAGATTTCTCAAGTAATTCAGCCATGGACAAGGGAGTGAGGGATTTACCAGGTTGGAATTGTAGCATTTCATTTATGGACTGAGCAGTTATTGGGAAAAGGACATTTTGACTTGGGGATAAAACTGCTCGTTGGTCGGGATCATAGTTTGCATGGCAGTAATGGATTAACTCAGGAAAAATGTGGACTGAGGGGAAAAGGTACATGGGAAGATTGGATTCCCAAAGTCCAAAGATGTCAGAACCATTCAAATAATTGTCTCTGCAGCGGCAAAAAATTCGAAGAGGATTCTCACTAAGAAGCAGGTCTTTAATTTGAAAATCCATATCGGCTAAAGGCAAATAATCCAAGTCCCTGTGAGGGGCATTGAGGGGCACGACATTCAGAGCTACAGGAACTTCCATTTCTGGTTCTTGTGGATTCAGAAATGGAAATTCAGTTTCTGATGAAAAACGGGAAAAATTACAGGTTTTGGGGATACAATTGCAATTCTGGGAGTTGAGGAATAAACTAATAATCAATTTTTAACCCTGCTTCAGTGGAAGAAAATGAAAACCATGATTCTTACAGAGTTTCAGTGGGATTTAAGGGTAAATACCTGTTTTCCGGGAATGAATAGTGTTTTAAACAGGTACTGGTTAAAGCAGAAGAACTCTGGAGTGTTCGTCTGCAATTCTCTTCAGCAAAGTAATGGTCGGCAGACTTCAACAGTTGATTTTTTAAAATTTGTTGCATGGGAGACTGGTTATCGCATGAGATAATGAAAGCGACGCGGCACATTTTTTTTATTTACAAATTCAAAAGGGTGGCGGGTTTTTTATTATTTTAATGGATGACGTCAGTAGGTACGGCAGATGAGTCACAGGAGGGAAGCGATAAATGGTTTCTATCGCACTGCTTTTGGGGAAGAGTGGTTTTGGGTGGAATGGCAGTGATCCCATACGATGACTGATGCGTGGCAGAGCACTGTTCATAAAACTGCTTGGCCATCGTGTGTTATCGTTCGGTCGCGGATGGCTAGCGATATTGATAATAGCCGTAGATCTTGGATCAGTCGATCGGACGGTCATCGGGACGTGGAAATGATGGGAATTTAACAGGCGGGCCCAATGCGATTATTTGTTAATTAATCTCATCGGGGGCGTTTTTATTGGCGGGACAGGTTATTAATTAACCTGGAGGGTTAATCAATCCCATTGTACAAGAGAGGGTCGGGGAAGAAAAATACGCAAGGGATGGGTTATTTTGAAGTTTGGTTTAAATTAAACTTCGGGTTTATTTTTTGTTTTAAACACATATAACATATGTTTAAAGGTTTTTTTTTCATATATATTTTTTATTATATGGTAATTAAACCAAAGAGATTTACTTACCATAGGGGCGGGAATAATATAAAGATATATTTTAGTCAAAGGGAGTATAATGGGGGTTTTTTATTTAAACATGTGGGGATAAAATACTTTGACTAAAATTATAATAAATGGGTTTTTGGGTATTTTATAAAGGAGGAGTTATATATAATAGGATAAGGCTATTTTCATATGGATTTAAATAATAAATTAGAAATTAATATGGAAATGAGTCAAAGCACTAAGTGTAAAACATTAGAATAATGTATTTAACTTATGCTTGCATGAAAAGGGTTTTTATGGAATATTGCATGATTTTCCTAAGTAAAATGGGATTTTACTTTAGGAAAAGATTTTTAGAGGTGAATGAATGTGATGATGAATGTTTTTAAGCACTTGGGCTTTTTCCAATTATTGGGCCGAGGGTCCGGTCCCTCCAAAATTCAAGGAAATGCCTTGAGCCCCTTTAATCTTCAAATACCTTAGTACTTTAAGGGAAATTAGTGAAATGTTTAGGGGAAAATGAGAAGGGAAGTTAATAATTTGACTTTGCTTTACTTGATATTCTTGCAGTGTATTGTCTGCCTTTGCACTTGTGATGAAAGTAAAAGATTTAACACATCTAAAGTCATCATTCATCACATGTAATTCAGCAACATCATCTACCTACCCTACCTACTTTACCCTACCATTTTTTTTCTTTATTAGGGTGCACTTAGACTGGCAAACCCTTATCACACTTTTTCTTTTACATATGGAATTCTATCTAGTTCTAACCTTATTACATCCAAGGGCTCAGATTAAACTGTTGAGCTCTTTTTATTTACTCTACCTATCTACTTATCTGCCAAGATTAAACAGTTTGGTAAGATTTTATTCTCTATCTCTAAAACATGAAATTGAAAGATGAAATAGCCAAGTTTAAACTGTTTTACTATTCATCAATTGTGGCATAAAATACAAGTTGCACACAATTTTATTTATTACATCAGAGCAAAAAGTAGTGGCATTTAGATTTGCACACTTTCCTTGGCTTTTCTTTTGGTGGGGTTCATTTTCTTTCACTTTTTTGGCCATTTTTATTTTTCACCCTTTGATTTTTCTTTTAGGGTATACCCTCTTTACATTATTTAAATTTTTTTATTTTTTTATTTTTTGAGAATATGGAAAACCTTTGCAACAAGAAAAAGGTATGAACATATTGCATAGTTCATCAAGTCAATCATGAAATATGACACCTATTGGTATAGGAGTCTAACACCTTGGAGCCTATATCTTGTGTTCATTTTTGTATGGATGCGATATTCATTGTTTTGGAATTTATTTGATGATAAGAATATGAACATATTAATAAAGAAGAAGAGCATTATAATTATCATGAATGGAAAACATGAATTAATGTTTCCTTGATGGATTTTCCAACACCTCTTTCTCTCTCTCTATGTCTTTATTCTTTCTTCCCTCTCTCTACCCTTCCAACTCCATATCTCCCTCCCTAATTCTCTCTCTCTCTCTCTCTTCCTTCCTCTATCTCACTCTCTCTCCCACCTCCCTCTCCCCCACCACATCATTGTCTCTCTCTCTCTTCCCTCTAGCTTTGTCACTATCTCTTTCTCTCTTAAATTTGATCCCATTGTATTTTATTTAAGAAAGTATATAAATTAAAAAAAAAAAAATGGTTGTAAAATATTAAACCTATATTTTGGGTCAATCATGTCAAAGAAAATACAATAATGAAAAAATTAAAAGAATCATGCGTTATCTTTCCTCTATCATTGTTAGTAACTTTGGTTGCTCTCATCACTTGGATCCTTAGTTAAAATAGATCTATGCTGGTTCATAATAATATTATTTATATGTGAAATTTAAATCAAGGGTTAATTTCTATTAGAGGGTTTTTAGTAGTTGTGAATATAGATCATGTAGATATATCTCAAAAGTAATTATATTCATTTTGATTTTAGATTTAATTAAAAAAAGTTATAGAATTAAATTATTTATAAAATATTTTGATTGTGAAATAAGTTGTGGTTTTTGGGAATGTGGTATTGTAATACTCCAAAATAGGAAAGATAATAATATTGAACACAAAACTGAAATGTACAGAAAATATCAATGCAAAAAAAATGAGTAAATCATAGATCCATTATATTATGTATCACAGCAGCAAAATATACAATATGTTAAGGAACAAATCACTCAAACTAGGCAAACAAGCCTCCAAAGCCCAAATACACTGAAATCCCAAAAAATGTTGTTATACAAAAATGTCAGAATACATGACAGTGCAGTCCCAATAAGGGTTACTGCAACTAGAAAATAGAGACAAATGGATCTACTAATATGGTACTCAAAAACAGCTGAAAATGGAGAATTAGTCTCTCAAACACAATCCCAAGATAACCCAACAAGGGTTTCTTGAAATACACAAGATGCAAAAAGAGAAATCTGCAACTCTGTGATTGAATCATGTTGTATCACTAGGAATCTATTGATATATGACTGAAATGTCAAAGAAATGGTTGTATCTCCTCCTCCCTATCTTTCTGGGTGAAAGGCTGCTCCTTTCACTAGGAAACTAGCTCATAAACAGGGTTTCTCAACCCTCCACTGCAACACACTGCAAAATAACGCAGTTCCTCAAGGAGACTACGTTGTGGCTGAAGGTGGCTACTTGGCCCAATGCTGAATGGTGGAAATGAAGCTCAGAATAGCTCTCCTAAGTGGCCTCTCAAGTCCTCCAAGGTAGAGTTTGGGATTCCCGCTTGGAAATACCCTTTTACTAAATAACATAGCAAACTCAGCTAAACAGCTGAAGTATGCAAGAAGTCATAAGACTCAAACATAAACAATATTCTGAATGCCCCTCATTGCTACCATCACTTTCCTTATATGCTTGGTTAGCTTCCTCACCTCTGGCCCCACTCATTTATGATGCTACTTCAATGCAAAGACTCCTCCTCCAAAACTGCGTTGCCCCCACTAGCTCCACTCTCTCCTAAGGAAACATTGTTGATTTGGTCAATCTTGACCCAGTATACATGCATTGCCCCTTTTCACACCCAAGGTGGCTTTATTTTGGCTATCTAAACTGATCCACATCCATACTAGAAGTGGTTTATTCCTACTAAAGATATTTAAGGGTCTCTTTACCCCACTTATTCATCTAGCTATGAATAAAAGCCACATACAATATTCCAACTAACTAGAAGCTAACTGGTAATATTACAGTCCTTCCCTCCCAAAAGTTGCTTGTCCTAAAGCAACAGTAAAGAAGGATGTTGTAATATATTCTCTCCTTCCCAAGTGGCATCCTCATCAGGTAGATTACTCCATCGAATCAGATATTCTCTAATCACCTTGTTTCTCAACTGCCTCTCCCGAGTATCCAAGATAGCCTCTAGTTGTAAAACTAGATGGCCATCATCATCAATAGGTGGGAGATCCCTGGTAGAAACCACATGTTGTCCAATGGCCTTCTTGAGGCATGAAACATGAAAACTTTTATGGACCTTACTTCCAATGGGAAGCTCCAACTCATATGCTACCTTCCCAACATGACGGATCACCTTGTATGGCCCATAGAACCGAGGCTTAAGATTTTCAGCCCCCTTCTCCTTCAATGTAGACTGTCTATATGGATGAAGACGAAGATAGACCAAATCATCCATCTCAAACTGCTTCTCTACCCAACCATGGTCTGCATCTAAATTCTGTTGGTTTTGTGTTGTAGCAATGTTCTCCTTGAGAGATCGAAGTATATCCTAACTCTCCTGAATCCACTCCTTGTCTCTGGGAGCCTTACTTGCTCCAAACATCACATCAGAAAATGATATAGCATCATACCCATAAAGAGCTCGAAATGGGGTCATGCTAATGGACATATGAAAAGTTTTGTTGTAGCAATACTCCCCCAAATGGTGCCAGCGCAACCATGCCTTTTGCTGCCCCGAAACATATTTTCGCAAGTAATCTTCTAGCCACTTGTTTACTATCTTGGTCTCTCCATCGATTTATGGGTAATAGATGGTACTTGGTGTCAAATTAGTACCCACTCACTGAAAAAGCTCCTGCCAAAAGCCACCTATGAAGCGGTTATCCCAATCACTGACAATGGTCTTTGGAAGACCATGGAGTCTAAAGACATCTCTAAAGAAGAGCTTGAATATCTATGAAGCAGTATAACATGCAGGAATAGAAAATAAATGTGAATACTTTGTTAGTCGATCAACAACTACAAAGATACAATCCTTACCCTGAACCGTAGGTAGGCCGGTGATGAAGTCCATGGAAATACTCTCCCACTTCCCATCTGGAATAGGGAGTGGTTGCAACAATCCTGCGGGATGGTTTTTCTCTCCTTTGTTCTGCTGAAAAACTACGCACTCCCTATTGTGTTGAATCACATCCTCCTTGAGACCCTTCCATG
Source organism: Pinus albicaulis (assembly GCA_034641835.2). Lineage (NCBI taxonomy): Eukaryota > Viridiplantae > Streptophyta > Pinopsida > Pinales > Pinaceae > Pinus > Pinus albicaulis. Next base: position 1,629,301,485 of record CM076581.1, read on the forward strand.
AGAATCTCTCCCGAATAGCCCGATATGTCTTGGTGAATCCTTGATGCCCAGAAAGTGGTGAATCATGTGATGCCTGAAAAATATTCTTCTTGAGTCTAGAATCTCTAGCCAAGAAGACCCGATCCCGGTAATAGATGACCTCATCCACCACTCTATACCTCTTTTCAGTCACCCGCCCATCTAAGATCTCACATGCAAAGTGGTCTTTGGAATACTCCACTAGCAATTGAGCCTTCCAATATGTATCCATGCTCATTAAGGACAGTGTTTCTGGCCTCCGAGATAGAGCATCTGCTACTATATTACTCTTCCCCTTGACATATTCAATGTCAAAGTCATAGGCTTGGATCTTTCTTACCCATTTCTGCTGCCTCTCCTACAACTTCTTCTGCTCAAGAAAGAATCGAAGACTATTGTGATCAATCTTCACTCGAAACTTGTTACCCACCAAATATCGCATGAACTTGGCTAAAGCATGCATGATAGCAAACATCTCCTTGTCATATATCAGATACAACCTCTCATGTGGCAGCAACTTCAGACTCTCAAAATCTATGGGGTGTCCCCCTTGCATCAACACCGCTCCAATGCCTTCCCCTAAAGCATCACATTCAAACACAAAGGGTTGGGTAAAATCTGGTAGAACCAATACCAGGCAGCTACTCATCACCTCCTTGAGCTTATCAAAATCCCCCTGCGCTGTGATTTTCCAACTGAAAACTCCCTTCTTTGTTAGATCTGTAAGTGGTGTTGCTAGTTGAGAGAACCCTTTAACAAAATTCCGGTAGTAGGTGCAGATTCTTACAAACCCCCGAAGTTTTGTGACATTATTTGGCTCAAGCTAATCTATGATAGCACAGATATTATCTTCATGAACTCTCACCCTATCTACTCCAATGATGTGGCCTAAGTAGGGCATCTCTGTGAGTTCAAACTCACATGTGGAGAGCTTGGCATAAAATTGTTGCTCCTTAAGAATGCGTAGTACTATCTCAATATGTTGTAGGTGCTCCTCCCATGTGCGGCTGTAAATAAGAATGTCATCAAAGAAGACCAATACAAAATTCATCAAGTGACCATGAAAAATGTGGTTCATGCAAGACTGGAATGTAGCCGGAGCATTGGTTAGCCCAAAAGGCATCACCAAAAACTCAAAATGACCATAGTGGCATCAAAATGTTGTCTTGGGGATATCTTGATCCCTCACTTTGATTTGATGATACCTCGACCTCAAATCAATCTTGGAAAACTACTTGGATCCTCTTAACTCATTCATCATTTCATCGATCCTAGGGATTGGGTACCAGTTCTTCATTGTCTTTTTGTTCAATGCCCTATAATCAATGCACATGCTCAATGTGCCATCCTTATTCTTCACCAAAACCACTGAAGAGGCAAAAGGACTAGTGCTAGGGTGGATGTGTCCTAAAGCCAAAAGCTCCTGAATGGATTTTTCAATCTCATCCCTGTAGGCTTTGGGATGCCTATAGGGTGTGGTTATCACTACTTGAATCCCCTGCTCTATCTCAATAGTGTGCTCAAACCCTCTGTCAAGAGGTCTCCTGGGTGGAATATCTCCAAATAATGTAGGATAACGGTCCAAAATATACTGTACATCCAGGTGTACTGGTGCATCTTTGCCCCCTTCCTCTGAAATACGTAGTTAAACTACCCACTCTATGTCTCCTCTGCACAAATCAACCTCCATGTTGTGTGTTGAGAAAATCTGGGGTGGATAGGTGTGTATGCCCTTGATTTTCTAATGTTTACCACTCCCCTTCTCTGTCCATTCCATCTCCAATGTTTCCCAATTTGTGGTAACCTTCCCTAAGGTGATTAACCACTAGAAACTCAATATCACATTTGTGTCTGGAATATAAACCACAAAGAAGTGGTTTGTCAATGTGTAGGTTCCCATAGTGATGGTTAACGCTGGAACATATTTGGCACACTGCATGGTCCTAGCTCCTGGAACCAAGACCAAAAAACCCTCAAATTCTTCCATGTGAAGACCCCTCCTTTGCACCAACTGAGTATCAATAAATTTATGGGTGGCTCCACTGTCTACCAACACCAATACTCTTTGTCCTTGAATAGTGCCTCTAACTCTCAATGTTAGATACTTGGGAACTCCCCTCAAGGCTGCAATAGTTCCTCCCATTGGAGAAAATGCTTCCACCACACCTCATGCTGATGGTGCACCTTCTCCTACTGCTATAGCAATGGTTTCCTTCTCCTCATCAGAAAATATCTCAATATAATTTTCCTTTCCTGCAACACATTGGTGTCCTGATACCCATAGTTTCTGACAAGTGAAACATAGTTTCTTTTTCCTTAGATCTTCCTGGGCATTATCATCAAGGGTTTTCTTCTCATGATTCTCCTTTGTTTGAGAAGAGATCTTCTGTTGAAAAAGATTTATTGCCTTAGGTAAAGAATGCTTTAGGTCTCTAGCCCTTTCCATAGCTTCTTGGAGCGTAGTTGGTTTAGTGGATTTCACCAACTCAAGCAATGGTTCAACCAACCCATCAATGAACATGCATACTCTCCTAGTCACAGTATGGTCATATAACATGACTGAAAGCTTTAGAAATTCAGAGGTATAAGTCTCTGGATCTCCTATTTCTTGAGCTTAGTTGGCTCAACAAAATGTGCTTCTGGATTCCCTGGGATCAAATCTCTCCACCAGCTTCCAGGTGAAGTCTGCATAAGAAGTAACACTAGCATGCCCAAGTGTAGATAAGCCATGAAACCACCATTCATGTGCTTCACATTCTAGGTGCATCACCGCTATTTTGATAGCCTCCATTTCTGAAACTCTATTGAGTTGGAAATAAGTATCCAACTTCTCTACCCAAGCCTTAGCTGTGCACTTGGGTGATCCATCATAAGAGGGCAAAAAGAACCTGCCCATAGTGCATTGTAGATCTTGGTTTTGCATGCCACCCTCCTTGATCTGATAGAACTCTTGAAAGTTCAAATGCTCCTTGAACCTCTGAGATTGAGATTCATATTCCACAGAATAATCACCTAGGGTTTCTCCCCTTAATGATCCCCCATCCACACTTCCTAATGATAGGAATTTGGGCATAGTGGAGCGTTGTGAAGAAGGATGTGTTGCTGGTTTCTCATACCATGAATGTGAAGTGCCAAAACACTCTCCATGATGAAACCCTCTAGGGGATTCCTTCTGATTTTCTAACCTCATACCCTTGATATCTTTTGCAATGTTCTGCATGATTTGAAGAAGGATTTTTTGGATCTCTTTCTCCTCCATTTCTATAGGTGTATTTCCCCACAAGCTGAGCCAAGATTCTGCTCTGATACCACTGTAATATTCCAAATTAGGAAAGACAGTAATACTGGAAAAAAAAACTGAAATGTACAAAAAATATAAATGAAAAACACATGAGTAAATCATAGATCCACTATATTATGTATCACACCAGCAAAATATACAATATGTTGAGGAACAAATCACTCAAACTAGGCAAACAAGCCACCAAATCCAAAATACACTGAAATCCCAAAAGATGTTGTTATACAGAAATGTCGGAATACATAACAGCGCGGTCCCAGTGAGGGTTACTACAACTAGAAAATAGAGACAAATGGATCTACTGATATGGTACTCAAAAAGAGCTGAAAATGGAGAACTAGTCTCTCAAACACAATCCCAAGATAACCTGGCAAGGGTTTCTTGAAATGCACAAGATGCAAAAAGAGAAGTCTGCAACTCTATGGCTGAATCACGTTGTATCACTGGGAATCTACTGATATATGACTGAAATGACAAAGATATAGCTGTATCTTCTCCTCCCTAGCTTTTCCGGTGAAAGGCTGCTCCTTTCACTAGGAAACTAGCTCATAAATAGGGTTTCTCAACCCTCTACTATAACGCACTGCAAAATAAGGAAACATTTGTCACATTACACTTTCATAGGTTGGCCCGACTAAGCAATAGAGGGTTGACCTTGCTGTACAAAAGTTGGGTCTTGTTGAACGTAAGGCTAATTCTGTTGCACAAAAGGTTATCCCTGAGATGGATATGTTTGCCCCTGAGGAGCATAAGGTGCTCCTTGCTGAACGTAAGGTTGACCAGCAGGACCGTAGGGTTGTCCCTGTTGGACTGAAGGTTATCCCTTAGAGGGTTGTACTTGTGGATCATAGGATTGTCCCTGTAGGAACGTAAACTGGTTGGGGTTAACTGACATTTGTGGCATTTTAACATACAATGGACCATGTGGAATGGGCCCATGGTAATAGATGTGATTTATATGCTCATCGTAGTAATGCGGAGGATTGATGGGAGCTTGAACCTGCTGAGAACATTAAGGGAAGTAATTCTATTGTTGAATAGCCATCATATACTGATCATACGTTAAACCTCCAGGAATCGGATTAGAGGAGATAGGAGTACTACCAGTAGGATGATGGACTCCCGATACGTGAGGCTGTGATCCACTCATGGCAGGTCCAATAGGTATCGCGAAAGCAATAGGAATCGTCCCACGAAAAAAAAGAGATGGCGGTAATGATGGAATCATACTAATAGACAGTGTGGATGAAGCCACACAAACAGTGGGTTGGGTTGGGATAGACGTAACAACCGTCGATGTGATAGGAGTCGAAGGGGAAGGACCTGATATGAACGACCCCTCTAAAGGGGCCATCATACCTAACCATATCAGATTCTGACACAAAGATGTAGCCCCTTGCATGAACCACATTAATAGTGTAGATCAACATATTAATAGTGTAGCCCCTTATTATGTTAGTGTAACCCCCCTTATTGTTATTATTGTACCCCTGTAACCCCCATATTGTTATTATTGTGCCCTTACATTATTATTGTTAGGTCGGCTAGGAGTACATTGTGGCCCACCAGGATTACATTATGGCCCTATGGACTCCTATATATAGAAAGGAGGTTTTGTAAATTGTATCATCCAAGAATTGATCATTCATGTAATGTATTGGAGGCTGCCCCCTCGAAGTGGCTTATTTCTAAGGCGTTGATATCTCATTTCTTCTATTTTTGGAGTTGGTTACCCAACATTTGGTATCAGAGCTTTGGATTCTAGGGTTTCGCTGCTCCAAACAGGTCATCGTGGCATTTTTGCTATAACTTTCTTTCTACGAAGTTTCAGAAGCTGAAATTTTTAGGGTGTGAAGCCGAAATCCTGAGGAAGCTTGTCTAAAAATTTCAGAGCTTGGTTCGCAATATTGTCAGAGATATCATCTGTGGAAGTTAGGTCTTTTTTCAAGCTCCTAAACAGGTCATCGTGGAATTTTCGCTATAAATTGTTTTCTACGAAGGTTCAGAATCTGAAATTCATATGGTACGAAGCTGAAATCCTGAGGAAAGTTTTCAAAAAATTTCAGATCTTGGTTCGCAATATTTTTGGAGATATGATCTGTGGAAGGTAGTACTTTTTCAGGCTCCTGAATTGCATCTCAAAGAGGTGATCGTGGGAAAAGTTCAATAATTCTCTCTCTGGGCATCGGATTGGAGTGCCGTAAAAAGTGGTCGCAAGTACACAGACTGTAGTTTATTGGCTGTCAATTTCAAAGACAAAGGATGAAACAGTGACACGTGGAAAGTCGTACAAGTTCGCTCTAGTGAACCAGTCCATAATTAGGTCATTGTGGGAGATTGGACACAACTTTGTCTTGGAGAATCCAAATCAGATCATATCTGTGGAATTTGAAAGACATTTCAGAAGGCTACTACAGCAGTGAATTTCAGATATTGAAGATTATCAATTACAGAGATAATTCAATTTCAATACAGAGCTCCTAAAAATCAAGTAAAAGGTGTGTATTTTTTTCCGAATTGCATAAGTCTTGTTTGAAGAATCAATTTGAATTGATTCCAAGGGCATATTTTAGAATTTTTATCAGTATTGGGTTCTATAATGCCTCAAAAAAATAATTCCATACCCATTAATCCCTCAAAAAGCTATACTATGACGCATGAAGAGAAAGAGTTGCAGTATGAGATATCAAAATTGCGGTACCAAGTGCAACAAGTTTCAATCTTACGAAGAGAAATTGAAGATGAAATAGATGGTTTAAAAGCAGAAATGGAGGCTAAGTTGGATGGTTCAAAGGATCAAATAATAACAAATATGGATGATAAATTAATGGAAGATCACATCGAGCATCAACAACAAGTTCTCCAACTCTCAAAGGATAACCTAACTTTGGTGCAGAATCTAATGAAACAACATGAAGATCAACATCACATAGAAAGAAGTTATGAAGCAGTCATAGAAACAAGAACTAGACAAGTACGATCAATTTCAGAGTATCTCAGCAAGTGGAAGAACTTTCTTGTAAAATATTTCACATGGGAGGATGAGAATTTTATACAGAAGCATCAAGAAATAATCAAGCGTTGAGGACAACACTTGTTGAAGGAGAGGGGCATGTTAAGTCCCTATATTAATAGTGTAGCCCCTTATTATGTTAGTGTAACCCCCCTTATTTTTATTATTGTACCCCTGTAACCCCCATATTGTTATTATTGTGCCCTTAAATTATTATTGTTAGGTCGGCTAGGATTACATTGTGGCCCACTAGGATTACATTATGGCCCCATGGACTCCTATATATAGAAAGGAGGTTTTGTAAATTGTATCATCCAAGAATTTATCATTCATGTAATGTATTGGAGGTTTCCCCCTCGAAGTGGCTTATTTCTAAGGCGTTGATATCTCATTTCTTCTATTTTTGGAGTTGGTTACCCAACACAATAGGTATTGCGAAAGCAATAGGAATCGTCCCACGAAAAAAAAGAGATGGCGGTAATGATGGAATAATACTAATAGACAGTGTGGATGAAGCCACACAAACAGTGGGTTGGGTTGGGATAGACGTAACAACCGTCGATGTGATAGGAGTTGAAGGGGAAGGACCTGATATGAACGACCCCTCTAAAGGGGCCATCATACCTAACCATATCAGATTCTGACACAAAGATGTAGCACCAAAAATGATCTGACTCAACGAATGATAACCAGCTGGGAGAGATGAAGGCTGTGAAGAAGGTTGACCCAAGACATAAGTAAATTCTCCTGAGGGAACTGATATTCTCTCGTAGAAACATAACTCTCTTCACTACTAATAGGAGTTGTGGCATCCATGTCGGATGAATACATGTTGTCATTGAAAAGGCTACAAGTAGTGGAAAGTAAAGCATGGGATAATGGCGATGCAAGTGGTTCCGAATGTAAAGGGGGATCTTCCCTAAAATAGGCCCAAACGTCCGGATGTTTCCAATTGATATCAAGAGTTTGAATACTTGGAATAATAAAATGCCATTAGCCTAGAGTCCTAACAAACTGAGATGTCTCCGAAGAAAATTTGGGAGAAGGATCTTCACTACGAGGTAATGAAGGGGACGATGAAACTGGTGGTTCCACCACCATGACTTTGTCTAAAAAGCATGAGAGAAAAGAGATGATCAATTCGAGGCTTCAAGACCAATCACTAAGGAATTATTTATGAACCAGCCAAGAAAATAACTTTAATGGGCCTGTAATTGTAGGTAATCAATTTTATGACACTGAAAAAAAACTCTGCCTTTTCATATTTTAAGAGTCAAGAAAGGGAAAAAGATGACTCTATTCACTTTCAGGTTGGACGAGCTTGACAGGACAAGTGCTTGATGATCTTTTCAAATTTTAGAGAGTCACGGAAAGATCAAAATGACTACTCAGGAAATCTAAGCAAGAGGGTGTGCCAAGCTCCCGTGAACTACAATATACACCTTGGTGATCAAATGAAAGAGAAATGACCAAGGACTTAATTTACGTCCAGGAAGTCTCCCCGAATGTTGCGTTCGGTGTATCACGGTTATAGGGTGGCAGACTCGGCTTCCTGTGGATAAAGGATTGCAACCTATGATGGTCCCCCTTTATATACTCAACTGTACGGGGAGCACAAGTCCGTGATAGCATTGTCTAATGCCAGAGGGCGAACGATAGCTACTAGGTTTAATGATGCCGGAACATGTCACTAGCCTAGACCTCTAAATATGAGCGTTAAGTTTCAATGCTTCCTTAGATTGATTGATATAATTTTAAAGTTTATCTTGAAATTATGTTTCGGTTTCAAGGCCTTACCGAATGTAATCTCAAATCGCTAATGCACAACTATATGCAAAATAATATCATTCCAATTTGATGAACAACTAGCTAAGAGAGGGATTGAAGTTCACAATGAAGCAGCAATCAATCGAATGTAAGAGGAAATTTTCCTAATTCTCCTAACACAACCAAAGCAGAAAACGAAAGGATTTTCTCTTGTCGTTCACTTTTTAATGAGAAATCTACTAATGCAAAAGACTACTTTTCATTTTCAAATCAAGAGAAAAAATGAAAATTTTGTTCTTTTAGATGAATGAGAAGCAATAATGCACGATTACACTAAAAGGACAAAATGAATACTAGTTTTCAGAAATTCGAATGAAATGATAAAAAAACGAAGAGACCAATCCAACACAAATGTAAAACACACTCAAAATAGACATGCATTCCTTGACGCAGAAAGAGGACTTTCAAATCGACTCAGTGAGCAATGTGATCTATGCTCAGGGTTATAGATGGAAGGTCAAACGGACACCAGGATGACAGTTCAACGACCCAACAACACATAGAATCGAGAGAAAAGAACAAACAATCAGTCTGCAAGCAGAAAAGACAACATAATAGACTGACTCATACACAACTCAGAAGCTCAGTGAACATGTGGCTGAACAAACAATAGAAGACACCTAGAAACCCTATGATGACGAACCACATTGATCAAATGAGAGACAATCAATTGAAAAGAATGAGACAGGGAAGTCGAAAAAAATTCAAGTGGACTAATCCAGGAGGGAAAAACCAATCTAGAGGTTAATATGCACTGGAAAACTTAGGGAAGAGGGACAAATCCAAACCTACAAGATTCAGCGTGACTGTTCAGCTGTAATCCGCACTGAACAAGGTAAATTTCACCTGTAAAACAGGAAACCTGGGCCAATCGGTGCGACTGTCAGGGGAACAACAACACCAAGCTAGAAAACCAAGGAAAGGAGAAAAAGCAGCTGAGGAAAATCTAGGCTTAACACTTTGAGAATAGGTAAGATGGCTTGAAACAGTCAGACAATAAAAACGAAGCAGAGAAATGGCAATACGACCAAAGTCGAACAGACAAGAAAAACTCTAAACGAATCAATGAGAAACGATAAACACATTGATTCCCCAGTGGAGTCGCCAACTTGTTGAGCAGGAAAACTCCCTCTGTGGACAGAGGCAGTCCCTCTAGCCCTAGGGTGGGTCTAGCAACAAGGGAACATGCTAGACTCTTGAATTCCTAGCTTATAAATGAAATATGAACCGGAACAGATATCCTACCTCGGTCCAATGCTTTTGTTGTGGCACGTGGCATCGATACTTAGATCTTTGTCTTCATGCCTTGCACTTCGTGTTTGTGGAGATGTTCACGTGTTTGCACAAAGATAAAACAAACGATGACAACATACAATAATATACATTCATCTACATTTATTCGGCTAGTCAAGGAGAGCTAAACACTTCGCATATAAATGGAAACAAAGTTGGAACCAGAAACCAGTCATGTATTATTGATATAGAAAATTAAGTTTACAACCTTATGCCTTGACATTGCAGATCTCCTTCTACAGGTTCAGTCGGGACGCATCTCAAGCATTTGTTCGAGATTAGACTCGATGAGGCAATGGGCCTAAACTCTCTTTCGACAATGGATTATTCTCTGCCTTCTTCTACACACCAGCTATAGAAATGATTGTTCAGCTAGCTGAATCAATGTGAGGAGGAATAATTTGTAGGAGAGGAGGAGGTGGTTTGGGATCCCTCATAAGGTGGAGAAGAGGTCTATCCCTTTGGGGAGTTTCACAATTGTAGGAAACAACAAGCCAAAGGGAGGAACTCAATGCTATTCAGTCGAACAAACCATGATGACTGCGCTCACGAAGTTGTTAAGCATGAAAATTCGTTTCAATTTTAAAAAACTTTCCAAAAACAGCTCGGTGCGGGTGCCCTTCTGAGACAGAGTGCCAAAGGGCGAGGGGCCCAGTGTTAATTTCTCCATGGGCGCGAGGCCATAACTGCCTACTAGTGCCGACCCAAAATCACAATTTTTTGAAGTTCTGCTTGAGGAATGATCAATAGAGAATATGTTCTTGGCATGCCAAGGGATACAATGACACTTATAGCAAGGTATGACAGTACACAAAAGTCACTAAAATGGTCCTCCAATGTTCAAGATGGGGATTGCAGAGACAGTGACAAAACAATGTGTAACAGTGATAGAGATGAAATTTTTTCGTAGGAGGATTTAGGGGTAGTTCCAGCTTCAAGTTTTAAAGTTATTTTAATGGATTCAACTCCATTCTTGTTTACTATAATTGGGTCCGTTGAGTTTCTCAAACTCATGGCAATATTTATTAAACAAGGGTTTTGACTTACAACTATGTTTATTGAATGAAGTTTTCAGCCATTTAAATGGTGCACTGACAGTGTTTTCAATCTTTCTTTACATGACTAGAAACAATAAATATTTAATGTGATATGCTAAATTTTGGTCTATGTTTAGTGTAGTGAATATCACTTCTGGTATTTTGGCTGTTCATTCTAAATGATGGAATTTTATATATTTACATTTATTCTGTAATACTAATTTGTTTATGGTATTGTAACCGTTCTTTTGGCTCATTACATGTACAAATAATGCCTTATTTCAGGTTAAAATTTCTATGTTTGCCTCGGTAAATAAAGTATATGCATATGTTCAGAGTCCATGACCAATCCGGTCAAGTTTCTGTTTAAATATTCTACAAAGGATATAGGCAAATGATTTTTCTGGCCCTCCAACTCTGGTTGGGTTCAGACTAACCTAGCCTTACATGCCCAATGTTTCCTAACCTACCTACCATATTTTATTTCTGAAACATTGACCCTACACATTATAGTATTACTCATATCATTTAAAAAAAAAAATGCAATTAAAGTCTTTTCCTACTGGTCTCTTTCTATTTCACACGCACACAGGACCTTGTTTATTCTAATTTTGAATTAACAACTTCTATAAGATTTTTCCACATTTCTAGAAATGAAAGTATAGCCATAATATAGTCTAGTTTGGTCACAAATTTTTATCAAGGTAAAATTACTTATTTGAATAAACTTAGACAGTCTAGGAACTTCGTTGGGAACAATGCTCTCCTCCCTTCCTTTGAGACCAACAATTACGTCTTTTTCTTCCCCCGAGCCCCTAAACTTCTAGAGTAGTTCGATGACCAAAACCGTTTCAGCATCAAGACCTCTCCCATAAATTCCAACCTTACAACTTCCAAACTTCTATCTTTCAGTGAATAATTCCACTGGTTCCATCCCAGCTCAGGAATCCTCCTTCATTGTAATTCATTATGCACTCTCAACAATGGCCCAATATTTCTTGTGTTGTCTCTTCCAACCTTGTCCTTTTTTCCTCTATTTCCCCCCTTAGAGTCTCCTGAAGAAATAAAAATAGACAAATTCCAAAAAAGAGAACCCCCCTATTAATTTTTCATAAAGAAACATTGTTCTTTACTTTGATAGTTACATTTCTTCATTAACATGTTGCATTCATCCCAAATAATTTTTCCAATGTACATATCTATATATTTAACCATCAAAAACTGAAATTATGTGGAAATAACAATACCATCATCATCATGATCATCATCTAAAAGGCAGAAAATAAAAGATCAAGGGAAGAGAACCAAGAACACATAGAGACACCAAGATTGGTTCGAGACCAGGGAAAACCCCACTATGGGGAAAACCATTGGAAAGTATTCTTCTTTGATCTTCATTGAATGAGTCAGAAACAAGAGTACAATGATCCATGAGTACATTTCTTTTCAATGCAGCAAAAGATAAATAGAATAAAAGAACTAAAACCATACCCATACTTTTGCATAAAGGAAACTGAATCTGAGAACTGAAATGCATTGACACTGGATGTAGCAAAATGATGAAAAAAATTGATACTGAATGAGGACTGAAGATACATCTGCAACTAATACAAACAATATGGTGTATAGATCTATAGATCTATAGTATCAAAACACGGATTTGAAATATCGCCAAGTGATCTCGACTCTGAAGTCCTATATTTGAATCCAGGAGACTATTAATGACGCTTTGACACAACTGTTGGATTGAGGGGTCCTAACCTAGGTTCAGAGTGTTTTGCACAACCAAAAAAACCCTCCAACTACTGGCCCTTTCGGCAATGATATGCTTGCACAGACCAAAGTCTCACCCGAAGTAGTATGGATGGGTGCTGAAACTAGGTTTTCGCACCCTCGGGGAGCATTTGATGTGGGCTTTAACCTTACTTATCAGATCTAAGGCTTATCAGCCTGCGCAAGACTTCAGAGAAACCAGATCTAGACGCAAATAAAACCCTTAATCGATATGCGTAAAATTATTATTATACTTCAGTCATCTCTATTTGATTAGAGAAGAAACAATACTTATGCGATCACATATATAGCTACTAATTAAAACCCTTAACACAAATGCAATCCTTGCACAAACACAAAAATATTTCACATATACTTAACCCAGATAAATGTGAAATTAAATAGAAACAAATCTATAACATGCAGTAATCAACATTTAATTAATACATTCATGCATAAACATAAAAATTGCAACAAAGTTCGCCAAAAATTCTTCTTTATTAATAAGTCTTCAATCCAGTACAATCCTTTCCATCTGTGCACACAGTAGCATATTCCTTGCACACAGCTCAGGACTAGGTCTTCGCGCACACATCCAACAGGAGCCTTTCTACCTAGACTGACACAAATTAGCCCAAAACTCAGATCAAAACATAAACTATAAACACAAAGATCATATATCCTTACTCGAATCGACTCTTACATATTTATATGACTTTGGATGGGCACATACCATGATCTCAAACCATGGTTTGAGACTCATGGTTTCCCTTTTTACCCATTACAATTATAAAGGAGCTTTGACCCTCCCCAAATCCCCTTGACTTCTGTGTGCAATGCGTATTTGACAAAATCTAATCAAAAGCATACCAAAAAATTGACCTTAGGGGACCCCATCCCAACAGGCCCTCAACACAATCTAGTGACTCATCCCGAGTCACTTTGGTCTCGACAATGGAACCATTTTTTGGCTTGAGGGGTCTTGACCTAGGTTTAGAGGGTTCTGCGCAACCAAAAAAACCCTCCAACTACTGGCCCTTTCGGCAGTGATCTGCTTGCACATACCAAAGTATCACCCGAAGTAGTATGGGGGGAGTTGGAACCAGGTTTATGCACCCTCAAGGAGCATTTTATGTGGGCTTTAACCTTAATTATCGGATCAAAGGATTATCAGCCCGCACAAGACTTCAAACAAACCAGATCTAGACGCAGATAAAATCCTTAACCGATATGTGTAAACCGATTATTATACTTCAGTTAGATCTATCTTATCAGAGAAGAAACAATAATTACGCAATCACATAGATAGCTCTTCAGTAAAACCTTAACACAGATGTAATCCTTGTGCAAATATAGAAGTATTTCACATATAGTTAACCCAGATAAATGTGCAATTAAACAGAAACAAATCTATAACTTGCAGTAAGCAACAGTTAATTAACAAATTCATTCATAAACATAGAAATTGCAACATAGTTTTACAAAACTTATCATTTAGTAATAAGTCTTCAATCTAATACAATCCTTTCCGTCTGTGGAAATAGACTAAGAGTCCTTACACATAGCTTAGGTCTAGGTCTCCGCGCACACAACCAACAAGAGCCTTTCTACGTAGACCGACACAAACTAGCCCAAAACTCAGATCAAAATATAAACCATAAACACAAATATCGTATATCCTTACTCTACTCGACTCTTACATATTTATATGACTTTGAACAAGCACATACCATGGCCTCCAACCATGGTTTGAGACTCATGGTTTCCCTTTTTACCCATTACAATTATAAAGGAGCTTTGACCCACCCCAAATCCCCTTGACTTGTGCGTGCAACACGTATTTGAAAAAATCTAATCAAAATTATACCAAAAAATTGACCTTAGGGGACCCCATCCCAAAAAAAACCGTGACTGAACGACTGATGTCTAGAAGCGTTGTGAAATCAACTAAAGGTGAACCAAATTAGATATGCCCAGTAACTATGAGTCGTGGCCTTAACATACTCAGCCTGTGGCTCTAGGGCTATGAGTCGCTACCACAACACCCTGTGACTACGGCTCAAATTCATAACAACCCAATCTAACCTCAGGGCTTTGGTCACGCCCTTAACATGTTGTGCCAGCATATTTGGCACCTTGGTCGCAGGCACAACACATCGTGTCAGTGACTCTGCTTCAACAGGGCCACTACCAGGGCCTTACCTGCCCACAGCTCTGCTTCAATAGACCCAGGTCTGGAATGTGCACCAGAATCTGACCTCGGTCCACTGTGTGCCACTGTGCGAGCTCCTTACAATGTACCTATGCGAGCCAAGAAAATGAAAATACAACCAAAAATGAAAATATGATAGAGAGGATCTCATGAGCGAATGTGTGCAAATGAGCTTGAGGTCGCCTCTAGTTATAACTTTGTGAGTGACCACTTGGGGCTTTTACCGGATCAACATGCGGTTAGGCCAACCCATAAAATATTAAATTAATTCATAAATTAACTTTTTCTTAACCGATTGGGGCGATCTATATGTTTATTGTGATCCTCTCGAAAAGAGGAATCTAATTAAATTATTATCGTAATTATCTAAGTTGTCCATAGTGGAATTTGGCTCTAGTTGCAAAAAATAACACTCCCTCTCAACTAGGAATTTCCACTTTGCAATCTCAGCTTGTAGTACTCTGCATCATGGAGACATCATGGCTCAACTCAATCTGCTCATATATGTTCATAGATCAATATACCATTATGATATTCATGCATCATCATGTGTCGTCACTGAACATCTCTATCATGTAGTCACCATGCTGTGAACCTTTCTTATTATAAATAATCAATGTACTCTTCATGCTTTTTTTTTTATCTCTCTTGATTTTTTATGGTTGTATGCTAAACATTCTCAGATCTAGAAGAAGAATTTGTCACCAGAGGGGAGTTTGGGCTACTACCCTTCATTCACTAGGCTTTCATTCTGTAATTTTTTCCATTGGGCTACTACCTGGAATATCATCAACAGATAGAATATCAAGAGGGATCACATATCGTCCAGTAACTGCATCAGGAAGCACATCTTCCAGAATCTCATGGGGGAGTTATACCTCTACAACCCCATATCTAGAAAATAGGATACCCATCCACGCAGGGGAGATCATCTTGACCCTTGTGTCACATCGGGGAGCTCACTCTCAACCTAGAATCACATAGGGTTATTTCACATCAGTGAGCTCACTCTCAACTCGGAATCACATAGGGTTATCCCAACCCATCCTATTACCTACTAATCTTCCCATCGATGAACCTGAATATTCATGTGGTAGAACACGTGCATCATAATCTAGCTTGGATGAGATACCCAACTTACCAAGAGGTAAGGATCACACACCTCCAAGCCTCCTCAACCCATTGGCGAAATGGGGAGGGCCTATCCCAAAAAACCCTCTGGGTATGATGCCAACTGGGGTATACTCTGCAATGACCAAAGATGGAGGAGATACTTGACTTGTCAAAATGGACAAGGATCACACACCTTCCATGGGTGAAATATAGGGAATACGCCCTATTATCCAGAGGTCCCTCAACCCCAGGAGCCCTCTATCTCAATTCCTCATTTTAGGAGCTTAAACAAAGAGGAAGAGTTGGCTCAGTGTCCTCGATCAACGTTGCTCTCATCTGGTATCTGATGATTCCTATAACTAAAACACATCAAATCAAGTTTTATGTTAGAACATACATAATCATGTAAATCACATCAAGATGAAAATAATAATAGTATACCATAACCATCCTCCCTCTCATGGAGGTGTCAAACATGTTTGGACACTATAATCATCCTCCCTCTCACGGAGGTTTCAATCACAAGCCTCAACTTGTCTCAGACAGCTGTGTTGTCTCAAATGAATGGAGAACACTTAGTCCCAACTATACATAATTGGGATTCCCTGTCATCATCATGTGTCCATGTATTATCTATATCATACTCGATCATCTCTTTAAGGAGCTTCTACGTCATGCCTCACAACTAGACTTTATAGCGGCATTGTACCCGACCTCGGTCATTCTATGGACCTATCATCCATGATATCATGGAAAATATCATATTAAGGAAACATCCAAATGTGCTCATAAATACTAATCCAAAACATCATTAGTTCATTCATGCATCTATATATCATGGGAGAAATATGTCAACCAATAAAAGATGTTTGGTGGCAATTTTGAGTGAAGCAACTCGATCATGAATTTAATCATGTTCTATACACATCATATATGGATGAATGTTCAAAGTGGAACATCAATGCTTCAACCAACTAATAGATTCCATATCACGTTCAATCAACATTTGAACTTTAAATCAGAGTATCCAAGGATTTACATTACAAAAATCTCAACAATCTTGCAATCTCAACAATCTTGCAATATGGAATTTATTTCTGAAATTCCAAAGATCAATTTATCATGCCATGATACATCATTATGATATTCAAAAGTCATCTCCCTCTTACTTGTATTTTCAGATGCTTATCACCTATCAATGATAGACTATCAGTGTGTAAAATCAAAGTCATAATAAAAAATAAAAATCATACCATGGAACTCGTTATCCTGATTTCACCAGATAACAGTAAAATATAAAAAAATCTGAATCAAGTAGTTTGAATCATGCAACACTCTCTATGATCCTAAGGCCTTATCATGCAACCATATCCAACCTTACTCAAATGAAAGTTGAGTCAACAAAATCAGCTCATCCAAGTTTAGAAGTCAGTCACAACTATTATCAAAGACATTGATTTCATAGTATCAATTCTTCCAACCAGAGACATGTAACGCACATATCAAGTCTTGAATTCATTTCTTGTCAAGTTCTCAATTCTGCCATTTAACATGTCATTATAGGCCATTTCCTTCATTAGATTTAAATGCATACACATCACGGTTAAATCATGCATGTTCATACTAAGTCACAACAACCTTTTTACTAGGAACAAGGAGGCCAATACAGAACCATATGTCTATATAATCACATACGACAATAAAGATCAATATTTCTACATAACATAGTCATATGGGAAAATCAATCATCACCAGATCAAATCATGTCAAATCCAAATGTGCAATCATGGTAAGATCTATAAATATAGATGTGTCTCAATCATGTCAAAAGTACCAATTATATTCTATCAATATCAATCAGCTAAAACACGATGTACAATCAACAACATATCCATATGAATATCTTAGTCACCAACACACACATGTTCAGTTCAAACATACGAACTTTCCCAGCTAACATATCTTACTGGCATCTGTAATACATCTGCAGAACTGACATATTCCAAGTTACCACCTGATTTCATGCTCAATTCCAGCAATACCAGAAATCAGTTCACAATGACAAGATAAATCAGAGATCAATGGATTCAGAGTATAGACTGAATTCATTATATAGAAATTAAATTCTGTGTCTCTGAGGCATAGTCACATTTATGAGCCTTCCTTTGTGTGAATGAGGCTCAGACCTTTGTTGTAGATCAACAATTTTAGATACTTGAATCATATTTCAATAGATCATAAACTGGCAACATGAAAAAGAATCTTTTAGGAGATAGGTTCTCCCTCTGAATGAGAATACGCTTCATTCATGTCATCAACCTGCCTTTATAGGGATCAAAAAATAGCATATCTATCATAAACACATATCTATCATGATCATCAATATCATGTCATCAATATTTTATCAAGGGTTGGACTTGAAACATCAAGGCAGTAGACTGATGTGACAACATAACCTTAAGATCCAATAAAAGTACATCAAGTTAGAGTATTTAATTTCACCACATAATATAACCACATATATTCAAAGATCTGTAAAATCAATCTCATAGATATGCATTTATCATCACAATTTCCAATACCATGCATATCATAATCAATAGGATCAAGTAAGATTAATCGATAAACCAACAAGGTGCAATCACTCTTTTCTAAGATCTTCCATCATGCTT
The DNA here is from genome assembly GCA_034641835.2 of Pinus albicaulis. Classification (NCBI taxonomy): domain Eukaryota; kingdom Viridiplantae; phylum Streptophyta; class Pinopsida; order Pinales; family Pinaceae; genus Pinus; species Pinus albicaulis. The sequence continues at coordinate 1,629,319,744 of CM076581.1, forward strand.
ATCACACACATTACCATATAAATGAGGTAACCTTCTATAAGAGATCCAACATATATTACGTGTATCAACAATCAAGAGTACCATCCACTAAAAATCAGAATTAGGATCTAAAAGCACTAGATGTTAGCTACACATTAATATATGCCACTATATCTAAGATCAACAATCACAACAAGTTTTCTCGTAGAATCAAGAAGATCATCATGATCAAACCATTCAATACCAGGTGTACCATTTCATCATAGTAAACACAATCCCAATCACTCTTATATGTGCATGTATGAGCCATTCGCGAAGTAGGCATTCTCAATATACCGAAGGGTTTACCTAGCCATCCAATAACATTAAAATAATATACCATGCATGCCTTATGTTATTACTTGTGTACCTTCACATAGGAAACTTGTAGTGCGCAAGTTCCTTTTTACCTTTTGCCTGATGTAACCATCTTTCCCTTTCAAATCTAGTTGTAATTCCAAATCTAGCCAACTTTCCTGCATTTTCAAAGATCCTCAGGAGGGATCCATCCATCACATCTCATCAAGGAGGTTAGACATATCCTGGTGCTCAAATATACATGCATGAAGTAACGACTAGAAACAATAATCATAGAAATTGGATCCATCAGTATAAACACGAGTAAGGGTTATAAGTCAAGGAATACTTATCTTCAATGAGAGATGATCCTCTTCCTATTGAACCAACCTTCAAGAGTCAACTACAGATCATAAAGCAATGTTGCCTTCAATCAACAACTTTATCAATACCCAGGTCAGTTGTCAATCCGACTCAAATTGATCCCAAGTACCAAATCTCAATATTTTACCATAAACCAAGGTTTCTCTTAAACCATTATCTACTAAATGCCTAGGGCTTTCTTAATGTCCTAGAATTATTTTAGGTCTCTACCATCCTTTTCTTGCTTCCATAGAAGTGTCATATTGGGGTGATCCTCCTAGATTTTCTTCAACCACCTCTGATACTATGTTAATTTTTCATAAAGCGGCATTGTTATTTACTTTGATAGTTGCATTTCTTCATTAACATGTTGCATTCACCCCAAATAATTTTTCCAATATATAGATCTATGTCATTAACCATTAGAAAATGAAACTATGCAAAAAAAAAAAAAAAAATCATCATCATCATCATCATCTAAGCAACGGAAAATAAAAGATCAAAGGAAGAGAGGCATGAACACATAGAGACACCAATATTGGTATGAAACCAGGGCAAAACCCACTATGGGGAAAACCCTTAGAAATTATTCTTCTTAGATATTCATTGAATGAGTCAGGAACAAGAGTACAATGATCCATGAGTACATATATTTATGATGCAGAAAACAAATAACATACAAGCACTAAAACCATACCTAAAATTTTGCATGAAGGAAACTAAATTTGAGAACTAAAATGCACTGACACCGGCTGTAGCAAACTAATGAACACGGTTGATATTAAATGAGGAATGAAGACACATATGTAGTGGAAACAAATAGATCTGATGTACAAATCTACAGATCTATAGTACCAAAACATAGATTTGAAAGATCACCAAGTGATCTCAACTCTGAAGTCCTAGATCATAATCCAAGAGACTATCAATGACGCTCTGACACAAATATGACTGAACGACTGATGTATGGAATTTCCGCGCAATCAACTGAAGGTGACCCAAATTTAATCTGCCTAGTAACTCTTTGAGCCGTGGCCTTGACACACTCATCCCATGGCTTTGGGGCTTTGAGCCGCTACCACAACACCCTGTGCCTGCGGCTGAACTTAAGAATAACCCGATTTGACCTCGGGGCTTTTGCCACACCCATAACGATTTGTGCCAGCGGCATTGGCACCTTGGTCGTGGGCACAACACATCCTGCTCGTGGATCTGCTTCAGCAGGGCTGCTACTAGGGCCTTATTTTCCTGCGGCTCTACTTAGATAGACCCAAGTTTGGAATGTGCACTAGACTCTGACCCCAATCCACTGTGTGCCATTCTGCGAGATCCTTCCGACATACCTGTGCGAGCCAAGAAATCAAAAATACGACAAAAAATGAAAATAACATGGAGAAGATCTCATGAGTGAATGTGTGGAAATGAGCTTGAGGTGACCTCTATTTATAACTTTGTGAGTGACCACTTGGGGCTTTGACCGGATCAACATGCAGTTAGGTCGACCCATAAAATATTAAATTAATTCATAACTTAACTTCTGCTTAACCTATTGGGATGATACATAGGTCGATTTTGATCCTCTCAAAAAGAGGAATCTAATTAAATTATTATCTTAATCATCCGAGTTGTCCATAGTGGAATTTGATTGTAGTTGCAAAAATTAACCCCCCCCTCCACCGAGATTCACTTATCTCCAAGAGTGAGGCCAAGAACTGTAACTGTCATAACTATTTGGAAGTTAGGTGTTTCGTTTAGAGCTTTCCCCAAAGTTCCAAGTCTGCCTGTGTTTCGTTAAACAAATATTCACAGCATATTATATATTTATTCCAAATGTTTTCTTTAACTTTCCAATATGTTACTATGAAGTTCTGTCTATCAATGTAATGGAAAATAATTCAAAGTAAATTTAAAATGAATAGAAAATACCAGGAATAACTCAGGATGTTCTATCTCTGCCCTAAATCGTAACACCGTCCTCGGTGTTCTATTCTTGTTCCTGAAATAGATAAGGAAAAATTTGTCACATTACACTTTCATCTTTTCAAGTGGCCTCTTCCGGGCTAAAGTGTTGTCATTGCACTTTAACTTGGGTGATAACTCGCTTTTGCAACATTGTTTCTTTCTTATCTAGGACACGTAGGGGCTCTACCAGAAATTCTCTGCCAGGTTATACCTGCATAGCATGTAGCATGGGATTTAGTTCCATGAATTACAGTGTTAAGATATTTACTTTAAACTTATATACATTTACCTATATATCTTGCCAATTTATAGTGTGATCGGGGTCATACATTTATTTCTTTAGTAAAGACACATGAAATACATTATGAGCTCGCATGTAACTTGGTAATGTAACTTTCTAGGCTACAGGTCCCATTCTTTCCATAATTTGGAAAAGTCCACAATATTTAGGTGCTAACTTATTGCAACCAACCCATCTCAAGGTGATTCTTTCGGGTTTCACCTTCACATAAACATAATCCCTCACCTGAAACTCCTTGAAGACACTTTTCTTATTCGTGTAAGCTTTTTATCTATCTTGTGTTGCTTTCAAATTTTGTTTTACTTTCTTTACTACTTGCTCCATTTCTAGGAGCATATATGGCCCCATCATCAACCTGTTCTCGAGGCTTCCCCAGTTAACAGGATTTCTGCATCTCCTTTCATGTAACACCTCGAAAGGACTCATTTTTAATGACTTGTTGTAGTTATTATTTTATGAAAATTCCACTAAATGGAGGTACTCCTCCCATTTAACCGGTTGTTGCATTACATACATACAAAACATATATTCCAACACTTGATTTACCTACTCTATTTTTCCATCAGTCTGGGGGTGGTAGGATGTACTGAATTGAACTTGAAAGGCTAGTCTAGAGAAGAGAGCCTTCCAAAACGCAGATGTAAATTCTGCATCTCTATCAGAAATTATTACCTTTAGTATTCCATGTAATCAGAATATTTATTTCACGAATACTACAATATGAACAAAATTGTATGTATATTGAAAGGGATAAAGTGTGCCATCTCGCTCAGCATATCCACTACCACCATGATTGAGTCATTTTGTTTTTTATTTTTATTTTGGTAACCCAGTTATGAATTCCAATGTAATCATACCCCATTTCCATTCATGTATGGGAAAGGGGTGGAGTAGACAAGTTGGATGTCAGTGTTATTCTTTCACTTGCTGGAATTCCAAGCATTTAGCCAAGTATTCCATAATATCTCGTCGCATCTCGGGCCAAAAACAATATTTTTTTTATAGCAGAAAATATTTTTTGATACTCGGGATGAGCAACACAAGGTTTCCGATGGAATTCATCCAATAAAAACCACTTAATTGTTGATTGATTAGGAACATAAATTCTTCCTTTAAAAATCAACAAACCATTATCATTTATTTCAAATCCAATCTTTCCTTCAACACCTTGGGTTTGTTTACTTTGCGGACACAAAAACTTATATTTCAAATTTTTATTTGTTGCTTCCTTGATTTGATTTGAAATGTCAAATTCAGCTTCACTATATGTGACTTTTTAAACATGTTGTAGTTTTCTGTTTAATGCATCAGTGACACAATTTTTCTCACCTTTCAAATGCTTAATGTCAAAGTCAAATTTTCTTAGAGAATTGGTCCATATAGCTTGACAATTATTTATATTAGATTGTTTAAAAAAACTCATTAAACTACTATGATCCATCATAAGCAGAAATATATTTCCTAAAAAATAATGCCTCCAGACTTTAAGGGAGTGTACAACTGTAGTTAGTTCCAAATCATAGGCTGAGTATCTTTGTTCATGCTCCTTTAATTTGCAAGATTCATAGGCCACTACGTTTTCCTCTTGCATAAGTACCCCTCCTAGCCCTTCTTGAAAAGCATCAATGCAAACTATGAACTCCTTTTCCAAGTCTACAATTTTTAGTACAGGGGTCGTTGTCAATCTACGCTTCAACTCCTCAAAACTCTGCTGAAATTCAGTGGTCCATCTGAACATCCTTTCTTTATTTTGAAATGAGGTTATATGATAAGAAATTTTAGAAAATTCTTCTATAAAATGATGATAGTAGCCAGCTAAGCCCAAAAAATACCGAATGTTTTCCACATTTCTAGGAACATGCCAGTCCATAATAGTTCTAATCTTCTCCAGATCTACTGCTAGACCTTCTAAAGAAATTACATGCCCAAGATATTGAATCTAGTCTTTGAAGAAATCACTCTTGCTAAACTTAGCATAGAGTGGATTTTCTCTTAAGTTCAGCAACACGACCCTAAGGTGTTCTCTATGCTCTTCTAGGATTTTTGAGTAAATTAAAATATCATCAATCAAAATTAATACAAACTTATCCAGATATGAGTGAAAGATACCATTCATCAAACTCATAAACGTTGTTGGGGCATTAGTGAGGCCAAAGGGAAGCATAATGAATTCGTAATGACCATAACAAGTTCTGAAGGTTTTTTTACTGATGTCTTCCTCTTTTATTCTTATTTGATGATAACCTGAGTGCAAGTCTATCTTTGAAAATATCATAGCTCCCTTTACTTGGTCGAACAGATCATCGATTCTAGGAAATTGGGACTTATTTTTAATAGTTAATTTGTTCAGCTCCCTATAATCAATGCATAAACGTAAGGTGCCATATTTCTTCTTTACAAATAACATCGGGGCATCCCAGGGTGACACACTCAACTGAATATGCCATTTATCAGGCAAATATTGCAGCTGTAATTTTAATTAGGTTAGTTCTGGGGTACTCATACGGTAAGGGGCTTTTGACACTAGAGTTTCCCCTGGAACTAATTCTATTGTAAAATCGATGTCTCTTTTGGATGGCAGATCCGAAATTTATTCTGGAAAAACGTCAACAAAATTCTGTATCATTGGTATCTTCTCTAGGGCAGTTAATTTATCTTTAGAATTGGTATATCTTACTTGTACAACATAAATTTGGCAGCCCTTCCACATACATTTTCCTTACTGATTAGTTGTAATTCGTCGCAATTTTATGCTCCTTTTAACACCATGAATATATTTTCTACAACCCTCACTTGTAAGGAAATTGATAGACTTTTATCTACAATTCACTACAGACCAACGCTTCTCCAACCAATCCATCCCAATAAGCACATCATAGGATCCCAGTGGTAACATATTTAAAGTTACCTTAATTTGTTGTCCACCTATTTCTACCAGGAAATCCTCCACCTTAGCAGTCACTTTCTGTTGTGCGCTGGTGGCCAATTGAACCAACCAATAACTCTTATACTTAACACTTTGCAGTTGACACAATTCAACTAATTTTGGATTAATATAACTTAAACTTGCACCGGGGTCTATTGAAACAGAGACAAGGCGACTAGCTAGATTACCTTCAAACTCCACCATGGCGGGATGGTATTCGGCATGGTGGTCTTCCAATGGTGCATTTATTTGTAGAATCCTCCTTGCTATATATCCCACTTTGGAAGCTTCCAGAATTTTGGCGGTTGGTCCTGTCCTGAGACAATGAGAGTAGTTTTTGTAGTGATGGGGCTTGTAGAAAATATCTAACACAACTCTGATACCATGTAGAGATTATATAGAAACTCTATATCAATGGATTCAATCTGATCATGTAATGTACTAAAGCAAGATATTGAATCCTTCTACTATATTTGCAGAATATAAAACACGATCTCTCAATCACATGCAAGTAAGAGAAATAAATAATCAATCACTCAAAACAAGATGTTCTTGGGGAAAGCACCTAATCAAAACCCCTCTATCATATAGTGTACATAGTCAAAGAATCATGAAACAATACAATATTTTCTCACACCGAGAAAATCCTGCACTATCCTAACTGTCTCACTCTGATCCTGCACAAAAATTTCTAGCAATTCTTAGGCAAAACTGACCAACACTTAGCCAATTTTCAACCCCTCCTTAGCCCAGCCTTGCTCATGCAATCCATAGGAAATTAATCCCTATTAAATAGGATAATTAGCCTTCCTTGATTGCATAATCCCTATGGAGCCTTCCTCTGCTTTTATAACTGCCTCTGGGCAGTTCGCCAAAAATACAACTAATAGTTTACTTGTCTTAAACCTTTGTCTCAACTGGGTCTCCATCAGAATTGACATGCATGCATCTATTAATAGTGAATCATTAGTTACTTGGTAGATCATTTCTTGTGAATTAAATCTATTTTAATTCACTTGATCTTCCACTAGCTCATCAATCAGTTAGAACTAGTTTAATTGATTTTAACTCAATTAATGTGAGTTAATTGATTACACCCACAGCATACTAGTGCTACAACTGCAACTGTACCTTGTAAATAATAGAATCACTCTACATTCCTATCCTTTGACCCTCAACTCGAAATTCTTGAGCTAACTAAGTCTATCACACTTAGTTAATTATTACAAGTTGTTATGAGATAAGATTAAAATTTATTTTCCAATTTATTTAAAAGATTGGTTGCACACTAATGTGTCGCTAGGACCCCTCACTCATGTGTGACCTATGATCCCACACCGTTGTGTGTGCATTTTTTGTCCTTTCTGGTTGCCAATTTCATTGTTTCTTGTTGCAAATTTCAACACTCCCTCTCAACAAGAAAGGAATCAATATGTCATGATCAGGTACCTTTGGAATGTTCTGCATGCAACACTTTTATAGTGTTGTTTTCACCTGCAACTCCTGAAATTGAATAGCCTCCGAACAACTGAATCAGTATAATGCATCTTTCATCAGAGTCTTCTCACTGCTACTAGTTACTGCACATGTCTACTGGACTCTCTGTGCTGTTGCTAACATCTACGTCCCATTAGGGGAATTTTGAGGTCTAAAATGGGCCTCCTAAGGAAATTATAAAATAATAGTGGAAATAATAAAATAAGATTTGATTACATCATCAAATTTTAGAGGGAAAAAAAGAAAAAACTACTTTTTCAACTCGTATTTTCAACTTATCTCCCAAAATTTTTACTCAAATTTCGAGCGGGAGTACTCGTTGGATGCAAAATAAAATTCCTCATACAAGGAGTACCCATGTTGCACACATTCGATGGATCTTGCTACACGAAAAATGAGAAATACATGAAAAACGTGATTGCAATCATGTGTTTTCATGTATTTCTCATTTTTCATGTAGCGGGGTCCATCAAAAGTATGCAACATGGGTACGCCTTGGATGAGGAATTAATTTTTTTATCCAACGAGTACTCTCGCTCGAAATTTGAGTAAAACCCTTGGGAGATAAGTTGAAAATACGAGTTCAAAAAGTACTTTTATTATTTTATTATTTTTTAATCTTTTTACTCTATTACTTAAAAAATGGTGAATTATCCCTCATGGTTGACATCATCATCTTGAATCCTATTGGTTCTTATAAAGTTTATTTTGGTTGTGCATTTTTCTTAGGAGGCCCATTTTAGACCTCAAAATTCCCCTAATTATGCACTTTGCACTGCTGCCGAATCTAATCCGCGCTCCAATATCCGACACCTGTCACTCTGATTTCTATGCTCTTGAAATTTGACTGCATCAATCTAACCGATCCTTCCTACTACTGCTATACTGTGGGCTCCTCGTAGCTAGGTTCGATCCATGAGACACACCATCTTAATGCACCCAGCCCAAATTTCTTCTTGGGATTAATTTTGCACATCGCCCCACCTCACACCTGGAGGTATAGCTGCATGTACTCCCTCTACCCATCTGGCTCGAAATTTCCCCCTCCTGGAGGTCTCTGCTTGAGTGGACTCCTCCACTCGGTCTCCTTTCTACTTCTCTAATTGTGGCTGCTCCACAACCTTCTAAGATTGCTTCTGAGGCTACATGTTGACAGATAATTTCTCCCTCTAAACCACCAAGTCACTAACCACTTCTTTTCTCCTCAAAGCTTTGCATGCATCCTCAACCTCGAGAGCATACATGTTCTTGAATTTTGAACCAATCTGCTTCACATGTCTCGTGGCTATATGTTTAAGGAAACATTTTCCTTTTCTAAACATCACCTCATAACCACGGTCTTCCAATACCGCTACGAAACATACAAAACATCTGCTAGTCTGAGAGGGGATCCATACTCCCTGTGAAAGGTAATTGTACCTATGTCAGTCATGCTATACCTCCCGTCATCTCCAAACTCTATGTTCTGCTGGAGGTCCTTCTCCTCCAAGTCACTGAAGAGATCTTTATTCCCCATGATATGGAAAGAGGCACCGCTGTCTAGATACCACATGCATCCCATTACAGTGCCAACCATGCATGCAATGAGAGTAAAATCAAGCTCGAATTGTGAATCCAATGCTTCACCCGCTGCAACTGCAGGCTCCTTCTTGCTTGCCTTCTTCCATGGACAATTTGAAGCATAGTGCCCATGCTCATGACAGTGAAAACATATGATATTGGACAAGTCTCTCTTGCCCTCTTCACCTTGGGATTTCTTTCCCTTGGCCTTCTTTTGTTTTCCCACTAATGCACAATCTTCTTCTTCGTTGGTGCTGGAGGTCCTGTCTCTGGTGCTTCGCCTTATCTCTTCTATTACCAAATCTGACCATAGTTGCTCCCAATTTGGTAACTTCTCCCTCCCAATCACAGAGTCCTGGTAACTATGCCAGCTCTTGGGAAGGACTAGAATTGCTAGGATCACCAAGTCATCATCAGCTAAGGTCACACCAACACTTCCAAGCTCATCTCAACATTGAGTGAAATTCGCCAAGTATGTTGGTACCGTCTCACCCTCCTCCTTCTTGATCTTTATGAGCTTGTCCTTTAGTGCCAACTTCCTTTGGTCGCTGCTATTCTGAAACAGATCTGTCAAGGCCTTCCACATAGCATATGGATTCGCCTTCCCATGGAGACTCGAGACAATATGATCTCGAACTCCCTCAAACAAGATCCTTCTCGCCTTCGCTACCTTATTCTGCCATGCATCAAAAAATTGGGCATCTACTGTTGCAGGCTTGGGAATATCAATATCTTTGAATTCATTCAACCCATTGTCCTGCAACACTGCATTCATCATGTCCTTCCATGCAATATAATTTGAACTGTCTTCGAGTGCATATTCGAGTCTCAAGCCATTGAAAGAAATCTTGATCTGCTTCTAGCTCTAAAGAAAGTATCTGCAAATTTGAATATTGTTCAACACAAACTCAATTTCTTCTCTGCTATTATGATTACTGGCACTTTGATACCATGTAGAAAATATCTAACAAAACTCTGATACCATGTAGAGATTATATAGAAACTCTATATCAATGGATTCAACCCAATCATGCAATGTACTAAATAAAGATACTGAATCCTTCTACTATATTTGCGGAATATAAAACACGATCACTCAATCACATGAAAGTAAGAGAAAGAAATAATAAATCACACAACACAAGATGTTCTTGGGGAAAGCACCTGCTCAAAATCCATCTATCATATATTGTACATAGTCAAAGAATCATGAAATAATACAATGCTTTCTCACACCGAGAAAATCCTACACTATCCTGACTGTCTCACTCTGATCTTGCACAAAACTGTCTAGCAATTCTTAGGAAAAACTGACCAACACTTAGCCAATTCTCAGCCCCTCCTTAGCCCAGCCTTGCTCACGCAATCCCTAGGAAATTAATCCCTATTAAATAGGATAATTGGCCTTCCTTGACTGTGCAATCCCTATGGAGCCTTCCTCTGCTTTTATAACTGCATCTGGGTAGTTCGCCAAAAATACAACTAATAGTTTACTTGTCTTAAACCTTTGTCTCAACTGGGTCTCCAGCATAATTGACATGCATGCAGCTATTAATAGTGAATCATTAGTTACTTGGTAGATCACTACTTGTGAATTAAATCAATTTTAATTCACTTGATCTTCCACTAGCTCATCAATCAGTTAGAACTAGTTAAAGTCATTTTAACTCAATTAATGTGAGTTAACTTATCACACCCACACCACACTAGTGGTACAACTGCACCTGGACCCTGTAAATAATAGAATCACTCTACATGCCTATTCTTTGACCCTCAATTGGAAATTCTTGAGCTAACTAAGTCTATCACACTTAGTTAACTATTATAAGTTGTTATGAGATAAGATTACAATTTATATTCCAATTTATTTAAAAATTTGGTTGCACACTAATGTGTCACTAGGACCCCTCACTCATGTGTGACCTGTGATCCCACACTAGTGTGTGTGCATATTTTGTCCTTTCTGGTTGCCAATTTCATTGTTTCTTGTTGCAAATTTCAACAGGGCTCCCACAACTTTAACATCGCAAGGGGGGTTTCTGTGACTTCTTTGGATCTGGTTGACTTGACGCCTTTGTATGTGTGTTTTAATTCAGTGCTCTACTTTTTTGCTGATTTTTTCCTAAACTTTCATTAAACAATCTCTTATGTGGATTTTTGCTTCTTGCAACTTTACCACCTTTAAAATTCTTAGAAACTTTCTGACCCTTTTTGTTTGGCCACCCTTTGTTGTTTTCTCCCTTCTGCTTCATCTGTGTATCACAGACACTTTGTTATTTCTTTTTCTCCTAGACATTCTTAAACTCGTAACCTAGGCTCTGATACCAATTATAACATATATCCACATCAATAACACATACAAATTAAAAAAATTACAAAGCCTAACTTTACTGCCATAAACCGAATGAGAATATTAGTGCTCACACCATTTCAAGATTAGTGATTTCAAGATTAAAGATTTCAAGTTATTTATTCACTAAACACGGTCTACTTACCAATTCCAGCTATAATCTCAATATCAAACATATTAACATTACACCAAGGAACATATTCATTGCATTTACTTATTGGCAATGATCCACAGTATATATATATGTGTGTGTGTGTGTGTACATATATATATATATATATATATATATATATATATATATATATGGGTACCTACAGAGCTTGGGTTACTAATTATTGACATGACCTTATATAAACTTAATGTGTACGGTGCTTGCTTCGTCTTCACATTATACCCACTCGGCATATGACCACCCAACTTGGTTAGTAAAGACGAGAGAGATCAAGACTATCTCGAAGGTTCTATGGACTACAATTATTCCACCTTACTTTGGAATTGGTGCACTTGGAGGATCACACCATTGGTATTGCATATTTACACCGATGATCTATATTATCTCTTGCCAAATCGGCGGCTCCGGTGGGTCGGAGTTCAGTTAGGGTATACTCCACCCCCAAAACCTTTTTCGCAAACTAATTCCTCCTCCGTCCGTCAACGACTGCTCTGCAACCCAGAGATTCTCCACAAACCATCGTTTTTCACTAGAGGCACTGACAACTCCTCCTCTCCTTGCTTTACAAGTGTAGGTTAATGAGATTACAGGATCATTTATCTGTTTCTCGATTCTGCATATTTATCTATCGAAAATAATTCCCACTGTTGTTTTTCTGTGAATATGAAGTTGTTTGAGCATTCTACTATGGTTTACTGTAATAAGCTCAAGGGTTAAGTAATTCCAACAATGTTTCAACAACTGCTCCCACAAGTATCGACGTTCATTTCCCTTCTTCAATTTTTCTTGTTTTTCCAAAATGTGAATTCTTCTGAATGGTATTCTAACCCCAGATAATTGCATGCAGGTATGGCCCCTTATCCTCGCATTTCAATTTTTTTCCAAACCTCTGAAGTTTCCAATGTGTCGTTGGTAACCAGGTACTTTGTTTCCTCCAAGGTTACGCGCATACTCTCAGCCTTCGGCATACTATGGTCAGTGTGTTCAAGAGTTCCTTGTAGGGTTGTTGTAGGGTTATAAAGATGAAATTTTGTTGTAAGAAGATTTAGGGCCGATTCCGGCTTCAAGTTTTAAAGTTATTGTAATGGATTCAATTCCATTCTTGTTTGCTAGAACTGGGTTCGTAGAGTTCCTCAAACTCACGACAATATTTATTAAATGAGGGTTTTAACTTACGATTATGTTTATTGAATAAAATTTTCAGCCATTCAAATGACGCACCTACTGTGTGTTCAATCTTTCTTTACATGGACTACAAACGATAAATATTTAATGTGATATGTCGAATTTTGGTATATGTTTAGTGTAGTGAATATCAATTTTGGTATTTTGGTTGTTTCATTCTAAATGATGGCAGTTTATTTATTTACAGTTATTATGTAATATGAATTTGTTTCTAGTACTGTAATCGTTCTTTTGGCTCATTGCATGTACAGATAATGCTTTATTTCAGGTTAAAAATTTCTTTTTTTTCCTTGGTAACTACATTATATGCATATGTTTAGAGTCCATGACCGAATCGGCCGAGTTTATTTTTAAATACTTTCATTAATTTTTACTACTTATCTCCTTCCCAATCTTGGGTCATAGGTATTGAATCCTCTATTGGGTTTTTCCTCGGTCCACAAGATTCTACACAGGATATAGGCAAAGGACTATTCTGGCCCTCAGAATCTGTCTGGGGTCAAACTAACCTAAGCTTACATTCCCAAGGTTTCCTAACCAGTCTACCATATTTTATTTCTGAAACATTGACCCTACACATTACAATATTCTTCATATCATTTAAAAAAAATATATGCAATTAAAGTCTTTTCCTACTAGTCTCTTTCTATTTCACACTCACACAGGACCTCTCTTTATTCTAATTCCGAATTAACAATTTCTATCATATTTTTCCAGATTTCTAGAAATTAAAGTATAGCCATAATACAGTCCAGTTTGGTCACAAACGTTTATCAGGGTCAAAATACTTATCTAAATAAACTTAGAAAGTCAGCTAGGAACTCTGTCACGAACAATGCTCTCCTCCCTTCCTTTGAGACCGACAATTACGTCTGTGTCTCCCCCCAAGCCCCTAAACTTATAGAGCAGTTTTGTGACCAAGACCATTTCAGGTCTAAGTTCTAGGTATTAAGACCTCTCCCAGAAAATCCAATCTCAAAACTTCCATACTTTTGTCTTTCGGTGAGGAATTCCGTTGGTTCCACCCCAATTCAAGCATCCTCCTTCACCGTAATGAATTATGCACTCTCAGCAATGGCCCAGTGTTTCTTGAGTTGACTCTTCCAACCTTGTCCTTTTTTCCTTTGTTTTCCTCCTTAGAGTCTCCACAAGAAAGAAAAATAGACAAATGCCAGAAAAGAGAACCCCCCTCCTTCCATCGAGTTTCACTTATCTTCAGGAGTGAGGCCAAGAACTGTAACTGTCATAACTGTCTCGAAGGAAAGTTAGGTGATCTATTTAAAGGTTTTCCTAAGGTTCCAAGTCTGCGTATGTTTCTTTAAATAAATATGCACATCATATTATATATTTATTTCAAATGTTTTCTTTAACTTTCCAATCAATAACTATGAAGTTTTGCTTATCAAAATAATGGACAATAATTCATAGTAAAATTAAAATGATTAGCAAATACTAGGAATAACTAGAGATGTTACACTTACCAAATCATCTAGATACATAATAATAATAATAATAATATTTTAAAAAAAAAAAAATTTAAATATAATGTGATCTCAATTTTATATATATATATATATATATATATATATATATATAATTCGTATTTTCTAAATTTTGATGTTTATATTATAAATATATACAATATGTTAATTTTTATAATTTCTATTTTTTATAATTATAAATATAATTTTGTTTTAATATTTAAAAAAAATACGTAAATAGTAAAACTGAGCTTTTTATAGCAAAGCCTAATTTTTTATTTTATAAATTTAAGATCTTTATCATAATTATTTAGTTTCCATTATTATCTCTATCGGGATACCTATTTCAAGTCAGAGTCGATGTAGACTTGCATATTTTTTAAACTTCATTTCAGCTTCGTTTTGTGCGTTATAAAAGGGTTTAAAATTATGAAACGACAGTCGCCATCCCCATTCGCCGTCCTCGTACAGGGAGTGACACACAAGGTGACCTTTGGTCTCCAAAGGTGCCCACGTTACTCATCGGATTCAAAGGTCATTTTATACATTAAATGAAATTAATTGAGACAAAGTCAAATAATGTGATAATACGTGTTGGAACATGCTTACTCATCGGATATACTTGTTGGAACCTGATAAACTAATTTAATTTTCACATTTTGAGTCATAGGAGTGGTAGTGCTTACGCGTACAATATATATATATATAATTCAGTTGGGTTTAATTTAATACATTATGGATAATTATTTTAGTATCTAAATGTACTAGAGTAGTAAGGTTATAATTTATTTAGAACATTAATATCATATGTTTGTTTATATAATTTTATAATTTATTATTTATTATGTTTTATTTTTAGATATTTAGAATTAATAAAATATATTTATTTTATATATTAATAAATATTATTTTATTAGTTTTTTTTAGTCAAGTTATATGGTATTATTTTGGAAAAAAAGATGAGCATATCGCTTGAAAGTGAAGGTAGGCAGGTTAAAGGCCAAGCTGATTTTAGAAGACAACACTCAACAACGGACCACCTCGTTACGCTTAAGATCATTGTGGAGGAATGTCGTAATGATAAATCTAATCTTTTTTGTTGCTTTGTGGACTTTAGAAGGCTTTCGATACGGTACCTAGAAATATCCAATGGAATTGATTAGAAGAGCTAACGGTTCCTTTCGAGTTGAGAGCCGTCGCTATAAGATTATACGAGAATGTAATTGCCAAGTTTAAGAGCAATGAGGGGTGGTCCAAAGATATTAAATGTAATATCGGAGTTAAACAAGGTTGCCTCCTCTCCCCTACCCTATTTGGCATTTACATCGACAAGCTAGAAGGTTGTTTAGAGGAAGCAGGCTGTGCTGGCACAATCTTAGCTAGAATAGTCATCATCCTTCTTCTCTATGCTGACGATATTGTTCTTCTGGCAAGGTGCCCGTCTAATCTTGATAAGCAACTAAGACTTCTTAAGGATTTATGCTCTACCATGGGTATAACTGTTAACAATGACAAAACAAAAGTTATGATTATCAAATCCAAGAAGGACACTTACGCTAATTTTGTGTATGATAATAGCAACTTGGAAGAAGTATCTTCTTACAAGTACCTAGGAATTGATATTCATCACAACCTCAACTGGAACTATAGCATTGAGAAAAGGATTAATGGAGGGTGGAAAGCTTATTTTGGTCTTGAAAATAATTGTAAAGCAGCAAACCTTGTGATGTGGGATAAAAGGAAGCTCCTACTTGAAAATTTAGTCACTCTTGTTATCTTGTATGGATGTGAAGTTTGGGGTTGTGTTAGGTCCCTATATTACTAGTATAGTCCCTTATTGTTGTTAGTGTAACCCCTTTATTGTTATTATTGTACCCTTGTAACCCCCATTTTGTTATTATTGTGCCCTTAAATTATTATTGTTAGGTCGGCGAGGATTACATTGTGGCCCACTAGGATTACATGATGGCCCCATGGACTCCTATATATAGAAAGGAGGTTTTGTAAATTGTATCATCCAAGAATTGTTCATTTATGTAATGTATTGGAGGTTGCCCCCTCGAAGTGGCTTATTTCTAAGGCGTTGATATCTCTTTTCTTCTATTTTTGGAGCTGGTTACACAACATTTGGTATCGGAGCTTTGGATTCTAGGGTTTCGCTGCTCCAAACAGGTCATCGTGGAATTTTCGCTATAACTTTTTTTTCTACAAAGTTTCAAAAGCTGAAATTTTTAGGGTGCGAAGCTGAAATCCTGAGGAAATTTGTCAAAAAATTTCAGAGCTTGGTTCGCAATATTTTTGGAGATATGATCTGTGGAAGGTAGTGCTTTTTCAGGCTCCTAAACGAGTCATCGTGGCATTTGCGCTATACATTTTTTTTTTTTTTTTCTGCGAGGCTTTGAAGAATACGGGGAAATTTTTGTGGTGCGAGCGAAATCCTAAGGAAACTCGTCAAAAATTTTAGAGCTTGGTTCACAATTTTTGGAGATATGATCTGTGCTAGGTACTGCTTTTCTAGGCTCCCGAATTTCATCTCAAAGAGGTGATCGTGGGAAAATTTCAATAACTCTCTCTCTGAGCATCAGATTGGAGTGTCGTAAAAAGTGGTCACAAGTACACGGACTTTAGTTTCTTGGATATCAATTTCAGAGGCGAAGGACGAAAAAGTGACACGTGGCAAGTCGTACAAGTTCGCTATACTGAACCAGTCCATAATTAGGTCATTGTGGGAGATTGGACATAACTTTGTCTTGGAGAATCCAAATCAAGTCAGACCTGTGGCATTCAAAAGAGAATTTATAGGGTGACTTCAGTCTTTGAATTTCGAGATATTGAAGAGGAAATTTGCAATCCATGAAGATAATCAATTTCAATATCGAGCTCCTCAAAAACAAGTAAAAGGTGTGTATTTTTTTTTTCCGAATTGCATAAGTCTTGTTTGAAGAATCAAGTTGAATTGATTCCAAGGGCATATTGTAGAATAGATATCAGTATTGGATTCTAAAATGGCCCCTAAAAGAATTCAACACCCATTAAGCCTTTAGAAGGCTCTACTATGACTCATGAAGACAAAGAATGGAAACATGACATATCAAAATTACAAGAGCAAGTGGCACGGAATTTCGCTCTCGCAAAGAGCAACAAAAAATGACATGGAAGTTTTGAAGAAAGGTGTGGAAACTAAGATGGATGGTTTGAAGAAAGGCGTGGAATCTAAGATAGATGGCATGGAATCTAAGATAGATGGTATGGAATCTAAGATAGATGGCATGGAGGCTGGCATGGAATCTAAGATGGATGACATGGAAGCTAAGATCGATGAGAAAATGGAAAACATGAAGAATTTTCTAAAAGCAGACATGGAAGGTTTGACAAAGTTGATATAAGGAACATTTCCTAATGGTGAAAAGATAGTAGAAGAACCTCATGATGAGAAAAAAATAAATGTTAATCGTGATTTCATAAACTCTAATGTTGGCGGGAAGAACCACCATATTCCAAAGATGGATATGAGGAAGTTTGATGGAAAGGATCCTGTAACATGGATACTACAGATGGAGCAATATTTTGATCTCCATAACGTACCAAACACACAAAAGGTACGCATTGCAACTTTACATTTAGAACAAAATACATTTGTATGGTATCAATGGCTTTGCTCCCGTAAAAAAATTGTCACTTGATCAATTTTTACGGAGGAAATGATAGCACATTATGAGGATACAAAGAGCAACACCTTCTTTACCCAATTGATAAATCTCAAACAAAAGGGTTTAGTGGGGCGGCACATTGAGGACTTCCAAAAATTGAATATAAGGGTAACTGATCTTACAGAGGAACACAGGATTGATCTCTTCCTAGGCACTTTAAAGGATAACATCCAACATGAAGTTCGCGTTTTGGAACCTGATTCATTGGAGAAGGCATTCGGGTTGGCAAGAAAAGTTGAATGTAAAATTATGGCGACAAGGAAGCCTACCACTCAATTCTATAAAGAAGGAAGTGTTGCTACGCCTAGATTTCCACAACCTACAAGGTTGACACCACAACAATTGGAAGAAAAAAGATCAAAAGGGCTTTGCTACAGTTGTGATAGAAAATACACTAAAAGTCATAAGTGTGCTGAGAAGAAATTATTTTACATAGATTGTGAAGAGGAAGAAGAAAATGAACAAGAAGAGGATATACACCAGGAACCAGCCCTAAAAGAGGAAGAAATGAATCCGACCATATCGTGTAATGCACTGGCAGGAATTACCACTCCTCAAACTCTCAAGATAGAAGGACATATCAAGAAGAAAAAGGTAATAGTGTTGATTGATTCGGGTAGCACCCATAATTTTATTCATTGTAAGGTAGCCAAGGAATTAAATTGTTTCCTATACCCAACACCAGAATGTCAAGTGATGGTTGCAAATGGAGGAACTATAAATTGCTTTGGAAAATGCCATAATATCAAGTTAACCATGGGGGAATATGTATTGACTAGTCCAATGCTTTCCATTCCTATGGGAGGTGCTGATGTTGTACTAGGAGTACAATGGTTACAATCTTTGGGGACGGTAGCTTTTAATTTTCAAGAACTCTTCTTGAAATTTTTTTCAGAAGGAAAGGAAGTCGAATTACGGGGTATTGAAGGGAATCCAGGAAGGATAATAAGCTCTAATTTCATGACAAAGCTTCTAAAGAAAGAAAAATGAGGCGTAATTGCACAATTATGCTCACTAGAAGTTCCAACATCAAAATCATCTATTTCTGCAGATCTCCAACAAGTCTTGGACAATCATTCCAAGGTGTTTGAAACTCTCAAAGGACTCCCACCTATTCGTGATCATGATCATGCTATTCATTTGATTCCAAGAAGTGTTCCTCCAAACATCAGGCCTTATAGATATCCTTACTTCCAAAAAAGCGAAATTGAACGTATGATTGCAGAAATGTTAGAGGCGGGTATAATTCAACCTAGTCAAAGTTCTTTCTCTGCTCCTGTAGTATTGGTACACAAGAAGGATGGATCATGGCGCATGTGTCTGGATTATAGGGAGCTCGATAAGCTCACCATTAAAGATAAATTTCCCATTCCTGTGATTGATGAATTATTGGATGAATTACATGGAGCAATTTATTTTACCAAGTTGGATCTTCGTTCGGGATATCATCAAATTAGAATGAAGACTGAAGATATTCCAAAAACAGCATTTCGAACTCATGAGGGTCATTATGAATTTTTGGTCATGCCTTTTGGCCTTACCAATGCACCTTCTACATTTCAGGGTTGATGAATTCCATTTTCAAACCCTTCCTTAGAAAATTTGTGCTAGTATTTTTTGATGATATACTAATCTACAGCAGGTCTTGGAAGGATCATGTTGAACATGTTGACAAGGTGCTCAAACTATTGCGGGAGAAACAATTATATGCAAAAAAATCCAAATGTTTCTTTGGAGTACAAGAGGTGGAATATTTGGGTCATATTGTATCTCACGAGGGTGTGAAAGTAGACCCTAACAAAATTAAAGCCATTAAGGAATGGAAAGTCCCCACAACCATAAATAAGTTGCGAGGATTTCTCGGGTTAACGGGGTATTATCGCAAGTTTGTTAAGAATTATGGGAGAATAGCAGCACCTCTAACAACATTATTGAAGAAAGATGCATTTTCATGGACTCCTGAAGCAACTAAGACCTTTGAACATCTTAAAGAGGCAATGTGCCTAGCACCGGTCTTAGCTACGCCAGACTTCACAAAAACCTTTATTGTGGAATGTGATGCCTCAGGAAATGGAATTGGTGCAGTTTTAATGCAGGAAGGAAGACCCATTGCTTTTGAAAGTCGTCCAATCAAAGGAAAGTATTTACAGAAACCTATTTATGAGACGGAAATGTTAGCAATACTGCATGCACTAAAGAAATGGAGAACTTACCTAATGGGAAGACACTTCAAGGTAAAAACTGATCATGATAGTCTTAAACACTTTTGGAACAAAGACTATCTTCAGAAGAGCAGCAAAAATGGGTCACAAAGATGTTGGGTTATGACTTTGAAATAATCTACAAAAAAGGAAAGCTTAATGTTGTTGCAGATGCACTCTCAAGAAAGAATGAAGAGGTGGAAGCATTGCTTTGTGCCATTTCCATTATCCAACCAGATTGGATAACCGAAGCAAGAGATGAATGGAAGAAGGACAAAGATGTATGGACACTCATTCAAAAGTTGCAGCAAGATCCTAGTACATCTGATACATTTAGTTGGAAAAAATGATTCCTTATGGTACAAAGATCGCTTATATCTTTGTAAGAATTCCCAACTGAAACAAAAGATTCTTCTGGAATTGCACACTTCTCCTTTAGGAGGACACTCAGGATTTTTAAAAACTTACCACAGGGTGAAGAAAGATTTTTTTTGGGATGGCCTTAAATCTGATATTCAAAAGTTTGTGGCGAAATGTTTGGTTTTCTAGCAGAATAAAGTGGAGACAATTAAGACCCCGGGACTTCTACAACCTTTATCCATTCCAAGTCAACGTTGGGAGGAGATTTCAATGGATTTTATCACAGGTTTACCTAAGTCCAAAGGAAAGAATGTCATCATGGTGGTAGTTGATAGACTTACCAAGTATACACACTTTTGTGCATTATCTCATCCATTTAAAGCAAGTACAGTTGCTACTACATTTGTGGACAGAATTCAAAAGCTACATGGAAGCCCAAGGGTTATTGTGAGCGACAGAGATCCCATTTTTACGGGAAATTTTTGGACGGAGTTATTTTCTTGTTTGAGTACTCAATTAGCTCATAGCTCATCTTATCATCCTCAATCTGATGGTCAAACAGAGATAGTAAATAAATGTTTGGAAGGATATCTTCGTTGTTTTGTATCCGATAAACAAACACAATGGGTCAAGTGGTTACCTCTCGCTGAATGGTGGTATAACACTTCCTTCCATACTGCAGCAAAAATGACCCCATTTATGGCACTTTATGGATACCATCCACCATCAATTACATCATATTTAAGGGAAAATTCAAAGGTTCAAGCAGTCAAAGATCACATCGAGCATCAGCAAGAAGTTCTCCAACTCTTAAAGGATAACCTGAATTTGGCACAAAAATCGAATGAAACAACAGGCAGATCAACATCGCAGCGAGAGAAGTTTTGATGTAGGAGATTGGGTATTTTTACGGCTACAACCATATAAACAAATGTCCCTCAAGCAAGCTAAGAAGGATAATAAATTATCGCCAAAGTACTATGGTCCTTACGAGGTGTTGCAAAAGATTGGTACTATGGCATACAAATTGGAGCTTCCTGCTTCTTCGCGAGTACATCCAGTTTTCCATGTTTCATGCTTAAAGAAGGTTATAGGTGAAAATCTTCCAGTTCAAACAATATTGCCAGAACTTGATGAGGAAGAAAAAATCATATTGGAACCAGAAGCGGTCATGGAAACAAGAACTCGACAACTACGGAATCGATCAATTTCAGAGTATCTCATCAAGTGGAAGAACTTACCCACTGAAGATTCTACATGGGAGGATGAGAATTTTATACAGAAGCACCCAGAGCTACTCAAGCGTTGAGGACAACACTTTTTTGAAGGAGAGGGGCATGTTAGGTCCCTATGTTACTAGTATAGTCCCTTATTGTTGTTAGTGTAACCCCCTTATTGTTATTATTGTACCCTTGTAACCCCCATTTTGTTATTATTGTGCCCTTAAATTATTATTGTTAGGTCGGCTAGGATTACATTGTGGCCCACTAGGATTACATTATGGCCCCATGGACTACTATATATAGAAAGGAGGTTTTGTAAATTGTATCATCCAAGAATTGTTCATTTATGTAATGTATTGGAGGTTGCCCCCTCGAAGTGGCTTATTTCTAAGGTGTTGATATCTCTTTTCTGCTATTTTTGGAGCTGGTTACACAACAGGTTGCAGCATCTCTAGAGAATCCTGGAGAAATATTGAGAAAATCCATAAGCGTTTTATAACGTAAGGCCTCAAAATTAAAAGAAATACACCCTATCCTATTCTCCTTATCGAAGTTGGTATTTCCCCTATCGAGAGCCTAGATATGACTAGGCTCCTGTTATACAAGCACAAAATCAATAACATGGGTGACCATAGACTGCCTAAGATAGCTTTAAATTCTAGCCAAAACCAACTAAGGCTCAAACGAGGTTGGTATAAAGATACCAGGGCTTGGTTAAACCATTGGGAGATCAACGTCAATGTTGCATTATAAAATATTAATAACATTTAAAATATTGTTACTTCTAAGTTTAAAAAGAAAATGTGGTGTGAGAAAGATTTAGAGGCTAAAATAAAATTAAGATATTATAAGGAGGTCATCAACCCTACTCTAGAAGATCAAAAGTATCTTTCTGTCTTAAGTAGCTCAAAGAAAAAAATTAATATAGCCAAGATAAGAATGAAGTCTCATGTGCTCCATAGTGAAACTGGTCGTTAGGCAGTTCCTAAAACACCATGGGTCGATAGTATATGCCATCTCTGTGAGAATATGAACATTGAGGATGAAAATCACTTCCTCTTAGAATGCCCTGCGTACACCCACATTAGATCTCAGTTTCATAGTCTTTGTTGCAATACCGACCATCCTAGCATTTTAACATGTCAAAATTATAGTAAGCTCGGGATGCTTCTCTCCAAGCTCTTTGAGCATAGGAATACAATTTTAAAACAAACTAAATAATTCATTTCTTTAGGTCCGATAGACCATAGTTGGGTCTCAGTGGATGTTAACCATAATCATCATCATCATTGTTTATTATAATATTTGTAGTTATTATAATTTTATTTTTATTTATATGAAAATTAATATTAATATTAAATTTTTATTATTAATGCCTATTAATTTTTATTATTAATGCTAAAATGTGCATTAACACAATTTTCCTAAATTGTCATGCCTATAGATATTTTAGAATAACATGCAAGGGTTATAATCTATGTGGCTCTACGAACCATCTATAAACTTTCGGCTATGCAACTAGGGTGATATCCAGATCAGTATTGCAGACGACTTCGATACAAATTCTTCACGGTTTTCCGGGTCATTTCTTTCAAGCCTCCAAGCACATTTGCACCTTTGATTCGGCTATATTATGAATCTGCGACTCTGCGGACCATAGAGATATGTTATCAGGTCTATTTAAGAGATATGTTATAAGGTATATTTAAAACATTAAACCTCAAATAGGTCTACGCTCGAGGTAAACAGGAATCGTTCATAACAAACATTTCAACTATCAAGATTCCTTCGGGCCTCCAAAGCCTCATAATAAACATTTCAACTATCAAGATTATTTTTGGCCTCCAAGCACATCTGCACCTCTGATCCAGCTATATTGCGGCTCTACGGACCATCTATAAACTTTCGGCTTTGCGACTAGGGGGATATCTAGATCAGTATTGCAGGTGACTCGAAGCAAATTATTCATGGTTTTCCAGGTCATTTCTCCATCGCTTTTGCTGCATCACAACGCGTATTTCACATTTTAAAGATCGGGAGTCATTTTCCTTCAGATCTCAGGTGTTGTGACGGTATAAAAAAGCAATAAATTCTATAAATATCAAAGAGTTTGAGTTTAAGTGGCCACATTTGGATATATCCAAGTGCATATGCACCTCTGATCCGACTATATTGTGGCTTTGTGGCTCTATGGACCATATATATATATATATATATTTATATATATATGTTCTACTCTGCAGCTCTTTCGAATTCTTTTGGCTCTGCGGCTCCAGATTATTTCATCTTTGCGGTTAATTCGGCTATACTGCGACTAGGGAGATATCCAATTGGACGACAACTCCTTGTTTCTGTAGCTGGAAGGCGATCTGAAATGGTTATATCAGGTGCACACATTCCCTATATTTTTTTCTATTACATATCTACTGCTTATATATTTGTTCACAAGTAAGAATAATTCACCACATCTACCAGATATTTTCAAAGGTAGACCTAGCATAGTTACTCTACAGACCCTGTATGAGTATATAGAGTCTTTAGAGAAACGTAGAGAAGAAAGAGAGTCAAGCTACAAACAGAGTTAGAAGTCATGCTGGAAAATAGATTTACATCTCTTGAAGACAAGATCCAAAAACAAATAGAAAATAAAATAAAAATATTGGAGAATAAAATGGAGACAATGGAGATTAGATTACAGGTAATAGAAAAAAAAAGCCAAGATACGAACCAAACATCCCAACAAGGAGATGCTGATACTTTAGAAAGTCTTAAAATGAAGGACATGATTAAAGAACTAGAAGAAAAATTTAATAACAATCTCACCCTAAATAGTGTGGCAAGTAAATTAGATATCAAACCCATTAAAGAAGAAATGAAAAAATTGATAGAATTAGACCATGAGCGTAACAAAAGGGCCTTGAACCTTATAATATTTGGTTTGAAAGAGGAGGTAGACGAGGATACTTTAACCATAGCCCAGACATAATTACATAATAGATTACAAATTGAAACAACGTGTCTCACAGAAGAAACAAGGTTGGGGAAATTAACTGAGAATAAAGGAAGGTTGATCCAGATAAAGGTGAGCTCTACTGACCATAAGTATGGCATACTTAGTAAAACCTCAAGTCTAAAAGGAACAGGGATATTTATAAATGAAGATCTCATTCCAGAAGATAAAAAAGAATTAATAAAGGAGGTTCAAAAGGTAAAATAAGCTATAAAGGAAGGAAAATGGGCAATAATCAGAAATAGAAAAGTTGTTATTCGAGATAGAAACCAAAAAGATAGTAATAAATAGAAATTCAACACGCTCCATATTCTTTCTTGGAACTTTCGGGGCTTTCCATGGAACAAAGGCCCCAAGCTAAGTTGGATCTCAAATGAAGTTGATATTATATTGCTAGTTGAAACTTGGGAGCACGAAGAATCTAAGGTCCCTAACATAGATGGCTTTGTACTATGGTCAATGTGGAACAAACGATCCTACCATAGAGGCATTGTGGGTATAGCTTGTTACATTAGGAAGAAAATCTTCCCCCATGCTAGGCTTTATAAAAAAATACCCTTACAACCACTATATTTAGATAGAGATTACTGACATTAATGATAAAAAAATATACATAGCAATCTGTTATTTTTCCCTTATTAATTCTAACTTCTATAAGAAAAAAAATTTAGATAAAAATGGTCCTTACAATGGTTTAGAGAATGATATTTCTAGCCTAAGGAATGAAGTTAATATCCTCTTAATGGGTGACTTTAATGCTCGAACTTCAAGCAACCAAGCTATTCTTCTAAGAAATTATTCCAACTGTAATCCTCTTTGTTTAGACAAAGACCTTACTCTAGCTAGCTGGTACAAAAGAAGCTCTGAAGATCTATGGAAAATTTTCTTGGGTATGAGCTACTTAAGCTCTATAGTGCTCAAGATCTCATAATTTGCAACGGTCTAAAGAAGTGGCCCAATTCTAGCCAGATGACCTATATCCATGGGCTTGGTAGCAACGTGGTAGACTATGTTATTTCTTATATCCCTTTCTACAACGAAATAATAAATTTTGACATTTTAAACAACCACGAGCATAACTCAAATCATAGACCTTTAATTGTAACTCTCAATTTTGTCATGCATAGAGATCCCATAGAAGATAATCCTTATATACAAAAGAACTTAATCTTTGATAGAAATAAAATTTATCTTTTTCTAAATGAATTAAAAAATAATTTTCTTCCATTATCTAGTATAGACAACATACAATACCTCTATCATAATTTTACTACAACCCTCTCATATTCTATTAACAAGTTCTCAATTGAAGTTTCATGTAATAAAAGAAATAACAAAACCAACCCTTGGTATGATAAAGATTGTAAAAGTGCGAGGAGAGAAATTAAGGAAGTTGTTGATGAATCTCTTAAAATTGGAAATATAAAAATATACAAAGCCCTAACTAAAAGGAAAAAAATGCAGAATATTCATAAAAGACAAGAAAATATTTTACACCTCTCTAAGGTAGCTCCTAAGAAATTCAGGAGGAAGATTCTAACTAGAAAAACTAAAGATAATAATATAACTTATTTACATGATTGGAATTCCTATCTTAAAAATCTTTATGAATCTCCAAATGTGATAGATAACTTTGAAACCCTGCTCACAACGAAAGACATTTTCTCATTAGAAGACATATATTTTGGGGTTAAGCATATCGAAAATGGAAAAGCTAAAGACATTGAAGGTTTCCAGGCAGAAATCTTAAAAATTGGAGGTCATGTCCTCATCCCTCACATCCACAAGCTTTTCAATCAAGCAGTACCTAGGAATTGGAATTGAGTGTCTTCTTACAAGTACCTAGGAATTGATATTCATCACAAGCTCAACTGGAATTATAGCATTGAGAAAATGATTAATGGAGGGTGGAAAGCTTATTTTGGTCTTGAAAATAATTGTAAAGCAACAAACCTTGTGATGTGGGATAAAAAGAAGATACTCTTTGAAAATTTATTCACTCCTGTTATCTTGTATGGATGTGAGGTTTGGGGTTGCAGCATCTCTAGAGAATCCTGTAGAAAGATCGAGAAAATCCAGAAGCATTTTACAACGTATAACCTCAAAATTAAAAACAATACACCCTATCCTGTTCTCCTTATAGAAGTGGGTCTTTCCCTTATCGAGAGCCTAGCTATGACTAGGCTCCTGTTGTACAAGCATAAAATCAATAACATGGGAGGCCATATACTTCCTAAGCTAGATTTAAATTCCAACCAAAACCACCTAGGCTCAAACGAGGTTGGTATAACGATACCAGGGCCTAGTTAAACCATTGGGAGAATGACGAAAATGTTGCATTGCAAAATATTAATAACATTAAAAATATTGTTACTTATAATTTTAAAGAGAAAATGTGGTGTGATAAATATTTAGAGGCTAAAAGAAAATTAAGATATTATAAGGAGGTCATCAACCCTATTCTAGAAGATCAAAAGTATCTCTCTGTTTTAACTAGCTCAAAGAAAAAATTAATATAGCCAAGATAAGAATGATCTCTCATGAGATTCATAGTGAAACATGTCATTGGGCAGTTCCTAAAACACCATAAGTGGAAAGGATCTTCCATATTTGTGAGAATATGAACATTGATGATGAAAATCACTTCCTCTTAGAGTGCCCTGCGTACACCCACATTAGATCTTAGTTTCATAATCTTTGTTGCAATGCTGAGATTCCTAGCCTTTTAACATGTCAAAATTATAGTGAGCTCGGGACGCTTCTCTCCAAGCTCTTTGAGCATAGGAGTACAATTTTAAAACAAACTAAATAATTCATTTCTTTAGGTCCGATAGACCAAAGTTTGGTCTTAGTGGACGTTAACCATCATCATCATCAATATAAAGTGTCTATGGGCAATTAGGCAATTAGGCAACAATAATATATCTATATATATATATATATATATATATATATGTATGTATGTATGTATGTATGTATGTATGTATATATCTATCTATCTATCTATCTATCTATCTATCTATCTATCTATATATATATATATATATATATATATATATATATATATATATATATATATATTTCTTAGAGTATATCTAGCTGAAATAATTTGATATGAATCACATATTTTAAGTGATAAGTTATAAAATAACCTTTTATAATTAAGTGGAGATGAGCTCTACAACTAGGATATGGGAGATATGGGAGCTATGTAGGCTTAATGTAAGTGCATGTCAACATTGTTCAAAGGATATATATATATATATATATGAAAATTAAATGTTGACCCAATATAGGGACAATGTAGAGGTGTAAATGTTTGTAAACATTCAACATTTACATGTCATCTAAATTAAAAAAATAAAAGGTTAAAAGTAATATAAATGCTAGTATGAGAAAGATTTTGTACTGTAAATATTGGCTCAATTAATAATAAAAAGTTACAAGTAATCAAACTAATAAAATTCACTTTATTATAATGCAATGTTGTTTTATTTTGATCTTGGAGCACTTATTTCCCTTCTCTTTGACCATAGAAAAAAGATTTTGAAGAATCAAACTTAGATTCTATTATCACCAAACTGTGTATTGTTGGGTTGCTTCAATGGTTAACTTCGAGTAACTATTTCAAACCAACTTCTAATTGGAAATTAGCCTTTCCAGTTTGAGAGGGTTCTCTCAAAAGGATAAAGGATATTCAATGAATAACTTGAAAGCAGATGGCTAACTTTGAATTGGATTGAATGTGTAGTTTTTGTGTAGGTGAAAGATGTAAACCAATAACTACCATTGGGCTTATGGAGTCTATATGAAAACTAAGTCACAAGTAAACTTATCTCATGGAAGATGAGGCAATTGTATTCTTATAAAACCACACATGAAGGACAAAACAACAAGATATATGCATATAGGAAGTTGGAGCATGTTATCATGAATTCCAAGTGATTATACATAAGAAAACTAATAAGTCTTGACATTTACAGCAGACTAGGAGTATACAAGAAGTTGGAGCATGTAATCATGAATTACAAGTGATTATACAACTAGAATACTGGAGACAAAGTAAAACATTGGTAGAAGAAACAAACATAAGTATACAGAGAAGAATCTCAGATCTGAAATAGGTTGCTGCAACTTTATATTACTGATATCAGAATATTACAATAGTGGTAGTGTCAAGTAACCATCTCCCAACCCTCTCAAACTCTTTCCTCTCACTATTTATAGAATTAGAGACCTTTATATCATGTCCACCATCTGGGCTAGACAACCGAATACCTTCAAGGACACCTAATCTAACTAACAACTGATTACAAGAAGGAAAAGTAGAGACAATTCTGTTTTTGAGAATTAGAAACCTAATAGGAGTCTTTCACTCATTATTACCTTAACTAACTATTAAAAATCCATACATAGAAAGGATTTATCGAAAGATGAACCTTATGAGGTGGTAGAAAACATGGTTTAACAATAAAACATTATGACTAGAATTTTGGAACTATTCCACAGATTCTGATTATGAGTTGTCCTATTGATGATGTGGCAGCATGATGAGTTTAATTCTCCAAACCACCCTTGTGATGAGTGTTTCCATTAAAAAAATCTCTCCTCTGATACTCTTTGACATTTCATATGGCAAGTAACCCTGAAATTTTTCCTTATCCTTTGGACATTTCCAAAAACTTACTTTACTACAAAAATAGAGCTTTTAGGCACTTTCGCAGCGAGACTCGGTAACGAAGCAACTGAGGCCACCTGTGCTATACACTTGCTAATTTTGACCAGTGGACGGTGTTGAGTGGTCAAAAACATTTAAATACAGGCTTTAGCACTCCTCCACCAAGTCAAAATTGGTGGTTTTGAACCAAAATACATCTTCAACAATTCCGCAGCGAAATATGGGCTTCAAGCCTAGAACACGATGCAGAATTAACTAATTTCCCACAGACTTGACAAAATTTGGATTTTAGGCCTCTTCATTTAGCAATAGGTTCTTCATGAGTAGCTTCAATAAGTTCCTCTACAACCTTCATTTTCAA
Organism: Pinus albicaulis; assembly: GCA_034641835.2. NCBI lineage: Eukaryota > Viridiplantae > Streptophyta > Pinopsida > Pinales > Pinaceae > Pinus > Pinus albicaulis. The sequence continues at coordinate 1,629,349,399 of CM076581.1, forward strand.
ACCCTTCTTCTCTAATTCAACTTTCACCATTTCCATTTGTTCCTTCAATTCTTTGACTTGCCTCTTAAGTCTCTTCCTTTCTACCTGCAACCATAAGTTATTTTTCCTTGTGTGTTTCATCATGATGCGCAAAGGCTGGGTTATTTTCAACAATTTCTTGGCATTTGCAAGGGCTTCTTCAAAAAAGGTAACCTGATCAGTTACTCTCTTTTCCATCTCATCTACCAATTGTCTGTCTTATTTGTATTTCTCTATTAGGATATTCTAACACATAGGAAATAGTTAAGTATAACTTGGTCTAGTGTAGAGTTAGGTAAAGTGTGTTTCTTTAATATGTACATTTGTAACTTATAATCTGATGGTCACGATTTGTAGTGATCCGACGGTTCACTCTCTCCTCGGTATTAACGACACTTGATTAGTGGCTTAACACCCAATTGGTCCATGATCTCTATTTAAAGAGCATGGAGGGTCATTTATCCGGTAACTGTTTATGAGATAAACATATGTAAACTTTATTTTTATATTAATAAATTGCCTGAAGTGGCCGCGTTGACTTAGGTCGTGGACTGTTTCCCTCTTCGAGGGTTTTAACCACGTGATATACTGGTGTACTAATTTGTGATCTGTTTGTGAGCGGTGACCTTTGGTTTTTGATCTAATGAACTTACCATGTAAATTCCTACATTCTCCAGCTCTATGTTCATTTCAATCAGCTCTTCTCTAGCCTCCCTTAGCTTTTCTTTAAGAAGCTCCCCTTCAGTTTTCTCCATGAATTTTTCTTTACCTTTCCTCTGTTTGAAAATTTCTTCTACATCATTGAGCTGTTCTTTTAGTAAATCTACCTCAGAATTATTTTAAAACTTCCTTTTATATTTATCTTTCTTTCTTTTAGTAATGTCTTCCTCAGTAGGAGACAAATCTATGATTTCTTCCACCAAATGGTTTTTTTCCTTTATATTTATTCTGTTGCTTGTGGTCATCTTTAACAATCTCAACACTCTGTCACCTGGTGAGAGGTTTTCTAGGTTTAAACAAAAAAACTGAATCTTCAGCAGAGAAATATAACTTATTGGTAGTGAGACCCTTCTTTTTATTTTTGGATCCTTTTACCTCTACCGGTTTCACCACAAGAGTCTCTTCAATGTGTATTTCTTGTAAAATATCTTCAAACCTACCTTTACCTCCAATGGAGTCTTTTGTGTTTCTCTTAGGTCTTTTTGCAATAGGTTTGGACTTGTTGATTATAGTAGACTCTATAACATGTTTTCTAGATGTTGGCTGAGTTGCTACCTCTTGAATGAATTCAGTCTCTATCTCCATGGGTTCAACTGAAGGTTGCAAACCTTCTTGATGATCACCTTCTATCTCTGAAATGGTATCCATGTTTTTTTTAGGAGTAACAATCTTGGACTTAGGAGTTTTCTTTGGAGTTGGAGCATCTATTTCATAGCCACTCAAAAACAAAAAGGTTTCCCAATCTCTGTTTAGTTTGTTCAGTTCTTCCAGCACTAGAAATTTGATTAGTCCATGGTGAAAAATAGAAGTTTCACTTCTTTCAGGCCTACCCTGCACTTTATTTGACATTTTTCCAAGACTTATAAAAAGATAGAAAGGGATATCCATTAGTTATTTACCTGTGAAATGAAGCAGCAACTTGAAGTGATATAGGTAGATCATATGAAACCTACCCTTAGAGGTAAAGTACTTCTGTGTCACCATCAATAGTTTAAAATAATTTTCTTTGAGACAACTTCTAGGAATCCCTACAGTCATGTTTATCCCTACATGCTCAGGTTCCAGAAAATCATCAAAAATTTGTAAATTGAACTTAGTGGCTTTAAACCACTCTTCTCTTGTCTTGGGGATTCCTGTTGCTTGGGAAATGCTATAAGGTGAAACTGGAAAATGGAGGATGCCCAACTTTGCAGAAGTTCCCTTGAAATTCAGTGCAAAATCTTTTGAAACCTGTGTATGATGACCCTATAGTCTTTGGCAAAACTGCATGCACCCTGCTTTTGTGAAAGCCTCCATGAAACTAGGATCTTCCAAGATTAATTTTGGATTTATAGGATCATATCTGAATGGTAGGCCTCCTTTATTTTTCTTCCTCTGCGTAGCCATATTCCTTGTTTGCAGCGCTAGCCTCTTTTAGAAACTCACACCTGCACAGTCAAAACTTGATGACAACAAGCTGCTTGGGGATTAAGAGGCTAGTATGACAACACCTAAACTCTAAATGGAGAACATAGACAACGAATTGTTTGAATAGCATATTACAAGAATTGGAAGAAAAAAGCTTGAAGAATGAAAGCTAAATAAGGAAATAGAATGAGATGAAATTCGTAAAAGGATAGTAATTGATGAAAAAACGTGCCCAAATCCTTTAATGATGACCCTAGCCTGACCAACATGACCTCAAACCACTCATAATTTGACAACTCATTACAGAGACCGTTGCAGAAAAACATAAATCCATAGCGATTTCAGTTTAACAGGTGTCAGATTCATTACGGATTTATTAGGTGATTTCGTAGCGAAATTTGTTAAATTTTCACTAAATGCGCTACAAACTCAAGAAAACTCCGACAGGTGGCCAAATTTGACAAGTTTGATTGATTTGAATATCAAATTCGAATTTTTCCCTTTGACATGACTTAAATACACGCCCTAACAATTTTTGGTAACCTAAAAACTCACACCATATCATAAAATTTTTTATTTCATGATTTTATTAGACCCCTAACCAATCTACTTACAAACTTGACATGTTTAAAAAACTAAAAGGTTATGGATGATAACAGTGGCTCCACTGGGGATGGTGTGCCCCTGTGGTACAACAAAGAACTAGTAGTTCCAATTCCACCTTTATTGGGTTGTTCCCATCCTCAAAATGAAAACTTGCAACCTGCTCTGACCTATAAATTCAGCATTGAAAAACCAATATCTGCTAAGAAACTGAAAGTAGACATGTTTTATCCTCAAGCTTATTTATATACAAATGGTCCTACTCTACTTGTTCAACATAAAAGTTGAATCAAGTAATCTCACACTTCCAATGAAGCCAATCAAGAAGTTAAGTATTGGATTGGAACGGGCATTCCACTTCTCTGATCATAAAGCCATTCCTGAGATATGACAACTTGTTCCACCATCTGAATTTGTCTACATAACTGAAGATCATTATGAAATTCATTTCTATAGAATATTCCGGCAGAGCTGCGAAAGGATCTTTGAGAGTATGCACAAATCATTCTTGTTGATCAACAAGAAAATGTGAGTAAATATGATCCTTTAATGGTGTTCCTTGTTCATATTTTTCATTATAACTCTTGTGACCTTTCTCAAATAAAAAAGGAGAAATATGTTGATCATTATTTTCATTTGGGAGGAATAAATACTTGGAGTATTCTTGGACACTTTCAAAATGAACTGCATCAACATGTACCACATGAATTTCTAGAGGTAATTCTTCATATGATTCAACAGGGATAGTCATCTGATTGTATAAAATTTTCTTTTCAAAATTTTATTCATTTGCTGTAATCCGATTCAAGGAATGACATGAAGAATAACTTTCTTCCTTCACGTGAGGATTATAGCAATTATCTTCTAATATTTCCTCCTGTTGTTTAAAATGATTCTCATATTCCTGATGATCAAAAGACTGACAAGTTTGCAACTGTTCATCAAACTCAGAGGATGTAACCTGATTATCCTAATTAAACTCCTTTTGGGTTTCATTTTCATCCAAGAGAGAGGATACCCATTATTCTTGGCGATGAAAGGGATTGTCACGAAGGGCCTCTAAAATTTCCTCATCCATGAACTCATCATCTTCATAACAATTCTCTAAGTATTCAATAAAACTCACAAAATTTTTACAACAGTCTTTGACCAGCAATAAGGAAGAATGACATTCTTTATACATTTGATAAAATGCAACATGGAAATCGGTAAGAGAATGTAAGGAGCCATTTGGCAAGATTTCGTACCAAGACCATTCTTTTCCCTCTAAAGTGACCATAAACATCTTCATGAGACAATCCTTAGGAAATTGAACCTTAAGTCTACATACATGCATATGGGATCTAACCAAATGAAGAGAAACATTGTCTTTCTTTTCATATTTAAATATGGGAAGATAAGTTAACTAATTGACTTTTGGCATAGGTTTTGGAAAACCAAGGATGTGAGACTGTTTCATAGGGGCATACCTAGAATTTATTCTTGCAATGGAACTCATCTTGGAACTTCATCAAGCTATTTATCTTCAAGCAGTGGAGTCACCTTCCAATTTATTATTTGATGGGTGGAGTCGCCAGAGCAGAAATACAACCAATATGTGCCTCAGTGTCTGCTGCTCTCAGACCTTAGAACTGAAACTTTGTCATTCTTCACAAGGAAAATTTACAACTTCGTTCCCTGGAAATGATGCCAAAATGCTATCACCAAATTGTGTCATGTTGGGTTTCTTTAATGGTCAACTTGGAGTAACTATTTCAAACAAACTTGTAACTGGAAATTAGCCTTTCCAGTCTGAGAGGGCTCTCTCAAAAGGATAAAGGATATTCAATGAATAACTTGAAAGTAGATGGCTAACTCTGAATTGGATTGAATGTGTTGTTTTTGTGTAGGTGAAATATGTAAACCAATAACTACCATTGGGCTTATGACGTCTATATGAAAACTAAGTCACAAGTCAACTTATCTCATGGAAGTTGAGGCAATTGTATTCTTATAAAACCACACATGAAGGAAAAAACAACAAGTTATATGCATACATGAAGTTGGAGCATGTTACCATGAATTCCAAGTGATTATACATAAGGATGTTGGAATCACGATTGTGGTTAGACCAAAACCCGCAGGCGTTAGTCTTCACTACAATTTCCAGAGTTAGGATCCTCGAGAGACGGTTAGTCCATGTCGCGAAACACACGGGGAGCGTTGAACCCAATGTCCAACAATCTCCCCCCCAACGTGAGCCCGGTGAGTTTCGAACTCGAGACCTGTCGCTCTAATACCACTTGTTGGAATCATGATTGTCGTTAGACCAAAACCTGTAGGCATTAGTCTCCGCTACAATCGCCAGAGTTAGGATCCACGAGAGTCAGTTATTCCATGTCGTGAAACACATGGGGAGCGTTGAACCCAATATCCAACAAAGAAAACTAATAAATCTTGACATTTACAACAAACTTGAAGTATACAGGAAGTTGGAGCATGTAATCATGAATTCCAATTGATTATACAACTATAATACTGGAGACAAAGTAAAATACTGATAGAAAAAACATACATAAGAATACAGAGAAGAATCTCAGATCTAAAATAGCTTGCTGCAACTTTATATTACTGATATCAGAATATTACAACAGTGGTAGTGTCAAGTAACCATATTCCAACCCTCTCAAACTCTTTCCTCTCACTATTTATAGAATTAGATACCTTTAAATCATGTATGTCAGCTAGGCTATACCATCGAATACCTTCAAGGACACCTAATCTAACTAACAACTGATTAAAAGGAAGAAAACTAGAGACAATTCTGTTTTCGAGAATTAGAAACCTAATAGGAGTCTTTCACTCATTATTACCTTAACTAACTATTAAAACTACATACATAGAAAGTTTTTATCAAAAGAGCAGCCTTATGAGGTGGCAGAAAACATGAGCTAACAATAAAACATTATGGATAGAATTTAGGAACTGTTCCACATATTATGATTATGAGCTGTCATGTTGATGATTTGGCAACATGATGAGTTGGCATTTCCAAACCACCCTTGTGATGAGTGTTTCCATTCATCAAATCTCTCCTCTAACACTCTTTGACATCTCGTTGACATTTCATATGGCAAATAACCTTGACATTAGGGGAATTTTGAGGTCTAAAATGGGCCTCCTAAGAAAAATGTACAACAAAAATAAAATTTATAAAAACCAATAGGATTCAAGATGATGATGTCAACCATGGGGGATGATTCACCATTTTTTAAGTAAAAGGGTAAAAAGATTAAAAAATAATAAAATAATAAAACTACTTTTTCAACTCATATTTTAAACTTGTCTCCCAATTTTTTTACTCAAATTTCTGAAGGGAGTACTCGTTGAATGCAAAATTTAATTCCTCATCCAAGGAGTACCCATGTTGCATATTTTTGATGGACCCTGCTACACAAAAAATGAGAAATACATAAAAAACGTGATTACAATCACGTTTTTCATGTATTTCTCATTTTTCGTGTAGCAGGACCCATCAAAAGTATGCAACATGGGTACTCCTTGGATGAGGAATTAAATTTTTCATCTAACGAGTACTCCCGCTTGAAATTTGAGTAAAAAAATTGGGAGATAAGTTGAAAATATGAGTTGAAAAAGTAGTTTTTTCTTTTTTTCTCTCTAAAATTTGATGATGTCATCAAATCTTATTTTATTATTTCCACTATTATTTTATAATTTCCTTAGGAGGCCCATTTTAGACCTCAAAATTCCCCTAATGAAAAAATTCTTTATCCTTCAGACATTTCCAAAAACTTACTTTACTGCAAAAACATATATTTTAGGCACTTTCACAGCGAGATTATGTCGCGAAGAAACTTAGGCCACTTGTGCTACACACCTACTACTTCTGACCAGTGGATGGTGTTGAGTGGTCAAAAACATTTAAATACAGGCTTTAGTTCTCCTCAACCAAGTCAAAATTGGTGGTTTTGAACCAAAAAACATCTTCAACAATTCCACAGCATAAATCTAGGCTTCAAGCCTAGGACATGCTGCAGAATTTCCTAATTGCCCACAGACTTGAAAGAATTTCGATTTTAAGCCTCTCATTTAGCAGCAATTTCTTCATGAGTAGCTTCAATAGGTTCCTCTACAACCTTCATTTTCAAACCCTTCTTCTCGATTTCAACTTTCACCATTTCCATTTGTTCCTTCAATTCTTTGACTTGCCTCTTGAGACTCTTCCTTTCTACCTGCAACCATAAGTTATTTTTCCTTGTGTGTTTCATCATGATACATAAAGGTTGGGTTCTTTTCAGCAATTTCTTGGCATTTGCAAGGGCTTCTTCGAAAAAGGTAACCTGATCAATTACTCTATTTTCCATCTCATCTACCAATTTTCTGTGTTGTTTGTATTTCTCTAGCTCCATCTTCATTTCAATCAGCTCTTCTGTAGCCTCCCTTATTTGTTCTTTAAGAAGCCCCCCTTCAGTTTTCTCCATGAATTTTTCTTTACCTTTCCTCTTTTTGACAATTTCTTCTACATATATGAATTGTTCTTTTAGTAAATCTACCTTAGAATTATTTTGAAACTTCCTTTTGGATTTATTTTTCTTTCCTTTAGTAACGTTTGCCTCAGTGGGAGACAAATATATGATTTCTTCCACCAATGGTTTTTTTCCCTTAATCTTTCTTATGTTTCTTGTTGTCATCTTTAACAATCTCAACACTATGTGACCTGGTGAGAGGTTTTCTAGGTTTAAACAGCAAACCTGAATCTTTAGCAGAGAAATCTAACTTCTTGGTAGCGAGACCCTTATTTTTAGTTTTGGATCCTTTTACCTCTACCGATTTCACTATAGGAGTCTCTTCAATGTCTATTGCTTGTAAAATATCTTCAAGCATACCTTTACCTCCAATGGAGTATTTTGTGTTTCTCTTAGGCCTTTTTGCACCAAGTTTGGACTTGCCGATTGTAGCAGACTCTATAACATGTTTGCTAGATGTTGGCTGAGGTACTACCTCTTGAATGAATTCAATCTCTATTTCCATGGGTTCAAGTGAAGGTTGCAAACCTTCTTGATGATCACCTTCTGTCTCTGCAATGGTATGCATATTTTTTCTAGGAGTAACAGTCTTGGACTTAGGAGTTTTCTTTGGAGTTGGAGCATCTATTTCATAGCCACTCATAAATAAAAAGGTTTCCCAATCTCTGTTCAGTTTGTTCAGTTCTTCCAACACTAGCAATTTGATTAGTCCATGGTGAATAATGGAAGTTTCACTTCTTTCAGGCCTACCCTGCACTTTATCTGACATTTTTCCAAGACTTCTAAAAAGACAGAAAGGGATATCCATTAGTTTTTTACCTGTGAAATGAAGAAGGAACTTAAAGTGATATAGGTAGATCATATGAAACCTACCATCGCAGGTAAATTACTTCTGTATCACCATCAGTGGTTTAGAATAATTGTCTTTGAGACAACTTCTAGGAATCCTTACAATCATGTTTATCCCTACGTTCTTAGGTTTCAGAAAATCATCACAAATTTGTAAATTGAACTTAGTGGCTTTAAACCACTCTTCTCCTTTCTTGGGGATTCTCGTTGCTTGGGAAATGATATTAGGTGAAACTAGAAAATGGAAGATACCCACCTTTGCAGAAGCTCCCTTGAAATTCAGTGCAAAATATTTTGAAACCTGTGTATGATGACCCTATAGTCTTTGGAAAAACTGCATGCACCTTGCTTTTGTGAAAGCCTCCATGAAACTAGGATCTTTCATGATTAATTTTGTATTTATAGCCTCATATCTGAATGGCAGGCCTCATTTATTTTTCTCCCTTTGTGTAGCCATCTTCCTTGTTTGTAGCGCTGGCCTCTTTTAGAAACTCACACCTGCACAGTCAAAACTTGATGACAACAAGCTACTTGGAGATTAAGAGGCTTGTATGACAACACCTAGACTCTAAATGGAGAACAGAGACAGCGAGCTATTTGAATAGCAACTTACAAGGATTGGAAGAAAAAAGCGTGAATAATGAAAGCTAAATAAGGAAAGAGAATGAGATGAAATTCGTAAAATGATAGTAATTAATGAATAAAAGTGCTCAAATCCTTTAATGATGACCCTAGCCTGACCAACATGACCTCAAACCACTCATAATTTGACAACTCGTCAATTTACAGGGACCGTTGCAGAAAAGCAGAAATCCGTAGCAAGCTCAGTTTAACAGGTGTCATATTCGTTGCAGATTTATTAGGTGATTTCGTAGCGAAATCTGTTAAATTTGCACTAAATGCGCTACAAACTCAGGAAAACTCCTACAAGTGGCCAAATTTGACAAGTTTGATTGATATGAGTATCAAATTCGAATTTTTCCCTTTGACATGACTTAAATACATCCCCTAACAAATTAAGGTAACCTAAAAATTCACACCATATCATAAAAAAATTTATTTCATGATTTTATTAGACCCCTAACCAATCTACTTACAAACTTGACATGTTAAACAAACTGAAAGGTTATGGATGATAACATATTCTTTCTCCTCTCTTAAGGTGCCTCATTGGTCTTAACGGATGGTAAGCATCATCATCCTCATCATCATTAATATAATTATGAACAATTTTTTTAGATAATAAGAAATCATAATATACATATCACATTAAAATATATAACATATATATAACAAGTCTTTCCCTTCTGCTATGGGCCCTAATCCCAGTCCTCTTCTCCATGGATAACCACTACAATTCCAACTCACCATGTCTAGATACTCCCAGGGAGCCTAGAATCCTTACTTTTGATTTGTTAAGCACTCGCTGACTTGGGCTTTCCCTTTTTTCAACCATGCCCATTTTCCCACATCTCTTACTGATTTCACTTTCTCCCATTCCTTCCTTCTCTCATCTTGCTACTCAGGTGTCCAGTCATCGTTTAGGTAAATATGAGTTCCTTTATGTAGCCCTTTATTCTTTAGGATATCCATCTTGTATTCTATACTTTTTAGTGTGACCCTGACATGTCTATCCTTTCCATTTTATGTCTTCCTATCAATCCTACTTGCTTGCTGAATATACCCTGTCCAATTCAACTTGTCCCTGAGAAAATCCCTTACTAACATATTTGTTCTTTCTTTTTCTCCATAGTCTTTCAAGCCATTGATGATGACATTTGTTGCCTTGTCTTGCTTATATTTTTCTTCTTTTATTTGCCTCTTGATTTGTCTCTCCATAGATTGTTTTTTCTCATCCACCGGTTCCTTTATCACTTGAGCCCAAGTTTTATCTTCTTCTATTTGTTGCTTTAATTTGATTTCTCTCATTTACATGTTTGCAATTGTTGATTGAAATTCTTCCATATGACTTTCTTTGCTATTTCTCCCTGCCCCTATGTCTTTTTCTTCTACTGTCTTCGTTTTCTCTAACTCTTGTTTCAGCGTGATCAAATCTTGCTACCCTCTTTCCATATTGCTTTGCAAGCTTATTACCTGCTCTTTGAGGACCTTCTTTTCTCTTTCAAGTTTCTGATTGAATTCCAAAATTTATTTTAACTCGACAACTTCATGTTGTCCCTATAGTTCAATATACTCAATTCTCTTTTCATGCTCATAAGATCGCTTAAATAGAGCTCCGACAACCACAACAACAGTGTGGTTGTGGGGTTGTATGTATCCTTATTGATCTTCTCTTTGCTTGTTGGATTATCTTCACTGTTTTTTTGCTTTGACCTAGGTTTATTTCGTTTCATTACGACCTCTTTGTTCTTGCTAAAATACCCATTTTGGCATGCCTGCTCTGCTGCTAATAAAAGCATTTTGGTTGTGAGGTTTGTATTATTTTTAGTTATGGTTGGTAAGATCCAAGTGAGTTTTTAACTTTGTGATTGTCTCATCTTTTTGGCTTGACGTCGCTGTAAAATCCCTTTGTACTGTTGATCCATATTTATGCAGGAACACAATAGAATACACATGTAACCATAAATACAAATATGCAGCGGAAATAACACTTCATTTCATTAATATCAAAGAATTGAAATTTTCTTACAGACAGAATAGAAATAAACTAGCTAGGGCGCTGGTAGCTTATCTCTGAGAAGAGATGTGGCAGCTACAGGCCTCTGAATTGAGTTACAATGAGGCTCGAGGGCCTATTTATTATTTAGAAACAATGGAAAACGCTAAGCATCCAAAACCCTAACCCTAGGAGATGAAGCGCCAAAACTATGGGCCCTGTTTGGGTAAATTGGTGTTTCAACTTCCTAAGGACGTAACTTTGGCATACGTTCTTCATGGCCGCTCTCGGTTTTCCCAAAAAACGTCGTTTAGGGCCTCAAAATGGCTCCGGAAGTTCAAGACCCAAAAAAATGTCAAAAATAGTAAGTTGTGCCGAAACTAAAAAACTAAAAGAGACAATGGTGGGGCCACAAGTGGAATAGGTGGGTGGCCACCAATATCCACCTAGATCATTCCTCCCCCCTTAGGAAGCAATGGTCCCCATTGCATTGAGTTCCTCCATGATATGAGGAAACTTCTGTTGAACTTGGTCCTTGGTGAACCACTTACCTTGGTGCAGGAGTTGGAGAGCTTTGACAACCTGATATAGTTGGATCTTATGTTGGCGAGTGTTCTTGATTTGCATGTCCATGATACAATCTGTGGTGGACTGTTCCATGCAGTATGGGTTTAACTCTGTTGTTGTGAGTTGTTCTGCAATGTCAGAGGTGTCCAGTAGAGGTGGGAAGTAGGGATGAAGGCAGTCCACATTGAATACCAGGTGCAAACCAAGGAATGGTGGAATACTAAGCTTGAAGGCATTGTTCCCTACCACCTTGGTGATGGTGTACGGCCCATATCGGAGCGGGCGAAGCTTGCAGTGGGGTCCACTGAGGCTCTCCTTCTGCAAATGTAGCCACACTTTGTCGCCCACTTAGAAGTTGTGTGGTACCCGATGTTGATCATGTCGTTGCTTGTACTTAGCATTGGCATTGTCCAATATGTCATGAACTTGTTGGCAGATGTGTTGAATGTGCTCGATGAAGCTATTCACTTTGTCAGCTTCATACTGGACATGAGTCGAATCGGTCTGAGTAGCCACAAATGGCATGGCTACGTCAATGGGACATAGTGGATGGAATCCCAAGCCCACCTGAAAGGGGCTATAGCTGGTTGAGTTGTTGAGAGCCCGATTATAACTGTGTTGTACATAGGGGAGGCTCTCATCCCATGTGCGTGGATGCTTTGAATTGTACATGCGAAGAATGTGTACAATCATCCTGTTGACGACCTCTATCTGGCCATCAGTTTGGGGATGGAAAGTTGCGGACTTGGTGAGCTTGGTCTCCAACATTGACCAGAGGCTGGACCAAAATGTGCTGAGGAACCTGCTGTCACGATCTGATATGATAAATTGTGGGATCCCAAAGTGCACCCAAACTTGTTCAAAGAAGAGTTTAGCAGTGGCTTCTACTGTGATGTTCTTCTTGCAGGCCACCATAATGGCCATCTTCGAGAATCTGTCAATGACCACTAAAACACAGTTGTTTCCATGCTTAGTAGAAGGAAGGCCTAACGTGTAATCCATGGAGATGGATTCCCAAGGTCGACTAGAGGTAGGTAGCGGAGTATAGATGCCTTGCTTCTTGATGGTCGGTTTGAAAATGGTGCAAGCAGTGCAGGATCTGATGTACTTCCCGACATCCTGTCGAAGGTTCGACCAATAGAAATACTTCTGCAGTACTGCCACTATTTTCTCGACCCCAAAATGCCCAGCGACTCGACTATAGTGTGCTTCCCATATCATCTTCACACGCTCGCTTGAAGGAACACAAAGGTGTCCCAGGTGACATAACAATGCATCTTGGAGGTGAAAATTTGGAACTTGTGTACCCCCCAAGAGTGCCTTGTATGTGTGGCCGAATTCTGGATCGTTCTTGTAGAGAAGCGGCCAATCAGAAGTCTCGTGCCCACAAGAGTTGAGAATGGTGGTTAGTGCCACGATCGGTGGTCTGCTGAGGCAGTCTGCAACATTATTGGTGCTACCCTTCTTGTACTTGATGTTCAAATGAAACTGTTGCAGATATGTGGACCACTTTTGATGGCGATCGTTTTGCAACTTCCCTTGTGTTTGTATGAACTGCAGGGGTCGGTGGTCTGTGTGGATGATTTTTTCCTTCCCCAAAATGTAATACTTCCATTTTCGACAAGCCTGCATAATGGAATACATTTCTTTGTCATAAGTGGGATACTTGCATATTGTGTTGGACAATGTCTCACTGTGATATGCCACTGGATGCCCCTGTTGAGTAAGAACTACCCCAATAGCATAGTCAGAGGCATCTGTCTCGATCTCAAATGGTTGTTGCAAGTCTGGTAATGTGAGCACGGGGGTAGAACAGAGGCGATGTTTCAATTCTATGAACGCCTTTTGTTGAGATTCTGACCAAAATAATTTTTCTCTCACTCCTCCCTTGGTGACTTGACTCAAGGGGCAAGTGATATGAGAGAATCCCAACACGAAACTGCAGTAGAAATTAGCAAGACCTAGAAAGATGCGAAGCTCTGTTATAGTGGTTGGGGCTGGCCAGTCTCGGATGACTTGGATCTTGGCTGGATCTACATGCACCCCACTTTCATCAATAATGTATCCTAGATATTGAACCTGGGTCATGCCAAAAGTGCACTTCTCCAAATTGGCACACAACTTGTGTTGCCATAGTGTTTGGAGGACTTGTCAGATGTGGTGGAGGTGCTCTTCCCAAGTTTGGTTGAAGATCAAATTTTCATCCAAGTACACTACTACAAATGAGTTGGTGAATGGCCTCAAGATGTCGTCCATCAACCTCATGAAGGTTGCAGGAGCATTCGTCAACCTAAAAGGCATGACCAACCATTCGAAAAGGCCCTCCTTGGTTTTGAAGGCAGTCTTCCACACATCGGAGGGTTCGATGGGTACCTGGTGATACCCAGACTTCAAGTCGATCTTGCTAAAATATTTCGCCCCTTTGAGTTGGTCTAGAAGGTCATCAATCCGTGGGATCGGGTACCTATTCCAAACAGTGATCTTGTTCAGCGCCCGATAGTCAATACAAAGTCTCCAAGTCCCATCCTTCTTTTGTACTAACATGATCGGGCTCCCACAGTGCAATGAACTTGGCCGGATGTGACCTTTTTGCAGCAGCTCCTGAATTTGCCTCTTGATTTCATCGCTCTCCATAACAGAGCGCTGATAGATCGGTCTATTGGGTAGCGGCGCACCTGGGGTCAGATCAATGGGGTGCTTGACCTAACAGTGTAGAGGCACCCCTGTGGATGAGGTGAAAATGTCCCCGTACTCCTCCACAACCTTATCCATTTGTTGTTGTCGTGCAGAGGAGCCATGTCTGGAGGTCGTGGCCATAGTCTTCTTCTTTACCCGGGGGCGGATCATTAGGAAAACAAATTTCCTGGTTTGGGAAATGAGCTTACTGCATTGTTTTGCAGTAACCAAAGAGATAGTGGTAGGCAGTGGTACCTTTGGTATCCTGTACATCTTATTTCCCAAGGTAACAATAACAATGTGAGACTGTGACTCATACACAGCATGTCGCTTCCACAAGTATGGTTGGCCTAATAATACATCAAAAACATCAATAGGAGCAATGTCACATAATACCTCATCCGTGAAGGGCTTGATGTTATAGGGAAGGCGGCACTGTTGGCTGACACGAAGATCCTGTCCTTGGTGAAGCCACTCGATGGTGTATGGTTGTGCGTGCGATGTGGTCGGCAAGCCCAACCGCTTCATGACATCTGCTGAAATGAGGTTCTTTTGGCTCCCATTGTCGACAATGAACTGTAGTGGGGAACCCTTTACCCACATTTGGGAGTGGAAGAGACGTTTCACCTCCTTTGGATCCTCTGGTTACTCCTTCTGGATCTTTGCAGTGGCAAAAGTGGCATTGGGCTTTGCATCAGTAATATGTTTCCCTTTGTCATTCCCCTTGTCAGGTTCTGATTCAGAGTTGGAGCATGCATCTGATTCAGAATCCCTCATCTCGGACATGAGCGACTTCTTGGCCCGACACTCACTTGTGTTGTGAGTGGAGCTCTTATGGAACTCACACCACTTTCCCGTGTCCTTCTTTGGCTTCGCGGTGTTGTTATTTGCTTGTGGCTTTGGTAGGTTGTCTTGGGACGCCATGCCTTGGCTTTTTCCTTTGTTCTGCAGTTTAGGGGCACCTTTCCCTTGCTTTTGATTCACAAATCCAAAGTCTCGCTTCTTCTGCTTGAATTTCTGCTCAATCTTGGCAGAATATCGGTATGTCGTACTAAGCGAGGAGATGTCGAGCAACTCCATTTCCTCTTGAATGTATCTGTGTAGACAACTACGATACTTTAACACCAAATGTTTCTTTGAATCTTTGATACCCAACTTTATGCGTAGGGTATGGAACAGATTCGTTAGCTCATGCACATCTTGATCCCTTTGTTGTTGCAACATGGTCCATTGTATGTACTTTTCCTCATAGCTTCGCACGGGATAGTATTGTTCCTTGATGGCATCTCGAAAATATTTTCAAGTGGGTACGACTGAGAATAAAGAGGGTTCTGTCTCATCCTTTTTCTTACAGTAGGTTTCCCACTAGTCCTTGACATGGGGGGTAGCTTTGAGGAGTGCAAAAATAATCTTCTCCCGGTCGGAAAAGTCATGGACCGAGAAATATCCTTCTAATAGATTCAACCATCTATCTACGACATCTGCATCTATTTAACCCTCAAATATGGGAATGTCAAAGTTTACTTGTACCTTAAAGGGAGTCGTGCCTCCAGAGTGGCTATTGGATGCAGATGCGCTGCTGGTGGGCAGTCGTTGAAGGATCTAGACAAAGTTATCCATCATCGCGTTCCTTTGTTTTTCGAGGGCCTCCTCGAGCAACATTTTGATAGGATCTCCTGCTCCCTCATCTTTCTTTTCATCCCCCATGGGTGGCTGTCGGGGTTTGTGAGGCTGATCTTGCAAAGGTTCAATTAGATAGAACCCCAACTCCTTATACCCCCAACCTCGTTGGAGACATGCAAAGAAGGATCGAGAAAAAACAGACCGCTCTGATACCACTGATCTAGATTTATGCAAGAACGCAACAGAATACACATGTAACCATAAATACAAATATGTTGCGGAAATAACACTTTATTTCATTAATATCAAAGAACTGAAATTTGCTTACAGATAGAATAGAAATAAACTAGCTAGGGCGCTGGTAGCTTATCTTTGATAAGAGATGTGGCAGCTACATGCCTCTGAATTGAGTTACGATGAGGCTCGAAGGCCTATTGATTATTTAGAAACAATGGAGAACCCTAAACATTCAAAACCCTAACCCTAAGAGATGAAGCATCAAAACTATGGGCCCCGTTTGGGTAAATTGGTGTTTCAACTTCTTGGAGATGTAACTTTGGCATATGATCTATGTTTGGCCGCTCTCGGTTTTCCCAAAAAACGTCGTTTAGGGCCTCAAAATGGCTCCGGAAGTTTAGGACCCAAAAAACTGTCAAAAATAGTAAGTTGTGCCGAAACTAAAAAACTGAAAGAGACAATAATGGAGTCCCAAGTGGAATAGTTGAGTGGCCACCAATATCATAGTTTAGTTGTTTATATTTATCATAATTATATCTAAAGTATAAAAACATTTTAAGAGAGAAATAATACATTATAAAAAATATATATATATTATATTTTTTTTCTTGGGAAAAATTTAGTTTTATCATATATATATATATATATATATATATAAAGTTTCACCAAATGAAAACTTCCACTCTCTTTTATTGGAAAAAAATCTAGTATTACATAAAAACAACATTTTAATAACATTTAAATATGTCAATCACTAATAAATATATAAAAAACTTCCACTCTTCCAAAACTTTTTATTTTATCTTTTCTTTCTAAAGAAAACCTTTACTCCTACCACTCCCATGTCTACTACACATAAATATATACAAACCTTCACCAAGATTTAAAAAAAATAAAAATAAAATTAATTGTTCAAAAAAAAATAAAAAAAAAATTAATTGTTCAAAACTTTTTACATTAATCTCTTCCACAAAGAGCTTTTGTTTCCACCAATCCAAATAACTTTTTACATTGATCTCCTACTTCCAAAAAGAGCCTTTATTTTCACCCATCCCAAGTCATTACTCAATCAAACAAAAAATCATAAAAGTAATAACATGAATTTCTCTACCATCTTTGCTGGAAAGCAGTTCTCTAAAAAAAACATCCAACCGAACAAATGCTCTAAAATATTGCTCGAGAGGTGCATGTTTCTTCCTCACTGCCACTAATTATTCCCACTGTCTGTTGTTCCTATCACTGTTGCTCACTGTTCCCACTGCCAATCACTGCCACAACTCTCACTGGTGTCACTTAGTTTTGTAAATTAAATGGTGGTTTCTAACAAATGCTCGGAGAGGATTTCCCTACCAGAGTCTCGATCTCACGATGGAGAAGAGATTTTATTCAGCTCAACCTGCTCATGAGAAAAGTTAATAACGAAATCGCAAATAATCGTATGTCAAGATTCATAACCTAAGTACATGCACTTGAAATGGATAAGTCAAAAATAATTTTGCTCCATAATATGGTACAATAGATGAGTCTCAATTACGTTGAATACATTGTATTGTGGAGTTCTCCCTCGGGACATTTTAGTGTGGAGTTCTTCCTCAGTACACTATACAGATTTCTCATCCTTCACTGTACAGATTCAGATGATGTTGGATGACCTGCCATGTTGATTGGAAGTTGATAAAAAATAACTAAAGTAAATTA
Source organism: Pinus albicaulis (assembly GCA_034641835.2). Lineage (NCBI taxonomy): Eukaryota > Viridiplantae > Streptophyta > Pinopsida > Pinales > Pinaceae > Pinus > Pinus albicaulis. The sequence goes on from CM076581.1 coordinate 1,629,366,940, forward strand.
ACCACATATTTAAGGTGGAGTTGTTTACTTAGGCAACGAAATAGCCTGGACGATAGTTTTTTTGCTGGAATCCGGGCAACTAAAATTCAAGAAATTAGGTAGTTAGAGTGTTTGGAATCCATTTTTGATAGTGGAAATGGATTCAGCACTACCAAAAACCTTTAGGGCACTCAAAATACTAAAATTTAACAACTGTAACGTGATTCTGATAAAATCTTTGCCGGATTCTGGGCCAAAATGTTGTCTGAGAAGACTACGGCATTTAAGGTCGAGGTCGTTAGCTTTTTTTCTGAGAAAAAAATTTGCTAGCTTTTATCTATGAAAAAAATTTGGTTGAAAAAATTAGTGGAGTTCTCTAAAGAGTGTTCATTATCATATACTTTGATGTATTAGCTTCTTATGAAATTTTTATAAGCATATATTTCTTTAGTTCATTGTTTCCTCTTAAACTAATTATCTTATTTTTTATTTTTTTAATGTTTTTAGATAAAATTTGATAATATTTATTATTATTATTATCATTATCCAATTTTAAAGTCACACCCAAACTAGACACCAAATTGGTGTATGAGACTCTCTTGTGTGTGGGATAAGGAACCCACCTCAGTGCAGTGATTTGACTACTAAGTCTAAAAAGGCATACATACTCTACCCCCTCTGGTTTTGAACTTGTGACCTCTTAGGAGGAAACACATGCTCTTAATTATTAGTATTTATTAAAGTTATAAAGTTGAATGGAATAATATATATATATATATATATGATTTATTCAAATTAATGCTAATAATTTTATTTTAAATATTGTGTTATTAAGTGCCTGTTCATGGTTTAAAGATTGTATTAGTACCAGGCCTTAGATATGAAGTTTCAATAAAAAAAATGACAAAAGAATAGCTTAATAAATAACGAAGAGTTATTTTTTAAATAATATTTTCTGGATATATCAATCACATTTACTAATATGATTGTGCTAATTCATAAATAAAATATCATTTACTACATTTTATATTTATTCCATAAAAACTAAAATTATATATTAATACATATAATATTAATTTTCAATTAAAAATTTAGAAAATATGAACCCAAAAAAATCCATATCATCCCACACTAATTATAATTTTAAAAATAAGTTATCTACATTTTTATTTTTATTTTATTCTAGGACAATTGTCCTTTCATTTCTGGGCTTCATTCTTATCAACCGAATCACCTGCTAAAACGAAAAAAATAAGCTGAAATAATTACCATATCTCTGGAACTCGAAATTGTATATATGATATTTTTGTACATTTTCTAAACAACTAGGAATAGTCCAGAGTAGTCAACTATTTTTCTTTTCATGTGAAAAACTTTCTAAACAAGATACATCAGGTAAAGCTTTTCATTAATGCCCACCCAAGAAATCCCACATGACTGAGCTGTCATTCGTTTCGTTCACGCAGGAACTTAGACAGAGCTCCAGTGGATCCCCTATCCCCGAGTTATTCTCACCATAGCTAATATTATCAGACGAACAATAATCGTTATCATTCCCTAACCATGAGCTGCAGTTTTCTTGCTCCGACTTGACACTCCCAGCTTGGCATTGCACGGGAAAAAGCTGTAGCGTCTCCAAGTGTTCAGGGTCATGTGCACCACCTTCTCTTGGATCACTGTTATCAACCCGAATATGACAAGTATTATAATGAAATTGTTCGCTAAATCGTCCCAGCAAAGATCTGTTCGCAGCGTTTCTGCTACCCGATTTCAATGCATAAAGAGCCGAGCTGTTATCAGGGTCGTCCACTTCTATATTTCCACACAAGGGAGAAGAAACTACAATGCATGAAAAGATAAAACGTTAGAGATTGCAGATTTGGAAATATCTGACACCCAGGAGACAGTTCAAACAATTTTTTTTTTTGGTGGGGTTATTAGATTCTAAGATATTTTCAAAATCTGTAATGAGCATAAACATATTTTCTAAAACAACAACAAAGAATAATGCAACTAAGATATATTTATTGTTTTCTGGTCTAGCTATCAGTTATCGTTCTAAGTTATTCCCAAAATATATAATTAACATAAAAATGTGAACTAAAACAACAACAAAAAATATATAATTAAGATCAATTAAGATAGATAAATGTCTTTTTCTATTAATTACATTATTAGAGTTTGGTTCACTTTTAGAACCAATTAATATAGTTTCAAACCTGGTTTCAAATTGTGTCATCAAGATCAATTAAGATCAACTTAAGATCAACTACATTAGTTAGTTCGAAAAGTCGACCAAATCCCTAATAATATAATTAATCCAAAAAATATTTATATACTTTATAAATCACAAAAATGTCAGATCTAACATTAACTAACTAAGAAGATCTTCAATGGAATAGAAGACATTAATAGAAAACATAACAACTTATAGTACCCATGATGATATACAAACAGGATACAGAAGAATCATTGCTTACAGTGGGAGGAAGAGGAATTAGAATCCTCCACTTCTCTTCTCCAATTGTCTGTTTCATGTTTTTGGTGAAGCATATCTGTGATGATGGTGTAACGCCGCCGCTTCTGTCTCTCACGAGCTTTGTGATTCTGAAACCAGTAGAACACGTTCTTCCCTTCTATTTTTCCATATCGTTTGAGCTGTGACGAGATATGCTGTATCTGCTCTGCAGTGGGAGTACGCATTCCCCCTCTGTATAACTCTTTCAGTAACGTTACTTGCTCTGCTGTTGGATTCCAACGTGATCCACTTGCAGGTTGGGCTGTTATCATCGTTAAACAGGTTTCATTCTCTGGGCTGGAAGTTGAATCTGAAATATTATTGTCACTTAACTCATCAGGAGACTAGAACAGCAAGAGGCTGAGTGCATTCATAGGATAGTTTAAACATAGAAAAGTTTACATTTGGTTTTCTCAATTCAAATGCTTAATAATATTGGGTTTAGATGGATGTCTACTAGCAGTTTCCACCCTAAATTATCTCAACCCAAGGATTTACAACTAATTTAGAAACCAATCTCCATCTTTTGAAAAGAAAAAGCAATCTCCACAGCCTTAGAACTTTAGGATGATTGGATTTGTTAGCTAAACAATATAGCACAAAAGGCATGGGAAGTTCAAATAAAAAAACAAAATATAAAAACATTGATATCAATTTTCATGAAATTGATATCAATTGCTTATATACACAGGGTTTTGATTTAACACAAAGAACAATGAGAATCAAGCTCATCATCTGCAAGCATTTTATCTGTTTTATCTGCACAGATAAAGCTGGAACTCTGGTGAAACTATGTGATAAATCAGCAACATATATAATCTATGGAATACATATAATCTCTTATTAGTGTAGCTTAGAAAAGTATCAAAACCCTTTAGATAATTTAGCACCATATCAAATCTCTCAACTGAAGCTCTGAGAAATACTAAAACCCTAAAGGTAATATAATCCCATTTTGATTGGGATGAACGTATGATGAGACTAGAACCCTTGGTTGCTACATTAACAGGGATTTAATTTGGTAGCTTTACACCCTGAACATGTAGCTGAAATTGGGAGTGTCAATCCTTCTCAGTAAACATGTAACTGCAAAATGGACTGGTAATTTGGTAGCTTTACACCCTGAAAATGGAGCTGAAATTGGAAGTGCCAATTCTTCTCACTAAACATGTAACTGCAAAATGGACTGGATCCCAATTCTTCTCACTAAACATGTAACTGCAAAATGGACTGGATCCAAGGGATATTTGTTTAGCTATAAGAGTATTCTTTTCATAGCCAACACAATTTATTTATGGGTATTTATTATTTTAATAACCAACATTTTATTTCTGACATTCCTATTGCAGTATACATGAAAATGCTGCATCTTAAAAACCAAGATCCGAGAATTCAATTGAAGGTAAAGAGAGTTTTCAGAACATTTATCTCTAGAATGAAAAAACACAAAAGAAACACTGGAAGCAAAAGTAAATCAATATAAACGAAGCTGAGATTCAGAAATGACAGTTGGGCTAAAAAAAAATCATTATCATATAAACTCCTTTCAAACAACTTGGAAATAACAAGATGCCGCAGTGAACAGTCTTGTCAATAACAACTGAAATTACCATGCATACCATATAAATTATTTTCAAGCAAACAACGTCTAAATATACCATTAGAAAGCTTGAGCTGGAGCATATGATGTGCCATTCCAATGTCCAGAGTTTTTCTTGAGGTCTCCATGCTTATCATATGCTGCTTGTAATTAGGAATGATTTACAGTTCTGCAGCAACAACACAGAGGTGAAGGTCTATAATTTATTTCCGCTGGTCCTGATAATAACGTTGGTTGTGTGAAGAGTCTGTGACTGCATATAAGGACCATGATGATGATGAGCAAAACAAGGCTTGACCAGAAGAAGTCAGAGGCCCAATACAGCAAAATGAAGCAAATGATTCAGAAATTTTTACTGACTGCAAGGAAACGAGAGACCATGAATCTCTGTGCCTTAACACACTGACAAAGCCCAAGCCCAAGCCCAAGCCCATATCCATTACACAAATAAATGCGCTTGGGAAATGCAATTGACAAAAGCCAGAGCCTCCTAAAATCAAAGAATGAGATAGTGAAATGAAAGGAGCTCTGCGTTGGAGAAAGTGCAATCGCTTCGAGGAGAAGTACAAGGTGGCAGGAGGCGGCAGAGGAGTGACAAATTTGATAAAGAAAATCAGACAAAATTCGCCCAATAGTTATAAAATACTAATAAAAGTTAAAATTCATAGAAGCTGGCATGCCAGCTTCCCACAAGCAAAATATATGCATAGATTGAAGAGAATGATGAATGTGATGAATTGTTTTTCGATGTCACAGAGTCCGAGAAGAATCGTGCGAGCGCTGTCTCTTTCTCTCTATGATTTTGTGTTCGCATTGAATTCCCTCGGATTGTGTGAAACCTAAATACAAGCAAAACCCTATCACATGACCTCCTCCAGATTCTCCACCACCACTTCCGGTTGACTAACTTATTATCCATTATTCCTCCAATTTATCCAAATTATATATTTTGGTACATCAAAGCTATGCAAACTTGTCATAAACTATTTAACCATTTAGTATAGAATTATGCTGTACATTTAGAATCAAATGTCTTTACTCGCATATCAATTAACAATTAGGTTACATTTCATCCTTTCCAAGATATCATAGCATAAATTCTTTCTAATACCATAGTGTTTTTTTCTTGAATAAATATTTATATTATCTTTTAAATCAGATGTAACATGTTATATGGGAGTGTTTGGGGTTTTAAATTAGTTGATGGTTAGAGAAACTCAATCATATCTAAAAATGGAGGGTAAAAAGTGAGAAATTCAAAAGTCAAAATACATATATTGAAAGTTGGTTTTTAAGGCCATGAAAAAAAGATAGAGAAACTAAGAACTAGTAAACTAAGAAAATAATAAAAGAATAGGCTAAGAGGAGGGATCCCACTCTATTGTTGTGACTTGAATTGACTCCTCGTACTAATAGTAGGAAACCAATAATAGGGTGGATGCCAAGGTGCTTCTCAATGTGCTCAAATCGGTGGTCTAGTCTGTTATGTGTCGATGTAGATGTTCCATGTAGAGGAGGAGGTCCTCTCAGAGAGGAGGAGTTCATCTCTGTTTTCGTTCCTGTCTAGTAACACTTTTCCTAGTAAATAATTCATGTGCCAATATAGGTCCACCATGTACATATCTTGATTATATCATCCATGTGTGTGACCTGCATCACTAACACAACCTCTCTAGGTCTCTCAGTCCCAACTAGACTACTCTTGAACCTCCTAGTTTTTCTGTGCAACAACCCTAATCGTTGGCCTCGTTCCTTGCTTTGCAACCCAACTGATCTCACTCAATAACCCCATCGATTAAACACTTTGTCCAGTCACAATTTCCTTTCCTCTGCGCAATTCCTTTGGTCAATGGTTTTAATCCCCATAAGAAACGTTCTCTACAACTTATTGTCAATGCATACACCACGTGCTTACCCTAAATGTTTGTCTACAAGCTCCACCTGAGGTGCTTGGGCCTGACTCACTCGCACTAAGTGACCTCAACGATCACCGAGAGTTCTTATTTGGGATGAGGCCCTAGAATTCAATGGTCGCAATTAATCTAGTGAATTAATGGTTGATGTGAAGTGTGGGGGGAGAGGGGAGGTGACCCATGATGTCAGCTAAAAGGTGGGAGAGGGGGGGAGGAGGCGGTCTAACAATCACAGTTCTTCCCTCGAGGTTCTATTATAGCCTACCAATTTAATTGAATAGTGAGGAATTTATTTTTAAGATCTCGGACTCCTCATGGATCACTTATGGGGGCTCCCCCTATGACATAAGCAAAAAAGGTGGGGTGGGGAATCTGTAATCGACGTGCACATGAATTTGAATTGACAACTCTTGTTGCTCCACTTCTAGATTATGTAGGTGTAATGGGGGACTAATGGGGATTTAAGTCACGACCTAGTTGATCACTACTTGAAAAGGAGGGGTGGTATACAACTCTAACTTCACTTTCACACCCAAACCCCTTGATACTCCACTTCAAAATTTAAAGCCACTTTTTCTCAAGCTTGGATAATTTATTGACAGTCTGCCTTATCACGCAGCTCGATAAGAGGTATTTTAATGCTAGTGATTTCCTTTGACATCGTGACTCTGTTCATCTCTCCTTATTTATGACATTGTTGACTTAGGCTCTTGGGATTAACACCAATCCAAGTATCACCCTTTTTCCAAGCATAAAAGTAACATAGACTCTGACATGGGATGAACAAGTAACACACAATGGTGATTATATTACACAAATTAGGTAATTACATGGTCCATGTAGTATTACACAAGTATAAGAGCTTTATATATCATGACTCCTCTATTAGGCCTCCATGACTTCCTCTTTTCTAGCTTCGATTGTATATACATAGAAGCCTCTTATGCTCTAGGAAATATTCTAACAGAATGAAGGAAATTTAGACACTTGTCCCAACAACCTAACTTTACACTTGTTCTTTTTAAAAAGGCTTATCATGACAAAAACACCAACTCACCTAACAACCTAACAACCCAAATTATACTCGAATATGGACACTGTATTAACACTAAATATCCACTATTTCAAAAGTATACAATTTACATTTCAGGGAAATTTCTTTCCCTTTGGAAATTCCATGACCCCCTTAGGCCCTAATCAAAAGGTATTGCTTAGGGTTTATGCTCCTGTATCAAACTCCTTAGGTAGAATATCTTTTTATGACCTCTTGGTCATATCTCTTCACTTTGTTGAGCCTCTTGGATCACAGGCTTTGTGTTGTTGTCGACCATTCATCCATCTATGATGTTGTCCTTCTACTATCTTTGTCCTTCCAGGATGTGTTGGAGCGGGGTCCCCTAAGGCACAAATTCCAATGCTCTTTTTTGTATGTTTGTATGTGCGAGCTACACAAGGGTAGTCTAAGGGCCTTTTGTCCCAATTTTGGACATAATTTAAGCTTAAATGTAAACTATGGGCCTCAAACCATGGTTTGGGACCATAGTATCTGTGCGTTAGGCATATTATAAATACATAACATTTGTCTAAGCTAAGAAGTTCAAAAAAGTTCATTTGATATTGATATTCAGATAATATTTGTGTCTATAAGGGTTTTTGGGTTGGGTAAAAGGCTCTTGTTGGCTGTGTGTGGAGACCTAGTCCTAGATGTGTGCAGACTCTGCTGCTTGTGTGCACAGAAGGGATTGTAAAGGTTTTGTAAGGGTTTTTGAAGGAAAAGTTGATGTATTGACAAACCTGAAGGATTAATAAAAGGAACAGTTTTGGTGAATTCTATGTGTTACGTGTATAATTTTTGTTTACACTTATTGTTTATGCTTTGATGAGATCACACTATCTATTTTATTATTGATGAATGTGTTGAGCTAAGTGATATGTTTATGCATGGATATTGACTTCTTTTAAGTAAGATCGAGATCTGTTTCTGATATATTGTCTACGCTAAAGAAAACCCTATTTCTGTGATACTATCACTGTGTTTCTATTATAAGCTATTGCACACATCTGATTACATTGATTAGGTCAAGATTGGGTTCTGATCTATATCTAAGACAAGTACTTCTGTGTATTCTGTGAATGAATACGCAAAGATCTGTAATTTTGTTATGATTCACTGTGCACACTTGTGGAAGGTCAATTAGGGTTTTTCCAAGGACCACATCATTAAATTCTCTCTCAGGGTTCGGAAACTTGGTTCCAGGACCCCCCCCCCCCCCCAATACTGCTTTGGGTGAGACTTTCGTTTGCGCAAGTAGATCATTGCCTAAAGGGCCAGTAGTTGGAGGATTTGTTGGTTTATCCATAGACTCTGAACCTCGGTCAGGATCCCTCAAGCCAATAGGATCCCATGTTTCGTTTTGTTGTTTCCTTCCACTTACTTTGTTACGGTGGTCTCTAACAGTCAACCAATTTATGTAGCTAGATATTATTTCCTCTTTATTGTACCACTTCTTAGGTGCCTTCAACCTCCACAATTCCTTGGATTTAGTGTCCAACTTATATTCCTGTTGGGTCAAACTCTTGGTACAACTCACTTTCAATATTGTCTTCAAAATTTCTATGGCTTCACTTTCCACCACATCATATAGTTATCCTTCTTCATTACAAAAAATTGATAACCTTTCCCCATGGTTGCTCTATTGAAGAAAGACTTGCATCCTTTACACATGGAATGAACCTAGTTTCTTTACCTTCGGTCAAGAGGTTATTTTTAGATGTACCTCCATTGCTACCTATAGAAATTTCTCTCTAGAAAGATTCCCGCTCTATATCCCTTGGCCGAAAATGAAGTAAAATTTCAATTTTCTGAGACATATTTGTCCCATGCTCCCCTTTTTCTCCTTCTCCCAACAACTTTTGTTATCCTTTTCCTACAATCCTAGTCGTCTTTACATCATGAGTTTCAGAAAAAATACCTAAATAACTAGATGCTTTAAGCATTCATGTGTCTTCCCACTTCTTGTCTCATTGCTTTGAATGAAATGGATTCCATCCTTATGAGACATTCTTTGTCTTATCTCAATTTCTTTTCCATCTACAACCACAAAATTAGTTTTAATAAAAAGAAATTATCTATTTTAAACTCGGGTTCCTTCAATAATTTGGCCTCTTCATTGAAGTTCATGAGCATTGCCTCTAACTACTACATTTTATCTCCTTGATCCTTCCTTTGGCTATCTTGATAGGATTCATCCTTTGTGTAGTGTTCCTCAAATTTTGGAGTGTTCAATGATTCTTTTATGAACAAAATTGTAGTGGAATGTTGTCCCTTCTCTTTTATGAGGTTTCCTCCTCATATGCACTTTCATTTATAATAGCTTTCAATGAATGTTTGTCATCTTCCACCTCGTTACCTTCAAAATTCGACATTTTTCTATTTTCTTCCATGACTATGTTTATCAATTTCTTATAGAATTGAAAACTTATTTATTCTTGCCTCTACTTCTAAGAAGCAATCCCAACACCTTCTTCTTCCTTTTGGACAATTTGTCAATAGTCTTGACCTACAAATACATAGAATTTATAAGTTTTAAAAACATGATGCCATATAGCCTCTTCTACTACCTTCATTACCAATTCCTCTTGGTGTGTCTAGATCTCCTCCTCGTTGCATTTAGGAGACGAGGTAGTTTTAGCTTATTTTATGACATATTTTAAAATGTTGTTGTAAAATGAGGTTGTAGTTGGTTCAGTCACAAGGCTCGAGTTTTATTTTTCTATTAGAAGTTTATTGAAAACTGATTTATCTACTTCTTGACATATATCCTTATTTATGTAAAAGAAAAAAAAATGGTCCGAAAATAAAATTTCGCGTAAAAAAAATGCACAAGCCAGTCTGGAGGTCGGAAGTTTGGATTATCGGCATAATCGAAAGTCGAGACCTATCAGAAACCGATACAACTTGCAAGATTCAAATTTCATGATATTCGAGAGGTAAGGAGTTAGGGGTTGAGATAAATTTGAAAATATTTCAATGTTTACGACCTTCAACCTCCGACCTGAACTATTTATTGTTGAATATTTCTCTTTTTTTTATATAAATAAAACAATAAATTAAGGAAATTAAAAAGTCCCTATTTTTTAAAATTTAAAATAGAAAAAGTTATTGTAGGCCTAATAACAAATGAAGACACAGATAAGTATGTTTGTAGTGATAATTTAAAAATCAAATAAAAATAAAGGCTTCATATTTTGAAAATAAAATAAATAATCAAATAGAAGTACTTGTGACAAAAAAATGAAAATCTTTTGAAATTAGAGTGAAAAGATGAAATTATTTTACAAACATAAATTAAATCAACTCTAAACTTTTAACACAATCTTTTAGATTTTAATACTACAGCCAAAATAATTTTCTTTACATTATCAACGTCTCCCTTAATCACGACATTGCTTCACTTCCAGCAGGAATGTTTAGTACCATAGTACTATAGAATAATTTACTCGTTGCGAGTAGGCCTATTCACTACCTGTCAGGTTTTCTTATATTTACAACATTTTATTATAAAATATGTTTTCTAACTCTTGATTATTTTAATATCCTTTTGATAGTATATAAAACATTGCCTTGAAAAAATGGATATCAAAGAGTGCGGTGATACCAAAGTTATTTTGATTTAGCAAAAAAATAAATGATGTATTAATAATCCTAACTCTATACTTATTATTAATTACTAATAAAATTCAGTCTATTTTTAAATGTGAAAGTAATGGAGCTCTTTTTTCAATAATGTAAACAATCATGCAATTTCCTTTCCAATGAAAGTTTTCATTTAAAATAAAGTAATAACCAGAGTAATAGACTTGTCATAATTTCATATTACTTTATCCTTAACCATCAAAATCATCTGAATAATAAATATTTAATCGAAAAATGTAACCATTGTTGAAATTATACAACAACAAAAAAACAAAAAAAAACTTCTATACAAAAGTGAAAAACATAAGATAAAAAATAAGAAAAGAAAATTTTAAGGACACCCTCATCCTTTAGTAAAGGCGATTTATTTACATATGGTCAAATGATTTTATCATGAAAAGTGTCTCTTCAAAATATGATCATTCATTGGCATATTTTCAACCTTGCCTTCCAATATTTGCAAAATGCATGTGGAAGGGCCAAGTTTTCAAGAGATTTGGAAAGGACCAAGCTAGAGATGGTGTGATTTTGAGTGTATTCCTTTCTCTTCATGGAATTTATCCCACTTAAGCACCAGAGCTCCAGTGGAAAAATCCATGTCAGAAGCTAAATGTTTATCAAACTATCTTTTGATTATTTTTTTATGTTCATGAAACTTAGCTTTCGTGTTCTTTTTTTCCTCCAATTTTAACAATGTATATATTCTCACACCCATATAATTAACTAAGTTTTTATTTACTGATTGAGCTAATTGCATAGATGAAAAAAAAATATTTTGAGGAAGAATAGCTACCTTGCCATATATAAGGAAGTAAGGGGAATTTCCCAATGCTCGCTTTGGAATAACTTTTCCATCCCACAAACCATTGGATAGTTGATTATGCCATGTTTTTTAATGTTTTTGGACTCTTTTATTTAATATTTGGATTAAGTTTTTATTAGTTGATTATGCTAATCCATTACCCTGAGAGTAGTAATTGACAAAAAACATAATTTTAGTGCCTTTATCCAAAAAAAGTTCAATCATCTTTAGAGAGAAAAAATAAGAGGCATTGCTAGATACAAAGAATGAAAGAACACCAAACCTAGAAATTATATGGATTTCGAGAAAATATATCACTTGTTCATCATTAACCTTCTTCAATGAGATTGCTTCAGTCCATCTTATGAAATAGTCAACGACAATGAGAATATATTCATGTAATTTTGAATAATTTGGATTAATATCATCAATATTGTCAAGACCCCATTGTTGAAAAGGTCCTTCAACTTCCACAGTTTGAAGAGGAAGAGATGAAATTTTTTATTTTTCCTTTTTCAGAAGTTGTCTCACATGTTTTACATTTTCTTGCATATGCGTAAGAATATATGAAAAGCGTTGGCCAATAATAACTTGCTCAAAGAATCTTGTGTGCAATGAGCTCTCCACCAAAATGTCCTCTAATAGGTCCATCATGTAATTTGGTCAAAACTTTTTTTAGCATTTGATTTCTCTAAGCATATTAGTAAAACATCATCATAATTCTTCTAAAAGGAACACCATTAATCAGTTGATATTTAGCACATTTTAACCTGGACACTCATTTTTGTTTAGCTGCTAAATGATGAGGTGAATTTTCATGTGTTAAGAAGTACCTAATTTTGTAATACCAAGTGTGTGTGGGTACATGGACATAGCATATTTTCTCTTGGCTTACCTAAATCTCATTGTACCAATATTCTTCTAGATTTGAATGGGGAATTTCTTCTTCATCTAAATGATAACCTTCTGACTTAGATGATAACCTGCATAGACCTTGTCCTCTTATGAATTTTTATGGTTTAATCTCAAGATCATATCATTGAAGTGTAATCATCCATTTTGCTATTTTTTCTCCCGAATCTTTTTGTACCAATAGATTTTTCACAACAATGTGAGGAACTATGACTTGAGTATGTGATTTCAACAAAAAAGGCCTAAAATATTTGACAATTTATAAACTACATATGCTTGTTTATCTATATCGAGATAATTTAATTCAGCCCCTTGAAATTCATAACTCATGAATGAAATATGTATTTAAACGTCATTAACATTCTTCTGAATAAGGATTGTTGCATAAGAGACATCAAATACAAATGCATATAATAAAAATTCTTTATCAAAATTAGGTCTAATTAATGTTGGAGTAGAAACAATAACTTCTTTTATACATTTAAAATAATATTTCTCTAATGTACAACTCTTTCTCTACAAATCCAAGGATGAACCTCCTAACAAAATTAATCTTCCCAAGAATACATTGCATAGTTATTTTGTTATAGGGAAGAGAAATATGAAAAATTGCTTTAATTATATCAGGATCAATTACAATTCTTGTTTTAGAAATTATAAATCCAAGCGGTTTACCTTCAGTGACAATACAAATGGTTTTCTTTGGAATTAGAGATATACCATATTTGCAACATATATCAAATAAATTTTTCAAATGATCAACATGTTGTTCTCTATTCTTTGAATAAACAATGATATCATCTAAGTATACTACCATAAAATAATCAATGAGTCCACTAAAAGCTATATCCATTGCTAGTTGAAAAGTTTCTCTTGCATTTATTAGACCAAAAGGCATCTTTTCATAAGTATAAGTGCCTCATTCAGTACAATTTTATTTATTTATATGATCCTCTGGTGCAACCAAAACTTGGTTTTTTGTAACTAGAAAATCCATCTAGCAAGGAAAACATTTCTGAACCAGAAACAACTTCTAAAATTTGTTCCATAGGAAGAACAAGGTACTTATCTTTTTCAAATGAGCTGTTAAGATGTTGAAAATCAATACAAATCCGTGTGTCCCCATTCTTCTTCCAAAATTGAACTAAATTTTCAACCCGTTGAGGTGAAAAATTGTCCTCATTTTGATATCATTTTTCCCTTTCCCTTATCTATTTCATATATATTTTTCTACATATACAAGACATAAGGTCATCTTCGTCATGATCAGACATAATAAAATGTATCATTCATTCATAAATTGTAATTGATACTTTTTTTAAGAAAGTTGATTGAAAATTACTATGGCTATTAAAAAGAGCATATTCCATAGAAAATCAATATTTCTACAGCTAAGTCCATGGCTAGGCAGGTCCCCGAGACTTTGAAAAAGAAAAAAAAAGTGTGGATAGATGCAAAATTTCAAGAATAAGGATATCCACCTATCTCTTGGAAATATTTTTTCATTGATGGAAACAGATGGAAGAAGAAGTCAAAGGAAACACAAAAGGACACATGTATAAGATCAGGCACGAGAAGAAGGTTGAAGATCAAAATTAGTGGAAAATGGTGTAGTGAATTTGAAGGAATTTATAGTGCAATATTTCACTTCAAGGGTAGATGGAACCCACCTAGATGGAGAAAGATTTAAAAATTATTTCCATTGGTATGTGGAAGTTTGAAAATGGCCTCCTGGTTTGAAAGATAGATCCTCTCAAATTTCCAATACTCCCAAAGTAAAAATAGTAGAGTTAGAGGTGGATAGAAACCCATTTGGCACAAAGCCAATAAATTTGGAAAATAAACCAAACACAACAGTAAATATGGAGGATCGCCATTGAAAGCACCAGACGCACGTGAATGAACATGTCAACAAGAAGGAACACGATTATTCGCCATAACTGGAGCCCCTATTACAACACATCTTGGTGAAGGGATTCCAATGGAAAAACCCCCGAGAATTCTTAAGAAGCATGAAGGAGATTGAGTGGGAAGACATGGAGCACATAATGAAGAAGAAAAGTTCTACTGGTCGAGGCATACCCCACACCACAACCTAGCCTGACAAAGGAAGCTTCGAGGGTGTACCCTATAAAAACTTAAGGAGAACTCAAGCATAAGTGTGAGATGATGTGAGATGGGCACAAGTGGCTGGACACAATGCAACAGAGGCTTGTTATTGGAGAAATATTAAGTAGGAGTCCTCCACATTGATAGTGAAGTATGTAGAGGTAAGATCGAAGAGACAAAAAGGCATGGATAAGACGAGCGTCGACCCAAAGGAAGAAATGCAAAGAAAATAGTTTGGAGCCTTAAAATTTTTACAAAGGATTATGGTGAAAAGCAAGGCCGTAGGACCCTTCTCTCTCCTCTCTGATAGCAAGAAAGGTGGAATCATATTATTGGTTAGAGATGACGTCAACAATGTTAGGTCCCCGTAATTTGTCAGATTGGTAAGACCAAATGTACAGGGGTAACATCAAACCAATATTTGGAGCCCGAGGACCTAGCCTTCCTGGACTCAAAGAGGGCTCTCATTATATTTGTATGGAAGATGTGAACTTGATTGATTTTAGGGTTCTGATTTTAGGCTAGTTATAAGGATTAGGGTTTTTTTGTTTGTTTTGTTTGGTTGGGTTGCTTATCAAGCAGAACAAATAGAGTAGGAGAATTTTAGACCATTGGGCTATGGAGTCTGCAAAAGGTCTTGAAAGGTGCAACAATAGGTCAAGGGTGTTTCAGAGGGCAACCATATCAAAGCCAAATGGATCTTTAAAGCTTATGTAAGTGAAGTGAACAATAAATTGTGAGATTAGTAGGTTTAAAGGGCAGTTACGAATCCTTTAACATGTACTATAACAAGAAACGTCTTTTAAGAACACTATGCATGAAGAAATAACCAAAGACAAGGCATACCATAAGCTTCTTTGACTAAACCCTAGCAAGTAAACATTAAGACAATAGTCCAACAAACCATAGAGAGCAACAAACTTGTAAATTCTCTAGTGATTTCACCTTCAGGCAAAGAAAACATTCAAGATGACATATAGTAATGATCAAAGAGAAGGGAACTCCTAAAATTCTTTAATCATACTACAAATAACTTCAAAAAAACCATTCAAGATGGAAAAAAGGGCAGGGCAAACCATAAACCTCTTCAGTCAAACCCTATTTAGCAATACTTTGAAGAAAATACCTCAAAAACAATGTTTTAAGTCATACCAAAGGCAGGGCTAACCATAAAATTCTTTGACATGGGCTACATTAAATCATTCTTGAGATAAACAAGATGAGTGGGATTAGACAACAACTAATAATTCTCTAAACTGACCTAGTAGAGGAAAACATACAAGCAATAGAAAGCAAACAGAGCTAAGGTGCCTCTAAACAACATTTCTTAACCTAAAATTTCTTTCCTACTGCATGAGAAAGATGAAACAAACTGAAAAAACATAAGAAAACAAGCACTAATTTAGAAGGACATCACCATTAGCCATGCTCATGAATCTCGCAAGTGTGCTTGGCTCCATTGTCATCCAAATCAAAGCATTCATAACACTCCAAAGCTAATTTCTCTTCAACTCCAAGTCTATGTATTAAGTCCAACAATCAACCAACATGTACAATGAGGCCTCAATGCAGTATTTAACTTGCAAAGGAGGACCAAAACCCTAGCTAGGTCTCCAAAATATCAATAATTACATCATAAATTCCATTTTTGTCCAAAGAGACCATGCAAGGCCTAAGGCAAAAAATATCTAACTTAATAAATGCAAAAATAAATGCTAACATAACTCCTCAACCAAATCTAGAGTGATTTGCCTAAAAAACCCTCAAAATATATTTTTCATTAACTCCAAGTGTCTTTTGTTGACTTTTTGGCAAGGGCGCAGCGCCAAGGCCAAGGGCACAGCGCCAATACTAGGAAAATAGGTATTTTTGTAGTTGAGTTTTGGAGGCCTTCCCGATGTCAAAATGAGCTCCATGCTAGCTCATTGGAAAGCTTGTTCTGTCTACGTTAAAATCGGCTTTTAGTTTTCTTATTGGATTCCATTTACCTGCTCAAAACCCCATTCTCCAAAGACTTCTCAGGGCACAGCACTAGCTCTGAAAATAGGGTAGAAAGTTGATTTTTTGCATGTTTTTGGCACTTTTGGAGTACCAATTCTGCTCCAAATGATATGAAATTTTGTGAGGGTGATGCCTTTGGCCTAAGGATTCTGAAAATTTAAGGCATTCCTCCATTGGGTGCCCCAAAAAAGAGCACAGTGCTAGTGGCGCTATGCGCTTGGCCCTCCAAAATAGTCAAAATTTCCAAAAATTCAAAAATTTGCAAAGAGTTTTCAAAATTAGGATTTGCCTTGTTGATAATGTTTGGGATGCTTGTAGGGATGCAGCAGCAAGGATGTCAAGTTTTTCTTTTCCTTTTTCCTCCTTTAGGGCTTGAATCTTTGCAAGGGTTCTTTTGAGCTTGGCCCTTGCAATCTTGTTCCTTAAGGCATAATTCCTTATGATCTTCTTTTGGAGGTCAAGGCCCCTCTTGGTCTTCTCCAACTGACCCTCTAAGTACACATTTTCCCTCTCTAGCAAAGGTTCCCAATCATATTAAATTTCCATGGCAAGCAGGTCACTTGGAGTGAGCTGCTCTGCCAAGGTTGTATCTTGCTCCTTCTCTTTGGCTAAAGCTTTCTTCAAGCCAATTGTTCTTGGCCTCCTCCTAGGAAGTTGTTCTTCCTCTTCGTCCATGTCATCATAAGTTCCCAAGACCTCATCTAGCTTTGCCTTTGTATTTGCAGCCTCTTTCTAAGCTCTGATAGCTTTGATCTCATAGATAGCCTTTTGTGCCTCCAACTACTTATTTTCAACCTCAAAATAGTGGATTACGTTCTTAGCCCTACCTAGATTTGTTTGTAGGTCCTTGATCTAAGCATCTTTATTTTTAAGCAGCATGTTAGTGATCCTTTGCTCATTTTCATCACCACTGTCAACATGAATAAGTTGAAACTCTTGTTCAGTTTCATGTTTGTCTTATTCTTGTTCATCAATGACCTTTTCCTTACCTTTATCAAGCTGCTTGGTTGATGTAGAAGGCATGGCCCGTTGCCTCTTAAGGGCAACGAACACATGCCTATTTCCTCTTTGGTAGGTTAAAGGGAAAGGTTCAATTTTCACCATCTTTGTGCCATCTATATCACTACCATAATTGCTGCCATCATCATTTGTATTATCACTGCTTTCATGGATTTTTGACCCACTGCCATCATCCTCATTGATTTTTGCTTCATTGTCCTCTTCCTCATTGCCATCTCCCTTACTTCTTTCTTTCTCATTTGCATCTGCCTCACTGACATTGGCCTCACTAATTTCTTCTTCATTGCTCTCTTCCTCATTTCCTTCTTCTTCATCACTCTTTTTTGCCTCATTTCCTTTTTCATTGTTTGATGCACTAGTACCATGAGATGATGGTGAGGGATCATGAATAGGTGATGAAGGAGGGAGCTCATCATGATGTGAAGGACTATGAGTGGATGGTGAGATGGAAGAGTCATCATGAGGTGAGGGAATGTGAGTGGATGGAGGAATGGGAGGATGAGAAGATGAAGGGGCATCTTCCTATTGTTGGGCTTGTGGATAAATAAACACCTCATTAGCAAGGAAGGTTTCCCAAGGGATACCCTTATATTGCAATTGATTCATAACAACCATTTTGATAAGAGAGTGGTGAAAGACGCTTTGCATCTGCTGAGGATAGTATCTTTTTTGTACAATATAGGACATTTTGTCAATGCTTCTGTATAGGTAATAGGGTAGGTGCAACATCCTTACCCTAGTAAAGTGCATGAGCATCCTGATGTGATAGGAGTAAATGCAAGAGAATATTCCTTCACATGTAAAATACTTCATAATGATTCTCATCATAGGTGCATATCTATCAAGAAAATGTGAGAAAGGAAAGATGGATTTATTGTGGTATTTGTATCTAGGCTTTAGGTAGGGTTCAAAGTAGCTCATGCCTAGATTGGCTTGCTTGAACCATTTCTTTCCCACACTTGGTATGCCTGTGGCATTGGAAATAGCATCTGAAGATAGCTCAAAGGTTACCCTC
Organism: Pinus albicaulis; assembly: GCA_034641835.2. Classification (NCBI taxonomy): domain Eukaryota; kingdom Viridiplantae; phylum Streptophyta; class Pinopsida; order Pinales; family Pinaceae; genus Pinus; species Pinus albicaulis. The sequence goes on from CM076581.1 coordinate 1,629,385,505, forward strand.
GCAAGGTTAACTTGTTTTTCATGAAAGTTAATGATGAAAATCCTGGTTAGCTCAGGGTGGTTTTGCACCCGCTGTACCTTCTCACAAAAATCAAAGCATCCTAGATGCTTGAAACAATGAACAGTAAGGGGAGATGCCATTAGCTCCCTTGTGTTAAGAGGTTCAAACCTATTTATCTTTCCACCTTTGTGCTCATGTCTCCTTGGCATTTGAGGCTCTCCACCACTGTCACTGTCCCCCTATCTTGACATTTTGAAAACTCTGCCTTGAGCAAACCCTAGGACTACAAATAGAAATGAGATGAAGGGACGGTGGAATGAAAACTTTTACAAGTGAATGAGATGAATGAGTGAGGGTGTAAGTATATGAGAATGAGGGATAAGCTAACAACTCAATGACAACCCTCTGCTGACATGTTTATACTTTGTTTTTCCAACCTTGGATTGTAAAAGGAAATGGAATGAAAAGATGGTGATGAAATGGTGGTTTAGGATAATGAGGTAACTGAGTGTAATGTAAAGCTTGGATGGATGACAAAACTTAAACCAATGCAATCACCCTTGTTCTGAATGATTCCCTTTAGAAGTAGATAAAGTAGGTTCAATAGTGATGTCAAGTTTAAGTTTTAGGGTAGCCTCTCAAGTTTTAGTTTCTTTCCATTAAATGATGAAAAAAATGCTTGAAAAGGGGAGGATGACCTGTACATACCCCTTAAATATGCTTGAGGGACCTATGGAAAGAGTTTGGAGGTGTTTGAATTGATTTGGATAGTCAAGTTGCTTGGAAGGCCCTCCTGGCCAAGAGCGCAACGCCCAATCCTAAACGCATAGCACTCAGACCCAGGCACGCAGTGCCGAAGCTTTCTTCACCGGGTGGCTGTCAGGCAAGAGTGCAACGCTCTGCTAGGCACGCAATGCCCAATTCTAGGCGCGCAGTGCCTGTGTAATTTGCACGGGAGGAAAAAGCCAAGGGTGCAACACTCGATTTCAGGCGCGCAATGCCAAGCTGAGCGCACAACGCCTGTCTAATTTTCCTAATTGCACTTGAAAAACTCACAAATTTCCCTCTCCTGAACGCTCTTTCTCCTTTTAAATGCAACAATGAATCCTTTGAAGTGTAGAATGGGTTTTTATAGACTTAGGAATTTTAATTAAATCTTTGAAACCCATTTCCTAATGTTTACAAGTCCTTTTTCCCTTTTGACTGATATTCCTTTATACTTTTGCTTGTAGGTTACTGAAATTATGATTTTGACTTCTCCTTTTTGGTCATGGAGGCATGACAAATTGATTTGACACCTTTGGGACTCAAACACAAGGCAAATCTTCAAGACCTCTTTTTCTTACATCATGGAGTTCATACCATGTTTTTACCTTCTTTGACACTTTTGATTGCAGGTGACTGAAAACCTTGAATTTATCTTTTTACTAATATTCTCTACACCTTTTCTCTTTGAGGCATGACACATTCTACTTGGAAAATTTTGGGATGATTGCACAGTGACATCTTCAAAATCATGTGTGATTTACACCATGAAACTTAGCCTTTTCACCTTGGCTAGCAGTTTGCTGAAATCATGAAATTTGTCTTTCCTTTTGATCCTGGAGACTTTGATATGTTTGTTTTGACACAACGACAGCCTTAAAAACCTCCTTCACTTCCACCTTGGAGTTGAACCTCATCTTTTGCTCATTTAGACATGAAAAACTCATTTTGATAAGTTTGGGATTTGATCAAACAATGGAATCTTCAGAATCCTTCCTTTTATTTCACCATAGGGTTTAACATCATCATTTCACCATTCTCTGGTCACTTTTCCAAAACCCTAGGCATATGGAGTGCTTTAAGATCATCATCAGTGTTGTTTTCTAAGTTCTCTATAACCCTTTAACGTTCATTAATTTCTGTCCAGTTCACCTCACCCTTTTCCCTATCTCATCAATAGTCTCTTTGACAGACATTCTTCATGTTTGGTTTGGTGTATCACCTCCATGGTCATTTCTTCATTTGATCACTATTTTGGCATTTTGCTGGACTATCAAGCTCAAAAACCCTAGTTCTTCTCAAGACCAAGTGTTTCCTATCTTCCTTGCTGCAAGATGTCTTCATTCAGGAGAAAACCTCCTACCTCACCAACTTTCTACTGATAGACCTTTTAACACTCCTGCAGAAGTGTCAAAATTTACATTTACCTCTTGCAAACCTTGAATTTGATAAGGTAGTTTTCTTCGGAAACATTTTAGATCTTTTCTTAAATAACCATGTCTCAACATTTCAATACCTCTGAAAATAGTGTCTGAAACACCAATGATGACCTTGGACCATATGAAACCATAGTTGACCTAGTGGGAGGATTCTTTGACCTGGTCTTTGACCGAAAATTGGCTTGGAGTCTTCAAGTGAAAAACAAAGTATTTGTCAAAGTGCTGTATTGAAGATCCAAAATCCAATGTACTTGATTTATCTAAAGAGCCTACAGAGATAGTTTTGATACCATCAATGCCTGAGGAATCTGGGGAACATGGAAAAGATTTTGGCTATAGGAAACCATAGAAGGAAGGTGAAGTTATGGAGAAGGGAAAAAATAGGCCAATGAGGTTATAGGCAGAGAAGGAGACTGAAAATGATAGGTATAAGCTTAGGAAGAGTTTGTAGGAGTGACAGGGTAACCATGAAATGACAAGATGATGAAATAGTGAAAAAAATTCTGTAAGGATAATGAAGGCAGTGCGATTTCTGAAACTCACAATTTTCAAGGAGGGTTGTTTTTAGAAATCTAGAACCAATATTTATTCATCTACAAATAGTGAAAAATATTGATGACTAACAAATACTAGGCCAAAGGGAGCATGACATGTGGCTGGAAGATTCAATGTTTTTGGGTACCCTAATGACCCATTTTTGAGTGACACATGGCATAGGTGATGTTAGCATGATATTATCCCGTTGGTTAAAGCTCGAATGATTTTGGAGCAACGTTAAGGGTAATCGTCAGGATGATTGGGTGTCGGGAAGACATGATCATGTGAGAGCCTAGTCAACCTAGGTTCAATGATATTGGCTCATAGGCGTAGGAGAGGACCCCACAAGAGCAACATAGCCCACAAAAGAAAAGGTAAAGGTTTTTTAAATGTGCACAGAGTTGAAGCGCCAGGGAGCAGGCATCTAGCTAACAATGGAATTATGGAAGAATGACAACGAATGAGATTTAGGCATGAAGGACCATGCTTACAGCTAATCCTGCTAAGAGGAACCCAACATACTTAAAAGGAGGCAAGTTTGAAGCGTCGAGATAAAGGGATGTAAGCTAAGCATTGCCACAATGTTACGTGCGGGATATGAAGACCAAGGGACTAATGATTTACAAAGGAAAATAAGCCCTCAAAGGCATACAATCAGTTAAGCTCCTAAAGGATCAAGCCAGTGGTCACAACACCTACTTTTATGGGAAGAAAATAGGCTAAGGCTCCAACCAAAGGTGTTAAAGGAAATTTTAACGGATTTGGGAGCATTTTAATAAAATTTAAAAAGGCTCACGAAGTTTGTGTTTGGAAGTCGTGATTATCAAAAGTATTTTAGACCTATGATAAAGTGAATGGTCACTTGGATGGATTGAGTCGACAACTATTTTTGGTAGTGTGATATTTTAAAATTTTTCAGGCTTTGGTGTGATGACTCGACAACTCTTGGAGTTTTGAAGTTATGCCAAACATAACAATAAGAGCCAAAATTAAAAAATGTGGGCATGTAACGAATTTGAAGTGCTAGATAGCAGAAAAAATAATAAAGAAGTAGTTTTTAGCAAAAACACTAAGTCTAGAGATTCACCAAATATAGAAAAGCACAATTAAATTGTGTAAAATGCTAGATTAAGAAAAATTATAATAAAAACTCACAAATTGAGCTCAGAATAGCATATTGGTGAATGATAACTTGGTAAGAATAATTAGAATATAAGATGCACCCACAAAATCAACACCAAAAATCAACTTTGATGAGTACACTGAAGCACTAATCACCAATTCATCCTTTACCTCTCAAATAAAAAGTATGATCTCTAACTCACCGTTGATGTGTACCATGACTATGCATCTCATTGCACTAACAGCCATTCAACCTTGTCACTCTGCAACTTGAATTCTACTTATAAATATTTATGGAATGGAATTTTTGGATACGAACTTTAGATATGGGTTTGAAAGGTTGTTGGTGCAATGAGATGCATAGTCGTGTTATGCATCAAGGTTGAGTCAGAGATCAGATTTTTAATCTGAGAGGTGAATGATGAATTGGTGATTAGTGCTTCAGTGTATTCATTAAAGGTGATTTTTAGTGTTGATGTTGTGGGTGTATATTTTTGGTGAATTTTTTAGTAACCATAGATTGTTGAAGGTGTGTATGGTGGCTTTGGTGATAAATTGCAATGAGAAAAATTGTTTTTTTATGAGGTAAGTGGTCAATTAGTTCTAGTTTGAAAATGAATGAAAGATGAATCATAAGGGATAGAAAGTGGTATCTTGCAGATTAGGGGTTGTAGCTCCTTCCAGTGGGTGTTGGTAAATGTTCAGGGGAAGAAGTCCCTTTCAGTAGTAGTTGATAAACGAACAAGGGCAAAAATCCCTATAAGTGAAGATTAATAAATGAGCAGGGATAAAAGTTCCTTTGAGTAGTATCTGATAAAGCTACAGTTAGTGACTTGTAGGGAAATGTTGTAATCAAGTTGAATCTTGTAATAAAAGGAATATTGGTTTCCTTTGTATATGTTTTTCATGTTCTTGATGCTTACAATGTTATGTTGTTGATCCATGAATAATTAATAAAGTGATTGATGTTGAGATTCAACAACAAGATCCTAGTGAAAATTAAGCACCTACACTAGGATGGAGCCTCAAGCTATTTTTAGGTGTATGCCTATTTATAGATGTATGTGCAAATTCTATTTATAGAATGCATGTCTATTTATAGATGCATGTATACTATTATTATCCCTTAATATTAGTTGGACAATAAACTATATTCTATTCTTAATGAGCACTTGGAAATAGTTAACTAAAGTGGAAAATCAGTTAGCTAAAGGAATTTCTAGTTAAGAGGTTGGTTGGTGGGACATGCAGGTTGACTTAGTTGTAACTGAGTGATTCGAATTTGTAACAGAGTTGGAAATGCAGTTGTGCAAGTTGTAAAGTAGCTTAACTTAGTTAAGTGAGTTAAAATCAGATGTGCTAGTTGTAACTGAAGATACACTAGTGGGAGATCAAGTGAATTAATTATTAATTAATTCATGATCAGTGGTCCCACATGAAACTGAATATTTATTCTTATTAAATGCATGCATGTAAGATCCAATGGAGACCCAATTGAGTTCTAGGTGAAAGTGAAGTAAAATATCAATTGTGACATTATCCGGTTGCACACATGCAACCACACACACATTGGATGTGCCCATGAGGATTTTGTAGTCAAAGCAGGAAATATTGCATTCATTCAGGGATTTCTATCAACAGGGATTGCGTAGTGGAGGCAGGCTGTCTAGATATAGTAAATTGGCTAAGGAACTTGCCAATTTTTTATGACATTGTGAGACAATTAGCTCATGTACTGAGAGCTCTTGGATTAGATATTTGTATGTAATTGTTTCATGGTCCATGATATAAGATACAATAAAATATAGTGGGGTTTTTAGCTATAAGCTTTCCCCGGTAAATTATCTGTGTTGTGTGTGATTGATATTTCTTCATGATATTGTAAGTGGCGACCATGTTTTAAATTCCATAAAGATTTGTAGAAGTGATTATGTATTTAATAGTAGCATATTGTTATATTAGGAGAATCCAGGACATACATGTATTTTGTATAATTTCTACATGGTATCAGAGCACAGGAAATTGCAAAAGTGAAGTGGGAGTTGAGTTTGTTGGTGGAAAGAATTCGAATTTGTAGAAAGACTTTCTTGGTGCTACAGCTGATTCAAGATCAAAACGGCTTTCAATGGATTCAGGTTAGAGTATGCACTCGAGGGAAGCTCGAACTACATTTCTTGGAAGGACAGGATGGATGAATTACTCGAAGAAAATGGCTTGAAGGAATTCATTGCCAATAATCTTCCTAAGGCTGCTTCGTCAGATGCTTCCAATCTTGATGCATGGAAAAAGAAAGTGGAAAAGGCCAGGAGGATCCTGTTGGAGGGAGTACAAGACCATATTTTCTCAAGCCTCCATGGGAAAGCCACACCATTCGCTATGTGGATGGCTTTGAAAGATCTATTCCAAAGCAATAGTGACCATAGGAAATTGGCGCTCAAAGATAAACTCAGGAAGATCGAGATGGAAAAGGGTGACAACATTCCAAAGTATCTCACGAAGTTTGTCCAATGTTAGAATGAATTGGGGAGTGTGGGAATAACTATTGATGATGATTATTTGGTGAGCTTGGCTCTCTTGGGACTTCTTACGAGTTGGCACAGTTATGAAGAATCTATCAATGGATGGGAAAAATTTCCAGATTGGGAACGACTGTGTTCGGATCTGGTGCAGGAGGAGTTTAGGTGGAACACCAGAGATGGCTCTTCATCAGAGCATGAAAATGAAGAGGATTTTTCTTTGGCTGCCAAGGCGAAGAAGGGGAAGGGGAAGAAATTCCATTCTAAATCAAAGTCTAAAGGCAATAAGCTGGATATGTCCTAAGTGAAGTGTTTTCACTATCACAAACATGGGCATCTTGCTACTAACTATCCACAAAAGAAGAAGAAAAAGAAGGCTGATGGACCTACAGTAGGTGAGGCCCTTGCCTCAAAATTTGATATTGAATTCTCCTTGATTGCATGCATGTTGTAAAGTGCATTGGGATCGATGTGGTATTTGGATATTGGTGCTTCCTTTCACATGACGGGAGATAAGGAATTTTCAATGACTTGGAGGAGAAACATCTCCAGATTCATATAGAGATGGGCAACGATGGACGGTAAAGTGCTATCGGGATTGGTACCATTACCTTTCAGAGGGATTCAGGTAAACCATTTCAATTGAAATATGTTATGCATGTTCCTAGTTTGAAGAAAAATTTGGTTTGAGTCACAAGGTTGGAGGATAGAGGCCATGACATTGTTATTAGCGATGGAAAAGCTTTACTGTGACATAAAATAATGGGTCAAGCCAAGAGGAGAGGGATTCGAGTAAAGAATATCTACAAGCTGGAGGTAGATGGCTGCGTTTCCATGATGGGAAGGGCATAAAAAGTGGTGAGCCGGGATGAGGGAAAATTATGGCACAGGCGATTAGGCAATCTTCATCATGGAGCCTTGAAAGTCACGCAACAAATATCTATTGGAATTCCAATGGGAACACTTGCTCAATTAGATCAATGCAAGGGTTGCACCATGGGGAAGTATATAAAGTCCACCTTTCATGAGAAGGAAAACCGTTGTCGATTGCTTCGACAAAAAAACATAAGTACTATGTAATATTTGTTGATGAATTTTATCGTAAATGTTGGATATTCTTCATGCAGAAGAAGTATCAAACATTCTCAAAGTTCTGTGAGTTTAAGGAATTGGCAGAGAAATAGTCGGGGAAGTGAGTGAAGGCTCTTAGGAGCAATAATGATGGAGAATACATCTCTAACAAATTCAAGAACTTCTGCAGCAAAGAAGGAATTCAGAGAGAACTCGTAGCGCCTTATAACCCACAGCAAAATGGGGTCGCAGAGAGGAAAAACAAAATGATCGTGGGTGTAGCACGAGCGATGTTGCATGATCAGGGCCTACTAATGCATTTGTGGGCAGAAGCATGAAACACTGCGATTTATGTGCAAAACCGTTGTCCACGTAGAGTACTTGGCATGAGTACACCTGAAGAAGCTTTCACTGGTAAGAAATTAGATGTTTCACACTTTAAGATTTTTGGCTCATTTGTTTATGTGCATGTGACCAAGGATGCCAGGAAGAAGCTAGAGCCGACTGCTAAAGTTGGGATTTTTGTGGGGTACACAGAAACACCCCATAATTATCGTGTATATTTTCCTAATAGTAGAAGAATTGTTGTGCGATTGGATACAAAATTCGATGAGGGTGTTATCACAAAATTGCACCTGATAAGCTGTTAATCAGATAATCTCATGTAACTGTTTCAAAAGAATCTTTTTACTGAAGCTTAGCCTCCTCAGTCTGAGAGGGCTCTCTCAAAGGGTTAATGATATTGAATAAAGATGTGTTTAGATGGCTAACTCTATTTGGGAAATAAATGGCTTATGTTGAGTGTAGGTTGAAAATAGTATCAATATGCAAACATTGGGCTTATGGAGTCAACACTTTCAGTGATTTAGTAGTGAGCTTACTTGAAATGGAAGCTAAGGTAGGTAAGAGTTTTTAGTAATAGTACACACACAAATGAAACAAGAAAATACAGAGTCAATTCATCTATAAAGGAAGTCATAGCATTACATGAATGAATTCTGAGTATTATAAATGAAAACCACTACAAATGGGATATATAAATGATATAGATAAGATAAGTAGGCACTAAAAACTCAATCAGAATATCAGGTTGGTCAAGTAAAAAATATATGTATTACTGAAACAGTCAAATTACATAAAGCTGTCTTTGCCAAAAAATCTCCAACCCTTGACAAATTCGACTCTATGGTCTTTAGTATACTTGTTACATCATGAGATGATCTGCCTCCTGGCTAGATTCATCGATTTTTTTCCTAATGACACCTTGCATAACCATAAAACATATACTTAATGATAAAATGACATATATCCTACTTGACAATCATTATCCTACTAGGACTCAAATTTCTCATTATTACATTTAACAACCTTATCCTCTAAAGAAATTACATCTTTGACAAGTATGCTTTCACATGTTCGAATTGGTGTGATGGGACTGTTATGTAGGTAAATCCTCTCTGCGGAAAGAGACAATCCCTCTAGCCCTAGAATGGGTCTAGTAACAAAAGGTCAAACTAGAGTGTAGGATTCTAATTGCTGAATGAAATAGACACGGTAGATCAACCTACCTAGAGTCCAACATTGTTGACGTAGCTGTTGTAGTGGTGGCCTCTCGATTCCTGTCTCCACAAGTCACGATCCTTTCGCAACGATGCTTGGATACCTACACCAGATCAACAAACAAGAGCAACATACGAAACAACAATATTATTCATAATTACTAACTAGTCAAGGAGGGTTAGGCATATTGCATCAATAAAACACATCAACACAATATGTGAGCCAGACAATAGTTATACTTATGTGTTAATATAAGAAAGAGTTACAACCAAGCCTTGATGTCACAACCTCCTTCAGTGAGGTTTAGTTGAAGCACATCTCGACGAATGTCAAGGAATTCGGATGGGATGAAGGCACAAGCCTAAGCTCTCTCAATAAGGGACTTTTTCGTTCTATCTTGAATAGAAATCTCTCTAGCATTTCTGCTTCTTCAGTTCAACTAGCTTCATCAATGGAGGATGAGCTATATTTATAGAGGGAGAGGAGGAGGTTGGGATCCCTACTATGGTGGAAGGGAGGCCTTATCTCATGGGAGGTTTCCCCAAAAGGTGGAAACAAGAGGCCAAAGGAGGAAGGTCATGGTTATTCAATCGAACCACTCCCCATGACTCATCCACGAAGTTTTTATGATCGAAACTTCGCCTCTATTTTTAAAAAAATTTCCATAAACAGATTGGTGTGGGCATCTAACTAAGACAGAGTGCCAGTTGGCGCGGGGGACAATGTTAATCTGCCTCATCGACGCGAGGGCATAACTGGATACCAGCGCCAAGGAAAAAAAGGTGTTTTTGATGGTCTGTTCAGGAAATGGTCAACATAAGGAGTGTTAGACTCATGGTTGTTGGTCGCTTTAATTGCTTTCACAATTCAAGCTCCACATAAATTGTCAACCCGAGGAAGTCTTTTTATTTCAAAGATAATCACGCACTGGATATGCTCAATTTCAAAAGCAGAAACAATGTTGTAGTAAAAAGCACACAATTATTAATCTCACAAATCTACTAGTTCACACTCTGTTTAATCAAAGCTGAAGTCAATTAAGTTATAGCAGAAATAATTTCTATGTTGCAGTTACAATCCAAACAAAGGAAAACCAATCTACAAGGAAAGAAATCAATCAACCATAGCAGGAACAGGACCCTATTCCTTGGTGAGGAACTTCAGCACCTGATGCCTGACACTTAATCACACTGTATGAAAGGTAATTTCAAGAGACAAGACCCTATTCCTATGAACAGGAACCTTCAACACTTGTTCTCTTGTTTCTAATCACACTGCAGGAAAAAGGAAAGCAATGAGTGAGAGCAGGACCCTATTCCTTTATGCAGGAACCTTCAGTACCTGCCTCCCAACATCATACATTCATACAATCAATAGAAATGGATTTCTCAACTTCCAAGAGTGAATGCATTCAACATATGCAACGCTAAAGAAACAGAGTATTACTAAGCTGTGTAACTAGTGTCCAACAACAGAATTAAAGTGAAGCGCAAACAACATAAAGAAATAAACAAATTACAGGAATCAAGGGTGAATCTTGTGAGGAAGGCGGGCCCTTTCCCTCTCACAAGATTCCCCCGGGGAAAGAATTAAATTGGAACGCTCAAAGGAAGAATTTATTCATCTGTCAAAGTAACTCTTATATTACAGATGGAGACTAGCTCCAGTTCTCACACAATACTCTCCTGTAGCTTTACAACAATTGACTCCTACTAATGATGATGTCTCCTCTTTTTAAAGAGGAGACATCTTTTACGATTTACATGAGAGCGGATCTACATTATCTCAAATCTGTTCTCTTTCCCAAAACAGGACTATTCTGTTCTTCCAAGAAAAGATACTGTTACAACAGAGACAACACGAATGCTATCTTCAGGATGATCCAAGTAACCGTGTCTTCATGCCGTTGCTGCTGTTTCCACAAAAAGTTCTTCCAGAATCGCAAATTACGCATGGCGGAATTTGCGTGCTTGACGGCTGTTTCAGCAACTGAGTCAGTTGTTTCAGCAACGGCCGCTTGTTCCTAGCAACGCATATAACTATCTGCGATCTTTGGACTTGTGTTAGCAACGATACACTTCAATTAATGATAAAATATAAGAGTATTATGGAATTAAATGTAAAACAGATTAAACATATAATAAAGAAGAGGATTGTATATACCTTGGGATAAAGTAGATGAGAAATGATAATGGAATCCTTTCTAATCATGGTTTAAAAAGTAAAATGGTGTCAAAGTATATAGCAAAAATGATACATAGTGGAGTCCTAACATCCCCCCAGCTAAAAATGTTGCATGTCCTCAGGCAACCCCTAGTCTGAATCAGAGTCTGAGTACTGGGACTGAGCATGCAAATTACTCAAGCAATAGCTGGAGAAGGTGGCATCTGTAGGAGCTCTGAATCCACTGTTGTTCTGCAAGTTTTGCCATGCCAAGGCTTCATCTCTGTCAGTAAACTGGTAATGACACTGATATTTGTCTGAAGGCAGCCATAAAATTGGAAAATGGAAATGATACCCAATCCAGTTTACTCCACAACGTTGAATGCAACCAATGTAATTAGAAACCCTGGATAATGCAGCTTGAAGATTGTGAGGGTTAAAAGGGTGATAATCCTGTCTTTCTTTACATGACTGCTGCCAAAACATAACATTGGCCTTCAATGCAGCAGTACCCTTTACTCTAATCTGCTGTTGACACTTAGAAAGTGTTGAAGCCTGTAACTGCTGTATATACCTCTGCATTCCTGGCTTCTGTAAAAATTTATGATATTGTGCTATGAACATGGCTGGGCTTAAAGGCTCTGGTCTGATCCATAGGAGTCTATTCTTCTCATTATGACTGCTTGCAGTGAACGCAGTTTGCGAAGTGAGCTGGTTAGACAAAAATGAAACAAATGCCCTTATTTGTATATCTCCTGCAATTGGAATAAGATTAACTCTTCTATTGTCGGGAATGACCTCATTATGAAGGTAGAGTTCGCACAGCAAATGCTGGTCACTCTCGGGGGCCTCATTAAAAGTCTCAACAAATTTCTCTGAAGTCATTAACTCATATGGTCTGCCATCTTTTATTCTTTTAATTGAAAATAAACTAATCGTTCAGAAAGAAAGAGAGAGTAGTTTACAGAGGGTTTGCGTGTAGCCAACAACTTCTGGACTAATGAAAACATCAAGGCCATCTTTTCCTTAGATTCCTTGACTTCCTTTTTGGAGTCCTTGAGCTGTTTCATCATTTGATCCCAACTATCCCAGTTGGCATATACATGGTTCTGCCATTGTAACTTATGCTGGCGTAATATTATATCTTGTTCTTCAGCATATTGCTTCTTCCATTTGTTCATCTGTTCCAATTGATTCCATGGCAAGGTCTGTGTCTTGGCATCAGAAGTACTGGGTTGGGACGTTGTTTGAATGGCTACACTGACTAACTTAGAACGAGATATCTGTGGTGATGCTTCTGTCTGAGTAGCTGCATTAACTGATAAAGGATGAGACATCTGTGGTGGTGCTTCTGTCTGAATGGCTGCATTAACTGATAAAGGACGAGATATCTGTGGTAGTGCTTCTGTCTGAATAGCTGCATTAACTAGCAAAGGGCGAGGTATCTGAGGTTTGATTTCTTTTTCTTCCTTTATAGAGAGCCTTACTGGTTCTTGTGGAGCAGTAGGGCATCCCTCTTTTATTCCAGCTGATGTAGATGCCTCTGATAATTGAATTTTAACTAGCTTGTAGCCTGCATCCTGGTAAATGTTGCCACACTCATGGCACATGTAGTCCTTGCATGGCTCTTTATTTTGCATTGAGGCTATGTGTGCTAACATATAGAGATTCAGTTCTCTATCAAAAGCTTCTCGAGCCATGGTTAGTTCATTCTTGTAGGCTTCCAATTCAGACTTCAAAAATTCATTCTCCTGCAGTAAAGATGTCATAGCATGTAAACCTTGTGCGCTGGTTGACTCTGTTGGGGTAGTCTGTTGATGCACAGTCGTAGCTGGTTCTTGTGGGACAGCTACTGCTGATCTCCCACTATCATTATGCTTGGTGTATTTTTGTACCACAGTGGCTGGTTCTTGTGTTTCAGCCACTGGGTAAGTGACTGGTTCTTGTGTGACAGTCACTTATTGAGCCATAAACAATGTCGTATTATCCCGGGGCACTGGTTCTTGTGTGGCAGTGCCACCGGACGAGACGGGTTGGGCGGTTTGAATTGGGGAAGAAGATTGGAGTTTTAACAGAATAGTGGCAGGGTCAGGGGAAATGGAGGTGAGTCCTGTCTCAACAGTCATCTTCATTTTTCTTTTTGGTAGGAAGGCAACAAAATCACTGCCTTTCCTTTTCTTTGAGGGGGAGGGTTCTTCTCTGGGGGAAGGGCTTTCAGAAGAAGTGAGGATTTGAAATCTAGCCCTTGTCCGTCGTCTGGAGACTGAGACTGTTGGGGTTCTTTTCTTTTTAAAGGTGGGTGGGGAAGGGGGTGTTAGAGAGTCATCACTAGGGATAGAAATAGTGGGGACAGATGACTCTGCTAAGTGGGGCGAGCTCGGGGTTGGGTCAACTGGGGAATATGGAATATCGTCCTGCTGTCCTTCATAAGGAATTTCAGGAGTATCATGAGAACTTTCGGGTTGTTGGGACGTTTGAGCCTGCTGAGGAATTTCAGGCATTTGGGGAACAGGGAGTGGGACATGCAGAGGGGGATTTTGCTGAGCAAAACCCCTCTGTATCAACAACTGGCATAAACGGTGGTGGGTGAGGGATAACATTGGGAATTTAGAGCGTCTACAATAATAAGACATGTTTCTAATACAGCCAAGCAAATAATAGGGGATATTAATCAGTCGTCCATTTCTCAAATGATTCATCAAGACAAAATCGTGATTGTACACTACCTGGTAACGCCCTTCACACGTTAAGTAATGTTTGATGAATTCTGCCACCGATGGCCATGGTTGAGGAAGTGAGTGCAGACTAACCCCGCGGCCTTTGAGTTCCACTGGCTCATCTGGACGAAGGAAATCTTGCTGCGCATTGAGAATGACCTGCTTTCTGCTGAACCAACGAGTACCAATAGCTGGCAACCCTGATACCTGAACTATGTCCTCCTCTGTTACTGAAATGCGAACCCCTTGAACCACTGAAAAATCACCTTGAAGGTTTTGTGCAAACTCTAAGACTTGTTCCTGGTCAAATTCACCCAATCTTTCAAAATATACTGTCCATCCCGCTTGTTGAAAAATCTGAAAGGCTTCAGGAAACAATTGAAGAAGATTTATGGAGCCGGGCTCATGTCTAATGGCCGACCCTCCCATGGCTGTAGCTTTGAGTTATACGCAGAGGCACAGAACACAGTAAACACAGACCCTGATCGCGCTAGTTGTTGCAACAGAGGCTGCAAGGTCCAAATGACGGCGGAAATGGATATGACAAGGGACAGAGGCTTGGTAAATGCGAAATGATTGTTCAATTTTTGAAATTCCCCCCCCCCTACGTATGGTGTAATGATGATTGGGCGTGTGAAGATCTGTAATCATTATGAATGAAATCCTTTCTTTAATATAATTTAACTGAATTACATTAAAACCTCATACCTTACATTTCTTTACCTTTGGTTTAATAATTCGAAGTGTCGATTGCTTCAAAATGGCTTAATGTACATGGAAGAATCTGTAGATTTCTTTGAAATTTAGAACAGGAGTGTAACTGGATCTGGTCAGTGCTGAATAATTTTTCACCAGAAGGATCTGAAGTATAATCGTGGAGAACCAAAAAGCTTATATAACAGTGAAGAGAAATGATGTTTTAATGATAACGGGTTGCTGAAACAGGTGTTTCAGCAACGGAAAAAATGAATGGTATGTTGCTGAAACAGGTGTTTCAGCAACGGGAAAAATCAGAGAAATGGGGTAAATGACTTGGGTCTGTAAACAGTAGGGAAAATATTTGATGGGGAATAATTTCAGCAGTAAGGGATGGGAAATACTGACTGAAGGAAGATATTTCAGGGATGGTAGGGGTGGGAAAAATGGAGAAATGGGAATAATGTAGGAATAGGTATGAAGGGATATTGCTAGAAAATGGGGTAAAATGATGGGAACAAGCTTCTGTGATTGAAGCTTCAGATCTTCTTATGATGAATCTGTCCTCCTTAATGAGCTTTTCCAGAATCTGCAAAATTTCATTGTAATATGCCAATCCTTGACAGGGATTATTAGTGCTAAATCTAATCTAATACTAAAAATACAGTGCAGAAAATTAAATGCTGTGAGGAGCAGAAGACTCCCCTAGAAAAAGATAATGAATATCATTCATGCAAGCAGTCTTAAAATCCTCTTTAGAAACAGGGCGCTGATATAGACGGAGCCTATGACCATTGACTAGTAGAGGTGTTTTAGAATCATCAATTGTTAAAAGTCTTACCGTTCCATTTGGAAAAACAGCATCTACCTCATATGGTCCAAGCCAACGTGTACGTAGCTTACCCTAAAAATTTTCAAACCGAGAGTCATACAACAAGGCCCAATTACCTTTTTGGAACTGCTTGTGTTTGATCATTTTGTCATGCCACTTCATCCTTTGTTGCTGTATCATGGTGGTTTGATGGATGGCATCTAATCTCTTTTCATCCAACTCTAGAAGCTGCTGCAACCTAGCTGTCTGCACATCAGTCAAATCAAGATTAACAGCTAAAGCAGTTCTTAAAGTTTTAATCTCGAATTCCACAGGAAAAACAGCATTTTTACCATAAACCAATTCATAGGGAGAAAAACCTGTAGTGTTTCTCCAAGTAGTTCTGTAAGCCCATAATGCCTCAGGGAGCCTTTGGGACCAATCCTTCCGGTTGTCCTTCACTGTTTTAGTTAGGATGGCTTCTAAAACTTTATTTGTGCTTTCCACCTGCCCATTAGCCTGGGGGTGGTATGGTGTAGTCATTCTATGTTGAATATGATATTTGTGAAGGGTGGATTTAAAACCATGAGAATTAAATGGAGGTCCTCCATCAGTAACTAGCTCTCTAGGAATTCCAAATCTAGTGAAGATTTCTTCAAATAAGAAAGCTAGGACAGCCTCTTCATTGGCTCTAATAAGTGCTTTGGCCTCCACCCATTTAGTCATATAGTCTGTACAGACTAATATATAAGTTCTTTGATTGGATGGAGGGTTAATGAGTCCTATGAAATCCAAGGCCCATCTTTCAAATGGTTCAGAAACTACCTGGGGGTTTAATGGCATTTGGTCTCTATGATTGGGTTGACCCATTCTTTGGCAGCTGTCACAAGCCCTTACATACCTCTTTGCATCCTTGAATAATGAGGGCCAATAGTAACCCATCCTCAGAATTTTGTGTGCTGTTCTCTTATCAGCAAAATGCCCTCCACAAGGGCCATCATGACAAGCTTTCAATATGTCATACACTTCATCTTCTCTAATGCATCTTCGGATCTCCTGATCAAGCCCAGTGTAGAAAAGACACCCGCTTATCCAGCTGTACCTGGCACTTTGTTGAACAATTCTTCTCTTTTCTCTGTATGACAGGTGTGATGGTAATTTTCCTACAACCAAATAATTAGCAATATCTGCATACCATGGAGAGTGAGCAGAAACTGCAAACAAATACTCATCAGGAAAAGAATCATCTACTGGAATATCATTGTCAGTTTTTAACCGTGAAAGGAAATCAGCCACCACATTTTCTTTACCAAGCCGATCTACAATTGTGATATCAAATTACTGCAATAATAATAGCCATCTGGTAACTCTAGCATTTGTGACAGATTTTTTCATTAAATACTTAATAGCTGAATGATCAGTGTGCACAAAAGTAGAATAACCAGTGATATAGTGTCGGAATTTATTAATGGCATAGATTACTGCAAGAAACTCTTTCTCGGTAACTGTATAATTAAGCTCAGCAGGGGTCATATTCTTACTGATAAAGTAGATAGCATAAGGAAGATGATTTTTCTCTTGTCCCAAGACAGCTCCAATTGCAGTGTCTGAAGCATCAGAAGATATATGAAAAGGGAGGGCCCAATCAGGCCCCCTCAAAATAGGAGCAATAGACAACTGATGCTTGAGTTCTTCAAAAGCTTTCTGACAAGAATTAGTCCACTTAAATTCAACATTTTTCATAAGCAACACAAATAATGGAGAAGCTATCTTAGAGAAATCTTTAATAAATCTTTTGTAGTATCCAGCATGTCCTAGAAAACTTCTCACATCAGTTTGAGTTTTAGGAACAGAAAGATTCTGAATGACCAATATTTTAGATGGATCTACTTGAATACCTTGAGATGAAATAAAATGTCCAAGCACTATTCCTTCACTCATCATCATATGGCATTTTTCAGTACTTAGGGAAAGGTGAGCTTGTATACATCTTTTAAGTACTTTCTCAAGGTTTTGTAATGCATCTTCAAAAGTCACACCATAAGGAGTAAAATGATCCATAAATATTTCCATAGAATCATTCAGCATATCAGAAAAAATTCCTATAACAGCTCTTTGAAAAGTTGTTGGTGCATTACATAGCCCGAATGGAAGAACTCTATAGGCAAAAGTTCCCCAGGGGCTGGTGAAAGTGGTCTTGTCTTGGTCTTGGGGTGCAATTCTTATCTGATTATACCCACTAAATCCATCTAGAAAAGAAAATAATTTCTTCCCTGCCAGACTATCCAACACCTGATCAATGAAGGGTAAAGGAAAGTGATCCTTTTGAGTAGCTTTGTTTAAGGCTCTGTAGTCAACACATACTCTCCATTTCCCGTTTTTCTTAGGGACAATTACTAATGGGGAAACCCATTCACTGTCAGATATAGGGTATATAAATCCCGCATTAAGCAATTTTTGAAGTTCTTCCTTAACAATTTCTCGTAAATTAGGATTCATTCGTCTTTGGGGTTGACAAACAGGTCGGCATCCCTCTTTAATATAAATTCGATGAGTACATAATTCAGAAGAAATACCTTTCATATCCATGTAATCCCATGCAAATGCCTCCTTATATTCATGCAATAACTTCATTAATTGTTGTGTTTCAGCATCTGTTAGATCAGGATTTATGTTTAATGTCTTGCCAGGTTCAATTTCAACTGTTATGCTTTTAGATGAGATAGTGGTTAAAGTCTGAGATGAGTCTTCAGATTCAATCTTTTCTTGTGTATCAGTTTCAAAAATTGCAGTTAATTGATTGTGTGTTTCAGCAATGACAGAAGAAGGTTCACAAATAAAATTATTAATTATCTCATCCTCTGTATTGTCTTTAAGAGTTAAAGCCTATCCAATAGTTAGAATAGGCTGAACAGCATTATCATCATAATCCATCCATATAGAATCTTCATTATTAATTATTGGTGTAGCATGAGGATAAAGAGTAAGCTGTTTTGTTTCATAACTATTAGAAATTGTCATTGAACCAGATCTGCAACTGATAAAAGCATCAGCTGTGGCCAACCATGGCCTTCCTAGAATTAAGGGGTGTCCCCCCAGCTTTGTTTTAGTCTGCAATACAACAAAATCAGCTGGGTATTTCCAGGATTCAACTGAAATAAGTAGATCCTCAACAACTCCTTCATGTTTAATTGTAGAACGATCAGCCAACTCTAGAATGGTGGGTGCATCTCTGATTGTGTTATTCAGCTGTAACAATTGTGAAGTTTCAAGAGTCATTATGTTAATTGCAGCACCTAAATCTACCAGAACTTGGGGAATCATTGTTTTACCAATCTAAACTGTTACTGTAGGATGGCCGGGATCACCATATTTCACAGGAGGGGCTTTTCCGGACATTAATGCAGACAAGTCCCCCATCACATGCACTGTAAGGGGGTCCTTGGTTTTCCTACCAGGTTTCTTGACACAAATATCCCTTAATGTTCTGGCATAAATTGGTACATCTCTTAATGCTTGTAAGAGTGGAATTTTAACATACAAATTTTGCAATTCCCCTAAAAGATTAAAAGCAGGTGTTTCAACTGTTCTGGTTAAAACCAAACGCTCGGGGAATGGTGGTTCTGTTTTTTCCACATTTTTGTTAGGAGGTGGTTGTGCTTTCTTATGTTTCTCAGTTTCCTCTTTATCAGAATCAGAAGAAGTTATGTCATCAATAATAGGCTCTACTATTTTTCCGGATCTCAAATGAATATCATTACATTGCATAGTAGGAAATATAGACTGATTCTGAATATCAATAACTTGCACAACTTTATTATTGGGGTTAGGATTTGGTTGCACAGGTAGCTGGGGTCTCATTTGGTTATTTGGCGGAGCATTTGATGGCAGAGGGAGTGGTTGTTGGAATTGAGGCAATTGATTTGGATACGGGAGTGGTTGACTTCTCCAATTTGAATTCCAAGGATTAAAAGAAGATGGCTGCTGTGAAGGCCAAGGAGTCCACATTGAAGGATCAACAAAGGGTGGGTTTGATTGCTGCATGGGTGGGAAATTCATTTGGTTGAAGGGTGGGTGTTGTATTTGATTGAAGGGAGGGTAATTTGTTTGACCAAAAGCAGAATAATTGTTCCAACGATTAAATGGCATACTAGAGTTCATACCTTGTCCTTTTGGTTGCCATTGTCTTCTTTGAGTTAGCAGGTAAAATGCTTCAGCTTCTTCTTCCGTTGGCTGTAATGTTGCCTTTATTCCTGGTAGAGATGGACATTGTTTTGTCTCATGATCCTTCTCACAAAGGGTACAAATTGGTATTTTATCCATTGGGCATTCCCTTAGTGGATGTTTGTCTCTGCACTTCGGGCAAAAGACAGCCAGAGTTGCTTCTGCTTCAGCCTGCTTCTTCTTAACCTGCAAAGTGTCAATTTGTGAAGCAAAAGAGCTTAACATCTCAGTTTTAAATTCCTCAAGTAAATTACCCATTTCAGCTCTTGTTGCTCCTCCATTGGCTGATTTCTGCACTCTTGAATAGGTGGAATCTCTTGTTCTGTTTCTTGCAGCTCCCCTAGAACACCTCTTAGCAAGTTCACAAATCTCATCATATGATTCCTTAGATATATCTCCCTTGGCAAGCATGTTTAACATATCTAAACAATCATCCCTTAAACCTTTAAGTAATATTGTTTTGCGAATTTCGTTACTTATATTCGGATGATCAGATCTCTGTATGTTGTACTGCAGCCTTTCTATATAGTCCTCCGGACTCTCATCCGTCTTTTGTGTCATATTGAATAGTTCATCCTTCTTTTCTCTCGTCCGGCAGTAGTCTTGATATTTATGCAGAAATTTCTGTTTCATCTGCTCCCATGTTGTGATCACCTGACTTCCAAGGCTCATGAACCATCTTAAAGCATTCCCTTTTAAGGTGGCTGGAAACAATTTCAACTTCTGAGCATTAGTAACATAATCATAACTTCTGCATAATATATCAAATTCAAAAAGAAATTCATCCGGATCCTCAGAGGATAAACCATGAAAGTTAGGTAAAGCAGACAATGGAATATTTTTCATAGGAGTTATCCCTGCAGGAAGATCACTGATAGGAAATCCCAAGGTAGAGAGGGAATTTTCATTCCTTCCTTCTCCTTCAAGATCTACACGTCCTCCACCAAAGAAACCATCATTGTTTCCTTCCATTGTTGGCTCTCCTACTGCACTTGCTCGATCGTCAAGATCTTCTATTGGCTCTTCAATGTTTTCCACTGATCGTCCAACACTCTCTACGATTTCCTCAATGTGCTCTGCTGATTTACTAACACTTTCCTCTGACTCTCCAGCACTGACTGCTGGTTCTTCTATATTTTCAGGACCCACAACTTCCTCTGTTCTGTAATCTGATTGAGGGGAGTGCTGAAATTTTGATTTTCGAGAACTTAATCTCTGTGATGATTCAGCCTTTGATACAATCTCGTCAATAAAAGTTTTTCTTCCTCCCCTTCCTTTGCCTTTGCCACCTGTGGGGTTAGTTTTCTTCTGGTTTCCGCGTCCTCTCATACAATCTGCACATTTAAAAAGAAAAGATTAATGCTTTTGAAATCTATAATTACCTTCCCCGACAACGGCGCCAAAATGTTCGTCGCTTTAATTGCTTTCACAATTCAAGCTCCACATAAATTGTCAACCCGAGGAAGTCTTTTTATTTCAAAGATAATCACGCACTGGATATGCTCAATTTCAAAAGCAGAAAAAATGTTGTAGTAAAAAGCCACACAATTATTAATCTCACAAATCTACTGGTTCACACTCTGTTTAATCAAAGCTGAAGTCAATTAAGTTATAGCAGAAATAATTTCTATGTTGCAGTTACAATCCAAACAAAGGAAAACCAATCTGCAAGGAAAGAAACCAATCAACCATAGCAGGAACAGGACCCTATTCCTTGGTTAGGAACTTCAGCACCTGATGCCTGACACTTAATCACACTGTATGAAAGGTAATTTCAAGAGACAAGACCCTATTCCTATGAACAGGAACCTTCAGCACTTGTTCTCTTGTTTCTAATCACACTGTAGGAAAAAGGAAAGCAATGAGTGAGAGCAGGACCCTATTCCTTTATGCAGGAACCTTCAGTACCTGCCTCCCAACATCATACATTCATACAATCAATAGAAATGGATTTCTCAACTTCCAAGAGTGAATGCATTCAACATATGCAGCGCTAAAGAAACAGAGTATTACTAAGCTGTGTAACTAGTGTCCAACAACAGAATTAAAGTGAAGCGAAAACAACATAAAGAAATAAACAAATTACAGGAATCAAGGGTGAATCTTGTGAGGAAGGCGGGCCCTTTCCCTCTCACAAGATTCCCCGGGGGAAAGAATTAAATTGGAACGCTCAAAGGAAGAATTTATTCATCTGTCAAAGTAACTGTTATATTACAGATGGAGACTAGCTCCAGTTCTCACACAATACTCTCCTGTAGCTTTACAACGATTGACTCCTTACTAATGATGATGTCTCCTCTTTTTAAAGAGGAGACATCTTTTACGATTTACATGAGAGCGGATCTACATTATCTCAAATCTGTTCTCTTTCCCAAAACAGGACTATTCTGTTCTTCCAAGAAAAGATACTGTTACAACAGAGACAACACGAATGCTATCTTCAGGATGATCCAAGTAACCGTGTCTTCATGCTGTTGCTGCTGTTTCCACAAAAAGTTCTTCCAGAATCGCAAATTACGCATGGCGGAATTTGCGTGCTTGACGGCTGTTTCAGCAACTGAGTCAGCTGTTTCAACAACGGCCGCTTGTTCCTAGCAACGCATATAACTATCTGCGATCTTTGGACTTGTGTTAGCAACGATACACTTCAATTAATGATAAAATATAAGAGTATTATGGAATTAAATGTAAAACAGATTAAACATATAATAAAGAAGAGGATTGTATATACCTTGGGATAAAGTAGATAAGAAATGATAATGGAATCTTTTCTAATCATGGTTTAAAAAGTAAAATGGTGTCAAAGTATATAGCAAAAATGATACATAGTGGAGTCCTAACAATGGTAAGGGATGCAATGATGATATTTGCAAGGCATGACACTTTATTTTGTTCACAGAAATGAGCCTCCAATGTGCGGGATGGGGATTGCAGGGAAAGTTACAAAATGCCATGTAACATATGCCCCCTAAATCATGAGGTCCAAGAGAGAGAACAAGGGGTGAAATGATTTACGAGAACGTGTTTGAACCAAACATTGTTGTCGGAAGACCTGCAATTACAAGTACAACAAATATCTCTGAGACATGAACATGTGGCATGGGTGAAACCATCCATAATAGATTACATATATGAACTGAGATTTGAGTATGGGTACAACCACCCAATAGTAAGGATCAACAAATAGACTTAGGTATGGTCGCAAACATCCAATCAAAAGAGTCATGCAACAAATCATGATACACCATAATATGCCACAGCCTGGATCTTATCATACAAAACCCAGGGTCTTGCGCTCCATCTCAATCCAAACAAGTACAGATTCAAGCATGTGAATATGTGAGCTGAAGTTGAACATGCAAGAAAATCACCTGATTACCAGCTAATGATGAAATTTGTTAACAGGCATGAGAGAAACCACCAATAATGAAAATGGCTCTCAAGTTACAACACATACAATCCACGGAATGTGAACAGTGATCTGGCATTGAACATCCACAGAATCACTTGATCGAAGGCCAATGATGTGGACCTGTTGTCGAATGAGAAGAACCTTCCATTGAGGCATGCAGGCTCCAAGGTACCAATAGGGAGTCTGTAGACTAACTTCCTAGATAATGAGCTGAAGTCAACATGAAGTGACCTAGTCGAAGGAGGGCCATAATGTATCCCACATCATCGACACGAGACATAGGAACATGACGAAAGTGAATCAGGACCAATAAAGAATCAAAGGGAGGTGAAAAATGCTGAGGCAAACTTCTCTTGAACATACCAGCGACACGACTCTGGATTTGGCAGTATTTGAAATCAAGGGATCTGAGGTCATGATAACATGGCAGAGAGTAGATGAGAGATCAAAACAGATTACCCAAACCCACGAAGGCAAGAATGACGAAATGAGATGTCCCCAACCCGACACAAATGCAGAGGACTGTCATGTTCAAGAGCGACAAACTGCCGACACAACCAAAATCTGGTTCAATTTCCCCCCACCATTTCTGGCAAGTACCCCAATAATTTTTTAAAATAAGCTTGAAGGGGATAGCATATGCTTGTGCTGTAAGTTTTTCCTTCGGACAAATCCATCCTATTACATTTTACGAGTCCTAGGAAGGAGTAACTTGATGAACATCATGGTGACGATGTCCGATGTCATCAGGGTTTAATGAGTCTAACAAAGGAAGAACTCCAGATCTTTTCATGTTTAGAGAGTTTGAAAAGAAACAGAAAAGAAAACTCTAGCATGTCCCTTTTCGTAAGTAGTCTCCCAGATCCGAAAAGGTAGAAAACAATATCTGAAAGAACCTCTTAGTCACGATAGGCTAAGGTATTCCATTTTCGTAAATAATATATCCCAGCCCGAAAAAGGGGTAAATGTATACTAGGTAGATATCGTTTCGCAACCATTTAACGAGTTCAAAATGACAAGAGTCTCGACAATATTTTTAGTTTTAGAGAGTCAAAAAAGAGTTGGAAGATGACTGTAGTAGTGACTTTTTTGTGTTTTTTCTGAGTCTGAAAAAGTATAAAATACAACTCGTGACTTCATCACTATCGCATTAAAGACCTGTCGCTGCACAAGAAAAAAACGTAAAACCAATTTCTCGAAATAACATAATGTAATAATTGAAAAAAATGTCTTAAAACTTAATTAGGGTTCTAAAAATTTATAAAATACCAAAAATGGTAAAAAATAATTACTTTTCACTTCTACCTCTTGTGGAGCAATAGTGACCCCATTTTACCTTGTGATTTTGCGACAACGATAGTGGGAAATCCAGCAGACCAATCTTGAATATGTCAGTTCCAAGTAAGAACTGACATCCTTCCCCACATTTTAAGCATTCTTTATTTAGCTGCAACCTTCAGTTTTGATTTATGAGGGAGAAATTGTGAAAACTAGGGCACGATGGTCGGCGAAGGTTTCGTGCACGGACTCGCGCCAACCACTCAATTTTCTAAACTGGGGCATGCCCATTGGCGCGAGTGTTTCTAAAAAAGTCACGCCAACCATGCAGACCTCTTAAAAAGCTTCCAGTGCAAGAAAGCAAGCCTAAATTTCACAAATTTTAGCTTTGGATTGGGATAATAAAGTCCATATGAACATGTTTGCAGGTGAAAGAGTGACAATGGTGATAGATTGGAAGGAATGGGAAAAAAGTGAAGAGGATGATATTGCCATGGGAAATGTGAGATGTATGGAAGCTCTCAGAGACTGCAGACTGAAAAAGTTCTTCATGACATCGTTTCTCAGAGCTCAACTGGAGCTGCTGCAATACTTTATCAGTATCTAGGACGAGGATCAGGAAAAATTCATTCTTTGAGATCAAGAACTCGAGATTGATGTTTTTGATATTTATTTCATAAGAGGACTATCGTGGAGGGGGGTAGCACCAATCTTGACCGGTACCTGACCCACCATGGAGAGCATGGGCTTGGTGATTGATAGGTTATGCCAGGGAGCACAGAAAGGATCAAAAAGAAGGAAAGTGGACATCCAGACTATCCCAAATTTAACACTAAGGGTAGTGCTACACATGATCACATGAGTTGTAGGAACACAAGCACTAGATGAAGCAACAAAAACACATCTACTTCTTGTTGTAGACTGCTTGACACCAACCATATATAACTATGCAGAGGCAGTAACAATCAATATAAAACGTTAGCTAACAAAGTGCAAGAAGACCAAATTGAAACAGTTTGGTTATGGGTCTATCCTGGTATCGTTCATTCTGGAACGACTACTAATATTTAAGTGTGAGGAGGTGATAGTCCTAACACCGCCAGCACTGGAACCACGGATGACTCGATGGGCAGATCTGATGCCAAGGTCAGGGGGCGATCAACAGATGTCCTAGAGACTGGAGTTCTTTTATTGGCTCCGCCGACAGTTGATTATCGTGGAGGACTGGCCCTACTCTGGCACATATTTCACTGGTGATCTGGACCTCCCACTCTGGGAAGGAGAGGATTGGGATGAAGCACTTGGTAAGACTCATTTTTTAAAATTTTTATGAGTATTATGATTTTTTTGGTATCTATGTTTTGACAATTAATCCATGCATTTGCAGATGTAGGCCCAGAGAGACCTGCAGGGATGTCTCCTATAGCGAGGTGAATACCTCTTGATTTTGATGTTGCCCCTCACGGTGAGGAGGAAGAAATCATGCACAAATTTGAGGGAATTTCCCGTGGGGTCCCAGACTATGCGTGGTTTGACAATGTTCCTCGTGCATACCAAAGAGATACTGTAGGGGTGTCAAACCGAGTTCACCACTTGCCGAGGTGACTTGTCTGGGTAGTGACATGCTATCATGATCATCATGTCGATTAGAAACATAGGCTTTTATTTCTGCATTTTTTTGTGAGACATGGTGTCTCGGGATGTAACAGAAACACACAAATTTTTGAAATTTATGGTGCACAGTGATGCAAACCTTCGATATATACACACACACACACACACACACACACACACATATATTTTCCTATTTGATATGAGTCTCTCATGTGATGATGATTTTATATATTACACAAATGTCTATCTAATACAATGTTAGCCACTATATCAGTCAATGCATTCATTTGTCTAGGAATATGTTGATATGTGATATAATAAAAATGTCTTTCCAGCAAATGAAAACGTAAATATAATATTAAAATGTGTTGGTTTCTAACTAAATAATGCCCATTAAGCTGAAGAACAACAAGCTGTGAGCCTAGATTTACAACCAATGCAATAATGCTGAGGGTAATTACCTTGGTTAACAGTTCAGTGACAACACTATATTCAGCGACATTGTTCGTAGTTCGTCCTAGAAAAATACCTTGTAGGTCTATCAACTCACCAGTAGGATCATAAATAACCCAAGCTGCCGAAGACAAGTTCTGGGTACTGCGGGAAGCACCATCCGCGAAACTGACATAAGGGGTAATAGACATCTGCACAATAAGCAATGACCCAATAAGTAGGAAAATGATCGGAAAACTCGCCAAGCCAAAAAATGTACAAAAATTAAAAAAACAATTATGTACATAAAACGTGCATGAATGAATGATGCATAATACTTCTTGAGATACAACCCATTTCTGGGTTGATCTAAAGGATGACATTCATAATCAATGAGCTCATAGGCCCCGTTCTTCAAAACACATATAATGATGTAAGGCCCATGCCACATGGGTTGAAATTTTCCTGCCCCCAGCTTATCATGAGCTTGATCGTACAGGAGGATGAGGTCTCCTTCTACAAAGGAGCAAGGAAAAACCTAATGGTAAAAATGGGCTTTGACTCGTTTCTTTTGTGCTTCGATGACCAAAGCAGCAAAGCGGTGAGTTTCATCCAGCCTCTCTAAGTAGACGAGACACTCTTTTTCAGGTGAAGTGTTGGGCAGTAATTCAACAACTAATTTGAGAGAAGGTATTTCACACTCAATCGAAAGGGTAGCTTCTAGACCATAAACAAGCTGGAATTGAGTGAATCTGGTTGCATCCCTGACTGAGGTTCGGTATGCCCAGAGAGCCAAAAATAACATGAGATGCCAATTGGATTTGTGGATCCCAATCATACATTGAAGCATAGTGACTAAAAATTTGTTCATAGCCTCTACCTGGCCATTGGCCTGAGGATAGTACAACGTCGAGATGTCATGACGCAAACCCAACCTAGAGGTCAACTCTGCCACCATATAATGTCAAAAATAGGAACCATGAGGGACACCAAACCTAGAAATGATGTTATTGAATATGAACTAAGATGTATTACCGTCGGCGGCGAGTGTAGGCATTGCTTCGGCCCATTT
Organism: Pinus albicaulis; assembly: GCA_034641835.2. NCBI lineage: Eukaryota > Viridiplantae > Streptophyta > Pinopsida > Pinales > Pinaceae > Pinus > Pinus albicaulis. Next base: position 1,629,412,934 of record CM076581.1, read on the forward strand.
GGTGAAGTATTCAATGACTACAATAATATAAGCATTCCCCTCGACCGAGTGAGGGTTACACATCATAAAATCGATGCCCCACTTTTCAAAGGGATCAATGGTAATGACAGGGTGCAGATGTGAAAGAAGTGCACGCATCTTGCGTTGATAGATATGGAAGTCATGACATTTACGGAAAAAAACAATGCAATCCTTGAAGATAGAGGGCCAGAAATAACCAACACGAAGAATATTCTATGCAATGGCATAACCAGACATGTGACCGCCATAGGCGCCATTGTGGCAATCATTTAGAACTTTCTCAGCCTCCTCGAGGGTCAAACACCGACGGAGAATGGAATCTATTCCAACACGGTAGAGTGTATCTACAACTATATGATAAGGTTGCGACTGATGACGGATGCATTGACGAGCTTCCTTTGTCAACTCAAATATAAAAGTAGAAGTCTGAAGATATACGATGATATCACCGTACCAAGGATTGAGGGTGGAGATAAAAAAAAGCGTATCGTCTAGAATGCGTTATTTAGAACTAGACAGAGCGGAGTCAAAGGGAAGGGAACAGATCAAATCAACAAAGACGAGTGATTTATTTGACTTGGCAGTAGTAAAGACCAAATCTAACTCTTGGAGGATAAAAATCCACTTTGAGTATTTCCCCCCCAGTAATTGTCGAGACAATATGTAGGTTATAGGGTTGCATTCTGAAATCATAGTTACAGTACACAATAGAATATAATGACGAAAGTGTTGAACTACTTGAACTGCAGCTAAGGCTAAATTCTCGACATGAGCATAGCGCGTTTCAGTATCGAGAAGGTTATAAGAGAGGTATTAAATAACATGCTCATCACCGTCATCATTGTCTTGAACCAGAACCATGGCAATCGTGCTAAAAGTGGCAACTAAATAGAGGGAAAAATCGCGATGATAATTCGGAGGACGCAATAGAGGAGCATTGAAAATTAGCGCCTTCAAAGCATCAAAAGACTTATGGGTGACCTCATCCCAAAGGAAAGGGACACCCTGCTTTAGTAATCGCTTGAATCATTTAGCTTCTTTGATATAGTTAGGTATAAAACGATGTAAAAAAATAGCCTTCCCCTGTGGAATATATAGCTGATGTAATGAAGATGGAGAGGGGAGATTAATAATAGCCTCGAATTTGAGTGGATCAAGGCGAATCCCGTCTTTGGAAATGATAAACCCTAAAAGTCTACCAGAATCAATGTAGAAGACGCATTTGTGTGGATTGAGCTGGATATTGTAGCATCGACAACGAAGAAAAATCTGACGAAGATGGTCAGGATGATCCTTATGCTTAGTTGAATGAGCCAGAAGGTCATCCAGGTAAGGTTGAACGATGTGCTTAATATCGTGAAAAGCGTATGACATCGCTCGCTGAAACGTGGCCCCAACATTCATCAAGACAAAAGGAAGCTTCTTATACGCAAAATTACCCCAAGGATAGATGAAAGCAGTCTTATGCTGATCAGTCGGGAGAATGTTAATCTGGTTATAGCCAGAAAAATCGTCCATGAGGGAAAATATCTCACTCCCAGCATAGTCATGAATGATCTGATCAATAAAGGGAGTAGGATAATTACCCTTGGGACAGGCCCAATTGATGTCACGATAATCAACACAGACTAAAATGGTTCCCTATTTCTTATCTATAGGAATAATGTTGGACACCCATTCTGTCAAGGGAATCAGGTAGATGAAACCAGTGTTGATAATTTTTTCAACTTCACATTTAATAACGTCGGCTTTCCGAGGGTGCACAGGATGAAGGCGCTGACGAACAGGCTTTGAACCCTGGTAGGTAGGAATCTCATGCACCACGATACTAGGATCAATTCCAAGAATTTCTTCATAGGACCATTCAAAGACGTCACGAAACTCACGGAAAAGGCTAGTATAAACCTGAACTTCATCCAAAGAATAGTTGACCACGAGATGGATGTTCTCGACAATTCCCTGTTTGACGGAAATTTCAATAGGCATCTTTTGCGTAATGTTAATCAAGTTACCCTCCGAAAAAACTTCATGTGTCAGAATAGGCGTTTTAATTGGAGGAGAAGGAACCTAAGATGCGAACCTCTCAAGACACGTAGACATGGCCCCGAGGTCAGGCATGAATGAGGAATGATGATGACCATCATTCCACGGTAAATCCTCGAGAAACATAGTTTCCACGATGGCTTCATCAGAAGGAAAAATCTCTCGCAAGGGATCAAATGAATCTGAATCGCCAAGCCAAGGGGATTGAGAATTATTGTCGAGAGACATGCTCAAAGGAGCATGTTCAGAAGGCAGAGGATTCAAAGCCGCAAGAAGTTCACAATAATCAATCTCAATCGAACCTAAAGGAATCGAATCTCCAAAAGAATCGACTTGTTCAGGTGAAGGGATGATCCATGGGTCATCAGACCAAGAGATCATATTGATCTGAACAGTGTTAGGTGGAGGAAGAGGAAAAATACCCATGAGGGAAAGATCTTTGAAGGGACCTGACCCAATTCTCTCATAGGGAATAGGTATCTTATCCACATACGTAACATTTTTCTCGGAAGAAGAAGTGAAGAATGACAATTGATCAATAGTAACAATATTTCCTTCGTGCGGGAATTTTAGGACACGAAAGAGAGTGGATGGAATGCACAACATATCATGAGTCCAACTGTGACCGAGGATAAGATTGTAATTTATCTTGGCGTCAAGTACTTCTGCCTCGACATTGAATTTCTTCCCTTTCAATGTAATTGGTAAACTAGCAAGAACACCCAAAGGTTTTGATTCTCTTCCATCAAATGCTTCAAGGGAATTTGATGACGAATTCAAGGCTAGAGAACCAATGGCTTTCTAGCAAGAAGATGACATGATGCATGTTGATCCACCTTTGTCGACAACCGCTCAATGGATATCGAGACCATTAATGACAACATATATAATGAGTGCAATCTAATGCGGGAGTCGTGGAACGAAATTATCTAAGTTGAAAGTGAGAAGGCTAGTATCAGCAAGATCATGCATGCTAATCGAAGATAGCAAAGCCTTCCATTGAGATGGACAACTTTGAAGTACTTCTAGAGCAGACATTACAGATGGCGCCTGAGCCAAAACCTCAACAATACTGTAATGTTGAGTGACATGGGCGTTTGGATTGTAAGAAGACTTGCGGAGTACACCTTTAGAAGGTGGTCGTACAATGGGCTCAGTACTGGGCCTTTCAATCTAAAGAGGGCCAGAAGAAGGCGGAGGAGGAGGACCATCAACAATATCTTTCCCCGCTTCCTGACACGATTAAGTATAATCTTTTGATTGAGTAGCGATAGAAACAGACGCAGAAACGTTCATCATGAACACCTGAGAGCCAAATGGGGCAGAGAATTGAGGTTTCTCTACCATTTGGGTCTACTGAGATGGAAAAGGTTCTTTAAGAACAATTGTAGTTCCCTGAGTTCCTTTGAGAAATCTTCTTACTTCGACCCATCGAGGACAGTCCTTGGTGTAGTTCTCTTCATCACAGATCAAACAAGAGTACTTCGGCTTACGCTGCGAACCATCATTAGCACAATATTTGGAAGAATATGGTTCCAGGGTATCGACTTTGGCCTTACCTTTACCCCTATTTTTTCCCTTGGAAGTTTTGTCTGCCGGATTAGCCTGAACGAAATTGACTTCCGAGGTTTTACTAGGATTCGGAGTGAGCTGAGAAGAAGCATTATTTGAAAATTAGACTTTTTCTTCCCAGTATTTGAAGGAGAATACTTTTGAGAAGTCTGAGACACGAAACCAATAATACCGTCGACGGATGGGGTCACCGCTGCTTTAGAAGTTCCAGGTCGAGGGGCATCAAGCAAGATATCATACAATGTGCCACACTGTGATTACACAAGATCAAGAGACTGGGCATGAGCAATGGTCTATTCCTTAGTTACACATGCCCCCATAGTATTGTCTTTCGCAATCTGATTGAAAAAGGAGGTAGTGAACCAATTAGTTAGAAGCTGATCAGGAATATCAAACTTGATCAAATGACGACGACGTCTCCATTCATGAATATGATCTGAGATATGAGTAGCTCGGTCCTGTTTCAAGGATGTGAGGAGGTGTGTCCCAGTTTCATAACGAACCGGTAGCTGAAAATGTGTAAGGAATGCCATGGCGAGAGAGTTGAAGTCTTGAAACATGCCATGAGATAGCTTAATGTACCACTTTACAGCGGCACCAGTAAGAGTCTATTGGAAAAGACGGAGTCAGATGGAATCATCAACCCAAGAGTTAGAGGAACACCAAAAATGGTAAGTCATAACATGTGCTTGGGGGTCTTCTCTAGACTTGCCCTCAAACTTAGGACAATCACCAGGAATCTTAGTCAGAACTGGAGGCCAATACGGGTTATGAAGAATTGGATCGTTCATTAAATTTTTCACATCAGGCAGTTCCAACATGGTGAGAAAAGGTAATTGAGGATTAAAAGGCATTGGAGGTCTCTGATAAGGACCCGTGTTAACATTCCACCCAGCCTGCGAGAAATTCTGCCCCCATATGTTTTGTCCCGGAGGATTTTGACCATAGGGGTTATAAGCCTGATAATTCTGTTGATATTGGGGTTGAGGACCAGGATACTAATTCTGAGCATACCATTGAGCTCCTTGTTGAGCAATGTAAGGATTATGTTGCGGAATGTAAGCATGGCCTTGAGGTTGATTATACACCAATTAAGATGGATTTTGAAGGTAAAAATTGAAACCTTTGGGCGCATTATATACCAGTTGATATTGACCTTGGGGGTAATAAGCGCCTTGGGGTTGATCAGGTGGACCTTGTTGAGTAGGTTGAGCGGGCTGATAAGCAGGCAGACCCTGCTGAATCGGATAAAAAGGTTGAACCGACTACTGAGTAGGTTGAATAGGCTGTTGAACATATTGAACTGGTTGTTGAACAGGTTGATCCGGCTGCTGAGCTGGTTGTGCAGGTTGCCCCTGCAGAACAGGTTGGCCTGGATAATGAGAGCCACTAGGTTTCCCTTGTGGAATAGGTTGACCCGATGGTGGAAATGGACCAGGTTTTCCATGATGACTAGGTTGACCCGGAGCAGGACCGTAGGGTTGTCCCTATTACACAAAGTTTTGGCCATACTGAACGTACAACTGATGCTGTTGCACAAGAGGTTTTCCCTGTGGGGGATAAATTGGCCCGCCAGAAACATAAGACGTTCCTGGTTGAAGCTGACTTGAAGGATCGGAGGGTTGTCCTTGTTGGACCGAAGGTTGACCTTGCGTACCGTAAGGTTGTCCCTGAGGACCAAAGGATTGTCCCTGGAAGAGTTGTCCTTGTAAGCCTGAGGGTTTTCCTATTGCAAAGGTCCTTGATGAGTTACGGTCTAATAAATATCAACAGGAAATGAATAGATGAGGCTGTCGACAACATCACAGTGATGGGGAGGATTGACAGGAACTTGGGGTGGCCAAAAACCTTGAGAGTTCTGTTGCTGAATAGCTAACAAATACTCTTCAAAATTAAGGCCACCAGGAATCATAGGGACAGTCGGGGTCATACTAGAAGTAGACAGGGCCGAAGGAGATTGAGCACCCGGAGAAGGAGAATAACGTAGGTGAAAGTCCAACATGTGCTCATCAAAAGTATAGGTAGAAACCATAGGCGTAGTCGTAGCCGCACCAGCAGGTGCAGTCTTTGGAGCGCGAGCTTGTGATATGCTCGAACCCTGATTGAAATGCCACGTAGGATTAATTAAGATAGATCTACGAGTGTGAAAAGACTCTGACGAATGTGTTGTATCAACTGACGTAGACGAATTTTAACAGACAGTAGGTCAGACCGGGACAAATGTAACAATAATCGATGAACTCAGTGTCGAAGGTGACAGTCCCAACGAAGGGAGGACTGAACTCCTAGGAGGAGTTGAAGTATTGGATTGTGCTATGGATGTAACACCAAACATAATCTAACTCAAATTCTAATAACCGAGTTGAAGTGACACCGATTGAGGAGAATATTGAACAGAAACATGTGGAAGATCTTCAGGGAAAAGTTGATATTCTCCTGTAGAAACATGCATTCCTTCACTGTCAATATGACTCGAAGAATCCATATCTGATGAAGTCGTAAGATCGTCAAAAAGACGACAAGGAATAGGAGGTATAGCAACAGATACAAATGGTGATCCCGAAGCAAGAGGAGGGAATTATTCCTCGTCACCAAAACCAGACCAAGCACCTGGAGGAGGCCAATTGTACTCAACTGACTCTTCAGGAGGAGATCGAGTAGCGAGAGGTAAAACAGTCAGGAGAATAGGCTGTGAGAACTCAACAGACCTAGTGGACTGAGGGGTTTTGTAAGAAATGTCAAGAAAGGAAATACCACTAGGAGGCAGTGAGGAAGACAATTAAACTGGTGGTTCCGCCATTATGACTGTATTTCAAAATAGAAAAGGAAAAATAGATAGCCAAAAGAAGGCTTCAAGACCAAGGCCTAAGGAAAAGAAATAAAAACCAGCCAAGTAACAAAATTTTAATGGGCATGTGATTGTGGGTAATTAATTTTATGACATCGAAACCAGACTTTGCTATTTCATGTTTTAAGAGTCAAGAGACAGACAAAAGATGACTCTAATCACTTTCAATTTTAAACGAGCGTGAAAGGACAAGTGCTCAATGATCTCTTCTCTTTTTAAAGAGTCACGAAAAGATCGAAATGACTACTCTGGTAATCTAAGAAAGAGGGTGTACCAAGTTTCTGTGAACTTCCATATACACCTTGGTGATCAAATGAAAGAGAAATGACCAAGGAATTTCCATACATGGAGGTAGTCTCCCCAAATGATGTGTTCGGTGTACCACAGTTACACGGTTGCAGACTCGACTTCCTATGGATAAAAAATTTGAACCTTTAGGGGTCTCCCTTTATATACTCGACGGTATGGGGATCACAAGTCCGTACTAGCGCTGTCTAAAGCCAAAAGGCGAACGACAGCTACTAGGTTTTAAGACGCCGGAACACGTCTCTAGCCTATACCACTAAAATTTTTGTGTTAGGTTCCAATGTTTCCTTAGGTTAATTCAATTGATTTTATAGTTGATCTTGAAATATGTTTCAATTTCAGGCCCTACCGAATGTGGATCTCAAATTTCCTAAATGAAAACTATATGCAAATGAACACCATTTCCTTCTATGAACGCTAATTAAGAGAAGGATAGAGATCTTTCAAACAATAGCAATCAATGAAATCAAACGAAGAAATCCGCTAATGCATCAAATTCAATAAAGCGAAAAATGAAAAAATTCTTTCCTAGCTAATCAAGCACTAGTTATGCAAAAGAACTTTCCTTTTCCAAACAAATGAAAGAATGCAATTTTTTTATTTTTTCAATGAAATGAAGCACGCAATACACTAATGACACAAAAAAACAAAACAAGCACTAGTTCGAGGATTGCGAATGTAAAGAGCTAAACCGACTGATTCGATGAAAGAAACACAAACACAAAAATGCACTCAAACCAATGAAGCACTCTTCCAATCTACGGAAAATTTGTGAAACGATCCAAACAAGCAATGTGATCTATGCTTGGAGCAGCAAGAAGAAAAATAAAAAAAAACCTGAAATGACCATTCAACCAAAACAAATGCTCAAAGGATCAAAAATAACTAAACGTAATTGATCAAGAGATGTGACTGACAAGAATAAAAAAACTCGACTTCCAATCAAAAGGCCTAGTGAGCTATGACACTCAGAAACCCTAAGGCCATAAACTACACTGACAAGTAAACAAACGTACAACTGAGAAGAACAAGTCTGTGACAGTGAAAACAATCTCAAAAAAAAAAATTGCAAATCAGAAATCCACCCAGAGACAAGCACAACTGACCAAAAACTCAAAAGGAAAGTCAATCCAAACCCTACAGGATTCAGCGCAACTGTAAGGCGGTAATTCGTGCCAAACATCGGTTGACGCTAGTTCAACACAAGAAACATGCACCAATCGGTGTGACTGTTCGACCAAAAAACATGCCAAGCCGAATATCTATGGGAGAATGGGAAATCCAATGAGAAGAGGTCAATCTTGACACTCTGGAGCTGAACAAGAGGACTCTAAACAAGCAAACAGACTAGAAAATATAAACAAGCAAGCAAACGACCGAAGTCGACTAGGTAAAGGCAAAAATATAAACTCACACTGATCCCCAGTGGAGTCACCAATTTGTTATGTAGGTGTTTGGTCTCAACCTAGTCTCCTAAATTGAGTTCATTTAATTGTCAACCAGGGTTGGTAAACTGCTGAAGTGAAGTGCACTGTATGTGCCTAGGTGTTTGTCTCTTAATGCGTTGTGTTTAGTGTTTTATGATGTTTTGGTCTTTTGTGATGATTTATGATGTTTTTGATCTTTTGGTGGTTTTATGTTCACAAGGAAAATGACTAGAAAGCTAGTGGAAAGAGGCTACTGGTTAAAAACAGAGTGAAGCCTAATTGGTTGATGAAAAATGGAAAATGCAAAGGAAAATACTGAAACAAAATCAAACCTAAACTATGACTAAGCAGAATAATAAGCTTGATAATGACTTTAAGGAAATGAATCAAAACACAAACTTAACTTGTCCAATTCTTTTATCAAAGGTATTTTGGGAGAGTTTGAGAAATGGTTAGCTAAGTATACAAATTCTCCTAATCTAAACAATTAAACCATCAGCTTACAATGAGACAATATTTTATCCACGATTAAAGATTTGTAGAAACATATTTGGAAGAAAATATTGTTGACATCATAGGATCTTCTACTCTAAGACTAGTTCCTAACTCTATTCTGCAACTTAGTTTGATACCACTACATTTTACTCAAAGGTTATAGATTTTCAAAATAGTCTTTTGAGGAAATGTTTGTTTGTGAGATGATAAGGGAAGTTGAAAAAGTACTTCAGGCCTTGAAATGATACTGTCTTCTGTTCATAGGGTTATGAATCGATTATAGATTTGGAACAAGAAGAGGTTTTGTAAATAATGAAGGCTGTTTTGTTAAGTTTAACAACTGAAGTAATCTAATATACAGTGGATGACAACTAAATGTGGAGTGAGAATGCAATGAGTTAAGCTAAAACTGAACTTAAGATGTCACTAGTCTAAAACAGTGCTGAACTAGTAAGCCATTATCAAGCTTAAAACAAATAACAAAGCATGAGTTAAATGCAATTAGACTCCGGAGTATCCTAACTAAGTTATCATGCATTAATCTATGGGATTATACAGTCTGTTTTGTCCATCATGATTGGTATTTTGGAAGAGTTTCTTAGAACAATCCTGACTGTACAATTCAGTGCAAATGCAAACATAAAGACTGAAAGCAATTAAAAACTAAGATATCATAGCTATCTCCTACCCATCATTATGATATTTTGGAAGAGCGTTTTAAGAGCAAGAAAAGCTATGTTACTTAGTAAAAACAAACAACTAAAACGTTCAGGATCACAGTCATGCCTTAGACATTATAAGGATTTTTTGGAAGAGTTTCTTCTTTTGGAAGAGTGCTTAGAACATGTATAACTGTGATGGTGAACAAAAGAAATTACAATTAAATCCTACAACACTATAGCCATTTCTCATTCATTATCATGATCTTTTGGAAGAGTTTCTTCTTTTGGAAGAGTTCTTAGAACAAGTATAACTATAGTGGCTAATGAAAACAACTAGGAATTCAAACTTCAAAAACGTAAAAACAACTAAGATACTTATCTAAATTACGAAAGTAAAACCGTGCAGGAGGCAGGGGCCCTCTACCACCAGAAGGAATCTAACTCCAAATCAAATCAACGCTTTCAAAACAATACTGTCTTCCTCATTAAAGGAGAAATAACTTGAACAAAGTAATCTGCGTCTTCAGAAATGTAGCATAAAATCTAAGCAAAATCTAGAGCAAAATCTAGCTATCTCTCGGTTTCCCAAGTGTTTTTATAACAAATGTACATAAAAAAACTTGCAACAATACATGGATCCTTGTCTTTCCTTATCGAAATCACATTAGGACTCTTGAAGATGGCAACGTAAAGAGAAAAAGGACATCTGGACTAAGACAGTCCTATTAGAAGTCTGCCTTCTTAAATGTGTTCCCACGTACCAAAACCACGTCCAGAATTCGTTTCTTCCTTCATGGTGAGCAACGAACAATGTAGACATGACGTGGAATATACCCATATGCGGTTTTTCTTGAGAGGCCACCTGGAACATACCCAAACGTGAAGACAGCTGCAGAATTTCCGGTTAGCTACGGAATGTCTGCATTCTGCAGCTAGTTCCGGTCAAAATGCATTATAATGACAAAAATCACAAAACTTAGCAAGTTAGCCATGTTCATCATTCTAAAAGTAATTTTAACTAAATTCATTGATCAATTGGGTCTGGGATAACAATGGACAAAGGAAAATGAGGTAAAGTAAGATGAAAGAAAGCACAATCTTGAGGCTCAACATACCCCCACTGCTGTCTTCTTGCATGTCCTCATGCAATTTATTCCATAAACTCAGAGGCTTCTGCAAGAACATCTAATCCTCTCCTTCTTCTTTGCCTGGAAGCTAAATATCTTCTGGGTTTTCTGATGACAAGTTTGAACCTTAAGTTGATAAGTGCCCTAATTAGCTTCTTGTTCCTCTTTTTCAACTTTTCATTAGCCTTTTCCACTTTGTCCATATGTAGAGATAAGGTTGAGTTCATATTGGTTTTGAGTTTGACTTGTTCCTTCAGAATATCATTCTCATTTTTGATGTGTCTATTAAGTATTTCCAGCTCATACCTATCCCTTCTTAACACATCTATTTCGGAAAGTGGAGGACTAGGGGTTCTATCTCTACTCTCTGAAGCTTTCCTTTCCAAAGTTTCAACATAGTCATAAACTTCTTGCTGAGCAGGGTCAATTTCAGGGGTTCCTTCATTAAAATCCTCTTCAACATATTCTTCAATAGATGTTTCCTCATATTCTATATTTATCACCCTTGTTTGTTTGATCTGAGTTTTCCTTAGTTTCCCCCTGAGTCTATGGCTTCTTCTTGGCTGGGAAGATCCCTCTCCTTTTTTTGTGGCAGATTTTCTGATTACCCTCTCTTTCTTAAGTTGTCTCTTAATTTGAGTCAATTTCTCTGAGATTATTTCCTCACTACTTTCCTGGACTGTTTTGTCAATTTCAATTTTAGAAGCTCTCCATTTTCTGCTTCTCCTTGTAGGCTGTTGTTCAGGTGAGGGCTCTTTTGGCTCTTCAAAATGATTTCTTATCAAAAAATTATCCCAAGTATCATTTGTTTTGGCTAAATGGTGTTCAATTAAAATCTTAACCAAGCCATGATGGTATAGAGTTGTCTCTAAGAATTGAACCCTTCTTTGAACACAAGAAGCCATCTTTTTCAAACTTTGAAGCAAGAAATAGGGCAAATTTAACTCTTCCTCCAGAAAATGCATTATCAGTCTAATGTGGTAAACATAAAATGTGCCATATCTACCTTCACATGTAATAAATTTTTGCAGAATAAGTAGTATGTTTCTCCATTTATTTTTCAATGCAGAACTTGGAATTCCTTTCTTAAACACAGTGACATCCATACCTGGTGATTTTAGAATTTCCTTCCAGGATTCATTATGGAATTCTTTGTTTTTGAACCATCTCTCTCCATTTCTAAGCAATCCTGTAGCTTCTGCAATGAAAACCTCAGTGACAGTGAATTTAACATCTCCCACTTAAACCTCAGCTCCTCTAAATGACCTTGCAAATGTTTTAGTGACTTCTTTGTGGAAGCCATTAAATTTCTCAAGAAATTGTAGCCATCCTACCTGTTGCAACATTTCTTTACATTGAGGGTATCCTTCCAGGTATTTTGTACCCATTGGTTCGGTTCTTACAATAAGGCCCATAATTGCTTCTTCAATGTTCAGATTAATACTCTTTCTGCCCACATAAACAATAACTTCCACCTTAGAATTGATATACCTCTGGTTCTCGGTGACAATGGCTTCAAACTTCGGACTGATATACCTCTGGTTGACAGTGACAATGGCTTCAAATTCCACACTGATATATCTCTGTCTCTCGGTGATAAATGGCTTCAAATTCCACACTGCTATACCTCTGTCTCTCGGTGACAAATGGCTTCAAATTTCACACTACTATACCTCTGTGTTTACAGTGATAATGCTCAATCTCTGCTCACGGTGATAGTGCTTTAATCTTTTCTCACGGTGATAGTGCTTTGATATTCAAACCGATATACCCTTTGCTCTGCTCACGGTGATAGGGATATCTCTGTTTTGCGGAATGAAGGTCTGGCTACAGAATGGAGTGATGGAAGTAGTTACGGAATGAGTTAATGGAGTGAGGTGGAGAAAACGAATTAATGAGTGAAAAGACTGCGGAGATTTTTACAACGGAAAATAAAATCATCATTGAATGATTTGGTTGGGTGACATGAGGAAATCAAACACTTCAGCCTTTTTAACCGCTTAAATGATGTCGGGTATAGAATTTGAAATGAGAGATTTTTATCCAAAGTTTGTGGAGGGTATATTGGACATGATCAATAAAAATAATCAAAACAACTTTTTCGAATGATTCATAACTAAAACTATGCTAAAGTTTATGATATGCCATTATAATGAAAACTTGTTACCTTTGCTTTTCATTTGCTTTTTGTGGTCTTTGTCTTCTTTGTTCTCCTTTGGAAGAGTCTTCATAAACCTTCTTGATTCTTCTTATTCATGGATATACTGGATCATCTTGTTGCAATTCAAATGTCTGCTGATTAGTGTCTTCAGGACCTGTAGCTGCGGAATGACTGTCTGGCTGCGGAAAGTCTGATCAGCTGCAGAATGTCTATTAAGCTGCAGAATGTACCTGTAGAGCATTTTAATCATGGAATGGAGTGGTTTGGGATATAAGTGAGATGTTATATGAATGAATATGGATGATGAGTCATGATATGTATGAAGTGGATGATGAAATGGAATGAATTCAATGAAATGGAGTGGAAGAATATACGAAATAGCCTGCAATCCATAACATGTGTTATTCATTTGCAGCAAGACATCAAACTTTGAATTTTGACATGGAAATGAGGTGGATGGAGTATGGAATGAGATGAATGATATATGGAGTGAAGTGAAATATGAATGAATAAATGAAATGGAGTATGGATGGATAAGTGAATGGAATGAAATGAAATGAAATGGATCATAAGTACAATGGATCTGAACTTATGATTTTGTAACAGCTGCTTGCAAAAAAAAAATGGGAAAAGTTAGAGTGTTAGAAAAACTCTGATTTTCACCCTATCTTTTCTGTATAAACATGCCAATAAATGATTGGTTTTCATGTTTATACCTTATTTATTATTATTATTATTATTATTATTATTTTTTTTTCAAAACAATACTTCAGAAAATTCAATCAAGTTGATGAAGAAGAAAGATTCTTCTTCATTAACTTCACATCACTGTTTTCTTGGAACTTCTTGAAAAATTCTTCTCTTGAGAGTGGTTTGTGATACAACTTCAATCTATGACCATTCACAAGAAAAGTGACCTCTTCTTCATCTATTTTTCTGATTTTTACTGCTCCATTGTCAAAAATTTCAACAATTTCATATGGCCCAAGCCAATGTGTTTGAAATTTACCTTGAAAATCCTTGAATTTTGAATCAAACAAGAGAGCCCAGTCACCTTCTTTGAATTTCTTCTCTTTGATGTACTTGTCATGCCATCTAGTCCTTTGCTATTGGACTAGACTTGTTTTCTGAACTGCATCTTGTCTGATCTCATCCAATTCATTAATCTGCTCCAATCTATGCTTTTGTGTCTCCGTTAAATCAAGTCCTAGCTGAACTGCCATTTTGAAAGTTTGAATCTGGAACTCTATGGGAAACAAAACTTGCTTTCCATAAACAAGTTCATAAGGAGTATGGCCTGTTGTGTTTATCCATGTAGTTCTATAGGCCCACAAGGCTTCAGGAAGCCTATCTACCCAATCTCTTCTATGTAAATGAACAGTCTTTGTTAGGATTCCTTCAATGACCTTATTAGTAGATTCCACTTGACCATTTGCTTGTGGATAATAAGGAGTAGATTTTCTATGCCTGATTTTGTACCTCTCCATCATTTTCTCCACTAGCCTTGATGTAAATTGAGCTCCTTGATCTGTAACAATTTCCCTTGGGACACGAAAACGAGTAAAAATATCCTCAAAAAGAAAAGTAACTACAGATGCTTCATTAGCAACAAGTAATGGCTTGGCTTCTACCCATTTAGTAACATAATCAGTGCAAACTAATATATATCTCTTTTGTCTTGATGGAGGACTAATAGGTCCTACAAAATCCAAAGCCCATTTTTCAAAAGGTTCAATATGTACCTGAGGTTGTAATGGCATCTCACCTGAAGGAGAAGGTTTCCCTACCCTTTGGCAAGTGTCACACCTTTTGACATACTCTTTAGCATCTTTAAACAAGGATGGCCAATAATATCCTAAATTAAGGATCTTATAGGTTGTCCTCTTATCAGCAAAGTGTCCGCCACAAGGTTCATCATGACATGCTTTGAGAATCCTAGGCATCTCATCTTCACGAACACACCTCCTAATGATCAAATATGGACCTGTCTTGTACAACTCATTAGCAACCCATGAATATTTTGCACTGTCATATCTAGAATGGTAATGTTAAATTCTTGTAAGAGCAATAACCATCTTATGACTCTGCCATTAGTAATTTATTTGTTCATTAAGTATCTAATTGCAGAATGATCAGTGTGAACAAAAGTTTCATAGCCTGTTATATAGTGTCTAAATTTGTTTATGGCATGAACAACAGCTAAAAACTCTTTTTCAGTTACAGTATAGTTTAACTCTGCAGGAGTCAAATTTTTACTGGTATAATAGATGGCATATGGAATCAAATCTTTTTGTCCGAATACTGCTCCTAGAGCTGTATCGGAAGCATCTGTTGATATATGAAAAGGTAACTTCCAGTTAGGTCCCCTTAATATAGGTGCTTCAGAAATTTTGGTTTTCAGGGTCTCAAAGGCTAACTGGCAATCATAAGTCCATTTGAATTCACAGTCTTTGGTAAGCAATTTGAAGAGTGGAGATGCTATCTTGGTGAAGTTTTCTATAAATCTCCGATAATACCCTGTAAATCCTAGAAAACTCCTATCATATTTTTGACAACTTGGAATAGATAAGTTAGAGATGACTTCAACTTTTGACTCATCAACTCTAATCCTATCTCCTGAAATGTGATGCCCTAAAACAATACCTTCAGTAAACATCATAAAACATTTTTCATGATTAAGTGAAAGATTTGCTTCCTGACATCTCTTTAAAACTTTTTCCAAGTTTTCTAAAGCTTCTTCAAAAGTGTTTCCATAAACTGTGAAATCATCCATGTACACCTCTACACAATCATGTATTAGATCTGAAAAAATTCCTAATACTTCCCTTTGGAATATTGCAGGTGCATTACATAATCCAAATGGCAATACTCGGTAAGCATAGGTACCCCAAGGACAGGTAAATGTGGTTTTGTCTTGATCTTCAAGTGCTACTTGGATTTGATTGTAACCACTAAACCCATCTAGGAATGAGAAGTACTTTTTGCCAGCTAATGTATCTAACACTTGATCTATGAAAGGTAAGGGAAAATGGTCTTTAAGAGTAGCTTTTTTTAGTTCCCGGTAGTCAACACATACCCTCCATTTACCATTTTTCTTTGGCACAATTACCAAAGGAGAAACCCACTGACTATCTGAAATAGGATAGATGAAGTTGACATTTAACAATTTTTTCAATTCTTCTTTAACAATCTCCCTAAGATTTGGATTCATCCGTCTTTGAGGTTGTCTGATTGGTTTGCAATTTTCCTCTATATAGATGTGATGAGTGCAAGTCTTGGGGCTTATCCCTTTCATGTCAGTGTATTCCCATGCATATGCAGAAGAATGGCTCTGTAATACTTTGACTAACTCTTCTTGTTGAGATTTTTCTAGGTTCTTGTTTATGTTCAAAGTTTTGCCTGGAAAAATCTCACTTGTAGAGCTGCCAAATTTGTCCATAGAATGAAGAGACATCTGCCTTGATGACAAAAACTCAATATTGGATCCCTCTTGAAATGATTCATGTTTGTGTTCTCGAGCGGATTCAAAGTTTTCTAGAGTATTCAGAATTTGATTATCTTCACTAATTTCTGAAATTGTGAAGAGAGGTTGTAAATCTTCTTCATCCTCTATCCATTGAGTGTCATCTAAATCTGTAATTGTCCTAGTTGGAGGATATAAAGTGAATTTCTTAGTTGAACTACCATCAGAGATATACATATCACCGGATCTACAACTAATAAAAGCATCAGCTGTAGCCAACCAAGGTCTTCCTAATATAACAGGATGGCTTCCTAGATTATTCTTAGGAGTTAGGATCATGAAATCCACAGGGTACTCCCAAGAATCTAGGGACACTGGAATGTCTTCTATTACCCCATCTAGTTTGATCACAGATCTATCTGCTAATTGTAATAGTGTGGGTGTAAAGAGAAGATTAGGAAGTTTCAGTTTGTTCATGATTTGTCTACTCATGATATTTATTGCTGCTCCTAAGTCAATGAGTGTGTTTTGAATTTCAATTCCATTGATGTGAATTTTGACAACTGGATTTCCTGGGTCAAGATACTTTGGAATAGCAATCTTGCCCATCATAATGTCTGCTATCTTTCCTGCCAGTTGAATTTTCTTTGTTTCTCTTATTCTTTTTCTTGTTTTCTTCATACTCAACTCCTTTATTGTTTTCGCTAAAATTGGAATTTCCTTGATGGCTTGTAATAATGGAATTTTAATGCAAACATTTCTCAGCTCATCTAGGAAATCATAATTAGGCACCATGATTTGTTTTTCTACACCTCTATCAATTTGTAATCTTTTCGGAAAGGGAGGTATAGAAGTAGATGTAGATGGTTGCTCTAATACAGGAGTTGAATTTATTGAATCTTTTTGCTTTAATTTTTCAGTGTTTGGGTCTTGAAAGGATGTGTCTTCCTCAAGACTTTTATTCACCCGTAGAGAGTCTTCCTCAGAGTTATCTTGTTCTTGTATGATCACAGAAGGTTTCCTCTTTTCAATTATTCTTCCAGACCTAAGTTGAACATCACTAAGGTCTAAAGGAGTAATTAAATAAGTTGGAAACTGTTGGCCTTCTATCATGTATGTGTTCTGAGGATTTTTATTATTGGGGTTTGGTATGGGTTGAGCAGGCAATTGATTTTATTTTTGAGGGAATGGTAATGAAAGTGGTTGATTTTGATGTGGTTGGTTCTGATGATGTTGTTGAAAATTTTGTTGAAGATTTTGAGGAAAATTTTGTTGAGGATTTTGAGGATAAAAATGTGGATATGGTGGATAGGATGGTGGATACTGATAGTATGGAGAGTATCTTCCATAGGGAATTTGTGATCCTTGTGCCCAAGATTGAGATTGATTTTGAAATTGGGGCCAAGGTTGCTGCCAAGAATTCCAAGGTGGAGGTTGATTATACATTTGATCATGGAATCCTTGTGTCTGAGGTCCCTGCCAAGGTCTTCTAGATACAAAGTTGAGAGACTCTGTGAAATCTGTAGGAGTTTCCTCTTGAAAGACAGCTTTGAGACCAGGAAGAGAAGGACAATTCTTGGTCTCATGTTTCTCAGAACAAATGACACAGGTTTCTACAACTTTTACATCCAAAGGACACTCTCTCAAAGCATGTTTCTTTCTACATTTGGGACAAAAGATTGCCAAAGCATCAGATTCAGCCTTTTGCTTGTTTTGTATCTTAAGGGTGTCTATTTGTTCACTAAGACTCCCTAAGATGTCAGATTTAAAATCATCAAGCATGTGTCCTATTTCTGATCTACTTACTGTCCCAGAAGAAGACTTACTTGCCCTTGCAAGAGCAGGATCTCTTGGACCTTTGAAAGTTTTAGATTTCCCTCTTGAAAGGTTGATACATAACTCAGATATTTCAGGTAATGTGAGCTGTGATATATCCCCTTTTCCCATCATATTAAGGATATCCAACCATTCATCCCTAATTGTTTTCAACAAAAGAGCTTTTAAGGTGTCTTGATATAGGTTTTCCATTTTTGCTCTTTTGATGTTGTAATGAAATCTCTCCAACAAATCTTCTAAGTTTTCATCTTCTTTTTGTAACATCTTAAACACTTCTTCCTTATGATTGACCGGCATACAATAATCCAGATACCTCTCTAGAAATTCTTGTTTCATGTCTTCCCATGTCCTAATAGAACTGTTAATCAAACTCATAAACCACTTCAATGCTGCTCCTTTCAAGGTTGAAGGGAATAATTTCAGTTTTTGAGCATCTTGTAAGTAGTCATAAGTTCTACACAGAACTTCGAATTCAAATAGGAAGGTTTCAGGATCTTCCGTTTTAAGTCCATAGAAGTTTGGAAGGACAGAGGGTGAAATGTTTTTCATGGTTGTATTGGTTTCTTCATCAATTGTAGGGAACCCAAAAGAGCTTCCTATTTCTCTTCTACCTCTTCCTCCATCTACACCTCTACCTCCTTCTCCTCTACCTCTACCTCTACCTCCAAATAGCGTGTGTTCTCCATTAAAGACTCCTCCTCCTCCTTCTTCTACCATGGTTGACTCTCCTGTGGACTTGGAAAGGTTTATGTCCCTAACAGGAGTTTTAAATCTTCTTCTATGGCAGGTTCAGTGGATGAAGTAGAAGGTTTCTCTAATGGAATAGCTAACCTTAGATCTTCTAGAAGTCCAGGATCAGTAAAGGATGGAATGTGGGTCTGAGTTGAAGGTGTACTAGCTCTGGATCTAGATGAAACAAGTGGTGGTCTAGGAATCAAACTTCTGCTTCTGCTGCTTATGAATCTTCCCCTTGAATCTCTCTCTCTACGCATATAATTGTTTTTGGATACTAAGAAACAAAGGTTACCTAGTTTTCACTTCCCCGGCAACGGCGCCAAAATGTTTGGTCTCAACCTAGTCTCCTAAATTGAGTTCATTTAATTGTCAACCAGGGTTGGTAAACTGCTGAAGTGAAGTGCACCATATGTGCCTAGGTGTTTGTCTCTTAGTGCGTTGTGTTTAGTGTTTTATGATGTTTTGGTCTTTTGTGATGATTTATGATGTTTTTGATCTTTTGGTGGTTTTATGTTCACAAGGAAAATGACTAGGAAGCTAGTGGAAAGAAGCTACTGGTTAAAAACAGAGTGAAGCCTAATTGGTTGATGACAAATGACAGATGCAATTGAAAATATTGAAACAGAATCAAATCTAAACTATGAATAAGTAGAAACAAAGCTTGATAATGACTTTTAAGCAAATGACTCAAAACATAAACTCAACTTGTCCAATTCTTTCATCAAAGGTATTTTGAGAGAGTTTGAGAAATGGTCAGCTAAGTATACAAATTCTCCTAATCTAAAAAATTAAACCATCAGCTTATAATGAGACAATATTTTATCCATGATTAAAGATTTGTAAAAACATATTTGGAGAAAAATATTGTTGACATCATAGGATCTTCTACTCTAAGACTAGTTCCTAACTCTATTCTGCAACTTAGTTTGATACCACTACACTTCACTCAAAGGTTATAGATTTTTAGAATAGTCTTTTGAGGAAATGTTTGTTTGTGAGATGATAAAGGAAGTTTCAAAAGTACTTCAGGCCTTGAAATGATACTGTCTTATGTTCATAGGGTTATGAATCGATTATAGATTTGGAACAAGAAGAGGTTTTGTAAATAATGAAGGTTGTTTTGTTATGTTTAAAAACTGAAGTAATCTAATATGTAGTGGATGACAACTAAATGTGGAGTGAAAATGCAATGAGTTAAGCTAAAACTGAACTTAAGATGTCACTAGTCTAAAATAGTGCTGAACTAGTAAGTCATTATCAAACTTAAAACAAATAACAGAGCATGAGTTAAATGCAATTAGACTCCGGAGTATCCTAACTAAGTTATCATGCATTAATCTATGGGATTATACAGTCTGTTTTGTCCATCATGATTGGTATTTTGGAAGAGTTTCTTAGAACAATCCTGACTGTACAATTCAGTGCAAATGCAAACATAAAGACTGAAAGAAATTAAAAACTAAGATATCATAGCTATCTCCTACCCATCATTATGATATTTTGGAAGAGCGTTTTAAGAGCAAGAACAGCTATGTTACTTAGTAAAAACAAACAACTGAAACGTTCAGGATCACAGTCATGCCTTAGACATTATAAGGATTTTTTCGAAGAGTTTCTTCTTTTGGAAGAGTGCTTAGAACAAGTATAACTGTGATGGTGAACAAAAGAAATTACAATTAAATCCTACAACACTATAGCCATTTCTTATTCATTATCATGATCTTTTGGAAGAGTTTCTTCTTTTGGAAGAGTTCTTAGAACAAGTATAACTATAGTGGCTAATGAAAACAACTACGAATTCAAACTTCAAAAACGTAAAAACAACTAAGATACTTATCTAAATTACGAAAGTAAAGCCGTGCAGGAGGCAGGGGCCCTCTACCACCAGACGGAATCTAACTCCAAATCAAATCAACGCTTTCAAAACAAATTTGTCTTCTTCATTAAAGGAGAAATAACTTGAACAGAGTAATCTGCGTCTTCAGAAATGTAGCATAAAATCTAAGCAAAATCCAGAGCAAAATCTAGCCTATCTCTCGGTTTCCCAAGTGTTTTTATAACAAATGTACATAACAGAACTTGCAACAATACAGGGATCCTTGTCTTTCCTTATCAAAATCACATTAGGACTCTTGAAGATGGCAACGTAAAGAGAAAAAGGACATCTGGACTAAGACAGTCCTATTAGAAGTCTGCCTTCCTAAATGTGTTCCCACGTACCAAAACCATATCCAGAATTCGGTTTTTCCTTCATGGTGAGCAACGAACAATGTAGACATGACGTGGAATATACCCATATGTGGTTTTTCTTGAAAGGACACCTGGAACATGCCTGAACGTGAAGACAGCTGCAGAATTTCCGGTTAGCTACGGAATGTCTGCATTCTGCAGCTAGTTCCGGTCAAAATGCATTATAATGACAAAAATCACAAAACTTAGCAAGTTAGCCATGTTCATCATTCTAAAAGTAATAATGACAAAAATCACAAAACTTAGCAAGTCAGTCATGTTAATCATTCTAAAAGTAATTTTAACTAAATTCATTGATCAATTGGGTCTAGGATAACAATGGAAAAAGGAAAATGAGGTAAAGTAAGATGAAAGAAAGCACAATCTTGAGGCTCAACATACCCCCACTGCTGACTTCTTGCATGTCCTCATGCAACTTATTCCATAAACTCAGAGGCTTCTGCAAGAACATCTAATCCTCTCCTTCTCCTTTGCTTGGAAGCTAAAGATCTTCTGGGTTTTCTGATGACATGTTTGAACCTTAAGTTGGTAAGTGCTCTGATTAGCTTCTTGTTCCTCTTTTTCAACTTTTCATTAGCCTTTTTCACTTTGTCCATATGTAGAGATAAGGTTGAGCTCATATCGGTTTTGAGTTTGACTTGTTCCTTCAGAATATCATTCTCATTTTTGATGTGTCTATTAAGTATTTCACGACTCCTTACCTATCCCTTCTTAACACATCTATTTAGAACCGGTGGAGGACTAGGGGTTCTATCTCTACTCTCTGAAGCTTTCCTTTCCAAAGTTTCAACATAGTCATAAACTTCTTGCTGAGCAGGGTCAATTTCAGGGGTTCCTTCATTAAAATCCTCTTCAACATCTTCTTCAATAAATGTTTCCTCATCTTCTATATTTATCACCCCTGTTTGTTTGATCTGAGTTTTCCTTAGTTTCCCCCTGAGTCTATGGCTTGGCTTCTTCTTGGCTGGGAAGATCCCTCTCCTTTTTCTGTGGCAGATTTTCTGATTACCCTCTCTTTCTTAAGTTGTCTCTTAATTTGAGTCAATTTCTCTGAGATTATTTCCTCACTACTTTCCTGGACTATTTTGTCGATTTCAATTTTAGAAGCTCTCCATTTTCTGCTTCTCCTTGTAGGTTGTTGTTCAGGTGAGGGCTCTTTTGGCTCTTCAAAATGATTTCTTATCAAGAAATTATCCCAAGTATCATTTGTTTTGGCTAAATGGTGTTCAATTAAAATCTTAACCAAGCCATGATGGTATAGGGTTGTCTCTAAGAATTGGACCCTCCTTTGAACACAAGAAGCCATCTTTTTCAAACTTTGAAGCAAGAAATAGGGAAAGTTTAACTCTTCCTCCAGAAAATGCATTATCAGTCTAATATGGTAAACATAAAATGTGCCATATCTACTTTCACAAGTAATAAATTTTTGCAGAATAAGAAATATGTTTCTCCATTTATTTTTCAATGCAGAACTTGGAATTCCCTTCTTAAACACAGTGACATCCATACCTGGTGATTTTAGAATTTTCTTCCAGGATTCATTATGGAATTCTCTGTTTTTGAACCATCTCTCTCCATTTCTAAGCAATCCTGTAGCTTCTGCAATGAAAACTTCAGTGACAGTGAATTTAACATCTCCCACTTCAACCTCAGCTCCTCTAAATGACCTTGCAAATGTTTTAGTGACTTCTTTGTGAAAGCCATTAAATTTCTCAAGAAATTGTAGCCATCCTACCTGTTGCAACATTTCTTTACATTGAGGGTATCCTTCCAGGTATTTTGTACCCATTGGTTCGGTTCTTACAATAAGGCCCATAATTGCTTCTTCAATGTTCAAATTAATACTCTTTCTGCCCACAGAAACAATAACTTCCACCTTCGAATTGATATACCTCTGGTTCTCGGTGACAATGGCTTCAAACTTCGGACTGATATACCTCTGGTTGACAGTGACAATGGCTTCAAATTCCACACTGATATATCTCTGTCTCTCGGTGATAAATGGCTTCAAATTCCACACTGCTATACCTCTGTCTCTCGGTGACAAATGGCTTCAAATTCCACACTACTATACCTATGCGTTTACAGTGATAATGGTCAATCTCTGCTCACGGTGATAGTGCTTTAATCTCTGCTCATGGTGATAGTGCTTTGATATTCAAACTGATATACCCTTTGCTTTGCTCACGGTGATAGGGATATCTCTGTTGATTGCTAAATAAATTCTTGTCATGGTTCTTTAACTCTTAGATAAGATCCAACTATCTGAAAATGCTCCAAAACCTGCTAAAAGAGCTCCAACATAGTACGCTACGAAAGTAAGGAAGTTTCATAGTGTACTTTCATAGTGCTTCAAAAATACCATTTACCCTCAATATTTTTTATTCCTTCCTTTGACATGGTCTTCATCATCCTTAGACACATCTCCCACAAAATGTTCACCTTATGATAGCTCTAAAAATTGGTTCAAAAAGGAAAAAGAATAACTACAGTAGTTTCGTAGCATTTTTCTATCCTTCAAGCCCAGGCACACTACAAAACTGCTAAAAAGTGTTGAAAATCCATATTTTTGTGTAGTTTGAAAAATGAACCCTATAAGTGCCAAAACCTTGTCACTAACATGTAATTAGCCTTAAAAACCATAAACCAGCTCACCTTATGATCCTTGAGGCATTTCTTCCTCATTTATTATTGGTTGAGCTATAGGTTTTGTTATTGCCCAAATCTACCTCAGGCTGAAGGAAGGCAGAATTCAGGGTAACATCAAACCACGCTCAGTTTGGTAGCTAGCCCTACCAGAACAGGAGAGGGCTCTCTCCAGGTCAATCTCAGCGAAAAGTAATCAATAGGGCTTGAGATGACTGAAATGAAAGATAATTTTAGGCTAGGTATATAAGTGAAGGGGTTTGATCGAGTTTTTTGGGGGTTTTTTGTTGGATCAAGGGAAAGGCAGTTTTGGGTGCGGGGATTAGGCCTCGTTTTTTGCAGAATTCTGATTGGGGCAAGGTAGGAAATAGTTTTGATGCTTTAGCTTGAGTGGATGGATGGATTAGACCGGTGAGGAGCTGAATAGGGCAAGAGGGTCTCAAGAGTCCTCCTCAAACGTATCAAAACATGTAAAATTAAACAAAACTAAAGGTAGAGCAAAGCAAGCTACTGAATTCTACCTTTAACACTGATTTGCTTAATTTAAGAAGAAAGGAGCATGAAAATGGTGCACATAAACATCAGTTAACTTACAGATACATAGAGGAAAACACCATCAAAACACAGAGCCACAAGGATCCCAAAGAGGGCTTCCAACCCTGGTCTATTCCTTTGCCAAAATTGCAGAATGAATGTACAATGAAGTGCTATGCAATCCCAAATGTCCAACCCTGAAAATGACTGAGAAAATACATCATATAGACAAGCCTAACCCATTCCCATGCCTCTAGGGGTCGATCTCATCATTCTAGGAGCTTTTTCAACCATATCTAAACTAGGAACTAGAAAATAGGCCATGAAACAACTTGCCTCTATATGCTAGGAAACTGATCCATTCACTCACATTTCACCTTTTGGTGAATGAATCTTCTAGAACAAGTAAAAATGTGCCAAAATTACATCATGGTTATGAAATTACATCAAGGTAGATCAAAAGTTACATGAAAAAGTGAAACTGGCCAAAACTAGGCGAAATTCTGAGCTGTGGAGTGAAAAATAGGCCAAAATCCTCTATGCGCTGCGCCCAAAATCTCTATGCGTAGAACAAATTTGGAGCTGCTTTTGAGGCACTTACCGAAGTCAAAATTGAGCTCATGATAGCTCGTTGGAAAGCCCTGCCTGTCTGCTTTCCAACCCAAGTGGAATTTCTAGATGTGGTGTCTATTTGCCCCTCCAAAAGTTCAATCTCCCAACACTGCTTCCTGTGGGTGCAAAAAGTGGCAGAAATGCCATTTTCAAGGTGTTTTTGACCCTTTAGGCCACCTAGAACTTGATGAAATTATTAGGCCATTCTTGAGCATGCATAAATTTTCATAAAAAATCCAGAAATATCAAGTTTTCCTCCAGAGGACCTCCCAATCGTAAGCGCGCGCAAGGTGGCGCTACGCGTCGGGCAGAAAAACCTGTTTTGTGACCAAAAAATTCAAAAATGACAAAATTTTCTCCAAATTCCTCGAAATTTGGACTAAAGGTCCCTCATCAAGTAACATGCTCAGCCAAAGAAGCTTCGGCCAAGATTTGGAGCCTATCATGTCTTTTTCGACGCTTCAGTGCCCTCCTTAGCCTCGCTTTCAGGATCTTGATCTTCGCTTTGCAAACATGTGTGCGTGCCCAATAATGGTTCTTCATATGTCTGAGCAGGTTCTTCTCCTTGTTTTCCTTCTCCAACAGCTTCTCAAGATGCAAGTTGACTCTCTCAAGCCAAGTCTCTCTATCGGCCTCAATCTCCCGCTCAATAGGTGTTATCTCGGATGGACTCCTTCGAGTAGCTTGCCGGTTTTCACGGATGTTTTGCAACTCCATGATCGTCTGCTGATCCTCCAGCTACTTATTCTGCTGCTCCAAATAGTTAATGATCCACTGAGCTCTATGAAACTTTTCGGTCAACGTGCTGATCTCAGTTTTCTGCTCCTGAATGATCTCTCTCAGTTTTGAGCTTGGAGAGCTCAAATCCACATCAATCAATGTAAAATCAGTATCCTGAACTTCTGAAGGGCCTTCCTCCTGCATAGGCCTCAATCTTCTGTCCTGTACCTGTGTTGATGACGATGGCAGCGAGACCCCTTCCACCCCGGGTGGAGATAGTACTCGTCGGGCTGTTGCAAACAATGCTCTCGTGCCTCTCTGATAAGTAACAAATACTGGCACACCAATGATAGGCTTTGTCTCGGGACCTTCAAACTGATGTGAAGGCTCACTTGCATCGTGAAAAATCTCTGGAGGAGGCTGAGGGGATGTAAATAAGTCACGAGAAATGAACTCTTCCCATGCAATGCCCTGCAATCCAAGCTGATGTACCACAATCATCTTGATGAGCGCATAATGATAAATGCTGTTGTGCTGCTGCTCAGGAGTCTTCTTCTGCACAAGAGTAGTCATCCTCTCTATGTTTCGGCACATGAAGTATGGTATGTTCATCATCCTTACTCTCGTGAAATGCATCAATAATTTGATGTGGTGTGCATAAAGGCGTGAGAAACGACCCTCACAACTGAAGTACCTGATAATGAGTCTCATCAATGGTGCATAAGATTCCTTCAGAAACCGGAATGGGAATACCCTGTTGAGCTGCCTCACATAGCCAGGCCTGATGTATGGCTTGTAATGTACTCTATCCACCTGCTGTCTCTTGTTCCACTCCTCTCCTACATTCGGTATTCCTGTTGCCTGAGAAATGGTTTCTGGTGTCAAGGTGAAATTTACACCAGCGAGAGTAACATGACCATCACGCAAATGTAAAACAAACAACCAGGCTAACTCCAGATGATGTCGAATCTGAGAAATCCTCTCACAATACTGATAGCATGACAGCTCTCGGAAACAAGCCATGGCAAGTGGGCAGGCCTCCAACTGAGTCAAAGAGGTGGGTTCCTCCCTCACATGTTTGCCTCCTTTTCGAGGCCTTCTCGGTGCATGAAGCTCTGTGGTAGAATCATTGTCTTGTTCATAGGATGAGTCTGTGTCCGTC
Organism: Pinus albicaulis; assembly: GCA_034641835.2. NCBI lineage: Eukaryota > Viridiplantae > Streptophyta > Pinopsida > Pinales > Pinaceae > Pinus > Pinus albicaulis. The sequence goes on from CM076581.1 coordinate 1,629,439,554, forward strand.
ATGGTGTTTGCAATGTGTATGACAATTGTATGTTTGTTTTGTTGAAAATGATAAATGAGGGCTTGGTGTCTTTGTCTCCAAGTGCCAAATGTGTGCCAACGGGAAATGAGGAACTGTGAGGAATATGGAACAGTGGGAAAAAGTGGAGTTTGTTAAGTGAAATTAAGGTGTGCTAACAGTCACTTGACTATTGGTAATTGGGGATTTTGGGAATTTATAAGTGAAATGAGAGAGGGAGAGTGATAAGGAATATTAGAGTTTAGGGATAGGTAAAATGGGAACAAGGGATATAAGTGGTTTTGGGACGGAGGGGAATAGGGGAGGCACTGTGATAATTGAAAAATAGTGAAAGGAGTAAACCAATGGGGAAGGTAATGTTTGGCACAAATTTTTTTTTAAACCACCAATTTTAAAACCCTAAGGAGAAGTTCTAAATTAGACTTTTGACAAGAAGATAGGGTTCATATTCTTACCATTCAACTCTTATATTTTTCTCTTCTAATCACAGCAAACATCGTTCAATAGCAGTGGCAAAGGCTCACACACTTACTTGGATCATGGAAGACGGAGTCGATTTGAATTTTGTTTGAGCAGAGGTGAAATTTTTCCTGGCGGCTGTGTGCGCTGCGCAAAAAACCCAATGCACCACGCCGTGTGAGTGCACCGCGCGCGTGCAAAAATACACTGCAGAGGTCGGCTCTATGCGCCGCGACCTCTCGGTGCGTCGCGCCTACCTCCCAACGCACTGCGCAACAGATTTAACACACAGTCAGTCCTCCAAAACCCTGTCTTCGCTCCCCCAAACTTTAACTCGACTTCTCTCCTATCCTTGGCGTGCAAATGAATTTTGGATGTGGAAAAAATCTCATATATCAATGCATTTTGATTTTTCATTTTGACCAACCCACTTTGTAATGTTGCAATTTTGGCACTTTCACATTTTTTTAATACAAACTCTGCTTTTGTTTCCATTTTGACTTTTTGACTGAAATGATGAAACTTTTGTCGATTTCGTGCAGGGATGATTGACATTGGATTTCGGAAAAGGATGAATAGGGCTGCGCCTGAAGTACTTCATGACTGAAAAAATTTTAAAAATTACAAAGGATGAAATTAAATTTATTACAAAAAATAAATTTGACGATTTCTTCTTCAAAACAAAGTTTTGAAGAAGAATCATTCTCAGCATTATTGATGATGAAAATTTTGGAATGAAAACTTATTAGAAACATCCTCATGTGCCTACTGGCATTATTTGACATGTTTGAAGACGAAACCCTAGACCTAATGACTGAAATGACTCTTTGCTGACCAAAAAACCATCCATGACTATGAAGGACTGTAACATTGACTTTGATGAACTTTGATGATTAGACACAAACTAGCAGATACCTGACATGAGGGAAAATGAGAGACAAGACCCTTCCATTAGATAATCGATGCTTCCTAACGGAATGCAACTGACTGGACTAGATGAGACACCTAAAATGAAATGCAACAAAGAGTTTTTGATCTTTGACGGAGGTAAGACTATACCGACTCTAACATGTTCTTCAAGCACTGTCATTTTAAGGCCTTTTTTCTCTAACTCTTCATGAATTATTTAAAGCTACTCCTGGAGGTCCTTAACCCAATATTTCAACCTTATATTGGTGGCTTTCAAATTTGTTTTCATCCTCCTGACATGTTTGGCCTCTTTCCTTGCTCGAATGGTCCAATTGATAAGTTGTTGTGTGTTATCCAAAGTCTTGGAAATAGTGTCAACCTGTTCTTCCCAAATTTCCTTCATCTTTTCAAATTGAATCTTCTCTACACTGTGTTTCCTTGCTTCTCTTTTCATAACAACAATTTCATGATTGGCCAATTTCAATTTTTCTTCAAGGAGCTGTAACTCTATTTTTTCCATCACCTTCTCTTTTCCTTTCTTTGTTTTGCTAATTTTATCTTTCTCTGAAGGTGATGAAAGGTCAATGACCTCCTGTGGTGGTTGTACTGTGACAGTAGGTGGTAGAAGCTCTTTACTGCTCTCTAAAAGATTCCTAGAATGCCTTGTCATAGGATTTCTTGCTTGGAACATGAAACCTGCATCCTCTCCCTCAAATTATAATTTCTTTGCAGATTTAGCCTTCTTTAACTTCTGTCCACCTTCCTCTATGTCATCAGTCTGGACTATACGAGTCTCTTCTATGTCAATGGCATGTAATATATCTTTAATATTTCCTTTAGCTATTTCTCTGTCCTCTACAACCATTTTTTTCTCTTCTAAGGCCACTGTTTGGCTCCTTGTCTTCCTTTTTGTTTCTTGTTTACTCACATCTTGTTTTTGCTTTGCAGGTTTGACCACTTTTGACTTCTGTTTTTCAGGTGGGATATTTGGTGTGTCAAAACTCTACAATTGTTCTGTCTCCATCATAATTGGCTCACTTGGTTCTACTCTTGCAGGTTCACTTGGTTCTACTATCAATGGTTCACTCTGCTCTGCTGCTAATGGTGATGGAATTTTCCTTGGTTTAGGAGTTCTTGAAGGAGTAAGAGCATCCAACTCAAAACCACTAACAAAAAAAAATTATGACCAGTCTCTGCCTAACATTTGGAGTTCATATAATACCAACAACTTCATTAAACCATGATGAAATAATGAAGTCTCACTCCCTTCAGAATTTTCTTGGACCTTATCTGCCATTTTTGACAAACTTCTATGCAAATATAAAGGTAGATCAAGGGAAATATTATCAGTAAAGTGCATAAGTAATTTGAAATGATATGAGTATAATTTGTGGTATCTCCCTTGACAAGCAAAGTACTTTTGGATGATGAGCAGCAATTTTGAATATTTTTTCTTTATGCAACTCCTTGGAACAACAATGGTGAGATCCATTTCACTATTTTCAGGCTTCATTAATTCTTTGCAATTTTCCATGTTAAACTTGAAACCTTTGAACCACTTCTCCTGTCCTCTTGGGATCCCTGTAGCAGCTGCAATAACCTCTGGTGTGAGGGACAGATTGAGCATTCCTACTTTGGTGGTTGTTCCACTGAAATTCAAAGAAAAATCTTTGGAAACCTATGTGTCACAGCCTTGTAATTTCTCACAAAACTGTAGGAAACCTATCCTTCTAAAGACTTCCACTGCTATTGGGTCTTCATTGATCAAATTCATGTCTGCACATTCATATCTCAGGCATTGGCCACCATTGTTTGTCCTTCTTTTCTCTGCCATGGTTTCTTTAATGTCTTCACAACCTCTCTTGATAATTTGCAGCCTTTCTTGATGTATTGCAACCTCGCTTGATGATGCTCAATGTAAACCTTTGGAAACACCAGCCACAACTCTGGCTTAGTGCATTGGCTCTCCAAAGCTCAATATCACGTAAGAAGGAATGATAAATGAAAAATAACTGAATTAGGAAAGGATTTGAAGTTTTGATGTCCTTTCATGACTCAATGATGACTCATACATACCTAAACTGATCATGATGACTGCAGAACTGAGCATGTACCTTGATTTTATCCTTCCATGACTCTAATGGCATCTAACTTACCCATTCACAATGATTTCTAACACCTCACAGCTAGATTGACAAGACAGATAGGAAACCGCGCTTTCATAGCATATCTAGTGTAAATTTGGCTGTTTTCGCTATGAAACTATCAACCGTTTCATAGAGAAAAGTGACTTTTCATAGTGTATTTCGCTACAAAACTATGGTTTCTTGGCTAAAATGGAATTTTCGATACAAAAACCTTGGAAATTGAAATCAGTCAGAAAATTGTGAGTGATGTGACATGAGGGAGTTTGAAAATAAGTGGGTTTAGACCTTAGGGTAAATCTTAAATAAGAAAAATTTAATATTTCCCTTGACCAAGCATAAAAAATGAATCCTACAACCTAATTTTTGACACATGAACCTATTTGACCTTGTGAGAAGATGCTTCATTTTTTTTGGGTTGATAACAGTGGCTCCAATTGGGATGGTGTGCCCTAGTGTTACACCAAAGAACTAGTAGTTCCAGTGCTGCTATCCATCTTCTTGAAAAAACAAAAAACTTTAAAAATGCAAATATTTTTATTCAAACTCTAATGGCCTTCACTTCAGGCTCAAGCTTGATGATTCAGCTTGTCATTATTAGCAGAAAAACACATAAAATGGAATATAAACAATGGTATGAATGATCAATAGATTTTAAGAAGAGTAATGCTTCAAAAACCTGCCATTGAAAGGCCCTCCAGCACATGGTTGTCTATCCATCTCCTACAGAATTTAAGTGTTGTTCCCATGGAATGCAGCTACTTTGAATGGACCCTTCCAAATGTTCTTAAAGTTACCATGTTTCCCCTTCTCTTCAATCTTAGCCTCCCATTTCAAAACCACATCTTGGATTTGAAAATTTTCTTCCTTGACCTTCTTGTCAAATGTCTTCTTGATTCTATTTTGATATTGTTGATTACTGTTATAGACTTCCTCTCTCTTCTCTTGCAAAGCTATCAGTTGATTGATTCTTCTCTGAATTGCATTTGGCTCCTCCTCCAATCCTTGTAGCAGCCTCATGATAGGCATTGCTAAGGATGTAGGAAAAATAGTTTTAGCCCCATATACCAGCTCATAAGGTGAAGTTCCAATTGACCTCTTTGTGCATACTTTATCATCCCATAGAGCATACTTCAGCTTCAAATGCCATGACTTCTTATTTTCTTGCAACACCTTCTTTATAATCCTGACAATGCTCTTGTTAGAAGATTCAACAAGACCATTCCCTTATGGATAATATGCAGTAGAATTCCCAAGAGTAATATCATATTGATGACAAAAACTAATCATCTTCTTAGAATTAAATTCTTGAGCATTATCAGTGATGATCTTCATAGGACAACCAAATCTAGACAATATATTATTTTCCAAAAATGAAATGATAACATAATCATTTTCTTTCCTAGTTGGGATTGCTTCAATCCATTTGGTGAAATATTCAGTTGCTGTCAGAATCCAATGATGGTGACCTGATGATGATGGATGGATCTCACCAATAAAATCTAGCCCCCACTGCTGAAATGGCACCTCAACATAGATATGCATCAAAGATAAAGGTACAAGCTTCTTCTTATCTTAAAAAATCTGACATTGTAGGTCAATAGTACCCTGCTCTGAGAATATTGTTTGTTGTAGCCTTCCAATAATGATGACCTATACAATATCCTTTGTGTAACTCTTCAATCACTTTATCAACCTCCTCTTCCAGAAAACAATTCAACAAAATACCACCGGTGTCCTTCCAATACATATTTTTGTCAATGATGCAATACCTCAAAGTTTTTAACTTCAAAAATCTTGCCTTGGACTTTGTCAACTCAACAGGTTCTCTATGATGATGTAATAAAAACACTATGTACTTGTACCAATCTGAAATGATGTACTTTTCTTCAATAAGGATCAACTCTTCTTCTTCATCTGAAATTTCTGCAATTAAATTCATGTCAAGACAGTCAAAGTTTGACTGTGCCATCATCTTTGCTAGACATTTTCCTTTGACCAATTTTGTTGTCTTGATATCTATGTCATATTCCAAAAAGTTAGCATTCCATTTCCCCCTCTTACCATTAGGATCAACTTGAGTTAGGACGTCTTTCACAACACCATTAGGAACAAAAACTATAATATGAGAATGCACAATGTAAATTATGAAATCTTTGATGGCCTTAACCAAGGCATAAGCTTGCTTCTCTAAGATGTTGTACTTCAGCTCTGATTTAGCTAATGTCCTAATAAAAAAGGAAATGGGCTGCTTAGTACCTTGTTGCCCTTTCTGCAAAAGAACTCCAACAATCGTATTTTCTGATGCAAAGGTAAAAACTGAAATTTCTTTTGAGAAATCCGGGCTGACCAACACTGGTGCTTGGGTGAGTGCCTTTTTAATCTCCTCAAATGAGTTATTTTCTTCTGCTGTCCACTTGATATTATCTCCTTTATTCATCATCCTTGTTATGTCCTTTACAATCTCAGAAAAATTAGGAATAAACCTCCTCACAAAATTTACCTTTCCAAGAAAAGACTGAATCTCCTTTCTGCTTCTAGGAAAATCCACTTTCTGAATTGTATTGACCCCGTTTGGATCAATATTAATCCCATATTTAGAAATAATGTGTCCAATTAATTTACCTGAAGTTAAAGAAAAAATACTTTTTGTGGGATTAAGAGAAATGCCAAACCCTATACACTTCAGTAGAATTATTTCTAGGCACTTCAAGTGATCTTCCTCCCTACTTGAGAATATTGTTATGTCATATAAATAGATAACCACCATTTTGTCCTTCTCCTTAGGGAAAGAAATGTCCATTACCCTCTGAAAGGTAGCTCCTGCATTCATCAGACCAAAGGGCATCTTGGCATACATGAATGTGCCCCATGGTGTAGTAAAGTCTGTTTTTTCCTGATCATATAGATGCACAAGTATCTAATTGTAACCTGAAAAACCATCAAGCATAGACATCATATGGGAACCAACAATGTTTTGCAAAATTTGGTCCATCTTTGGGAGAGGGTAGTTGTCCTTTAGAGAGGCTTTGTTCAAGTTTCTGAAGTCAATGCATATTCTGATATCTCCACTCTTTTTTCTGACTGGAACCAAGTTTGCAAGCCACTTTGAGAATCTGATTGGAACAATAATTTTGGCATCAAAGAGTTTCTTGATTTTCTTCTTAATCAGAGGCAAGAGAAGTGGATTAATTCTCCTCAACTTCTTCTTGAAAGGCTTTTCATTTTCTTTAATGGGAATATTATGATGAATGATAGTACGGTCATACTTCTTCAAGTCAGCATAACTCCAAGCAAAAAAATCTATAAATATTTTCATCGTCTCAATATATTTGTGCTTCATATCAGCTGAAAGAAACTTTGAAATTTTAATCATTTTTGGCATAGCTACTGTACCAAGGTTACAACTCTCTACCTCTTCATCATCAGCTTGTATCCTAGGAGATTTGAACACATCATTTTGATCAAAAATCTTCTCAAGGGGTATGAGGCCTTTAGGTATAGAGTAATTCTTCAGCTGTAATACTTCAGAATTTCCCTTAGATTCATCAAGCATGTTTTCCTGATCTACTTGTATATTTTCAAATTCTTCTTTCAGCTCAATAAATTTCTTTATTTGTTGGTCATCCTCAAAGACTTGCCAATGGATAATGTTATCATGGATAGCTGGTCTATGAAGAACCTTGTTAGAAAATTATATATTATGGAGAAATGAAACACATAAAATATGTGGAAAATACAAGCACAAAAAACATATAAAACTAGAGAGACACAGATATATGTGGTTCACTCAGTTTGGGCTACGTCCACCCCAAACAGGTAGTCCTTACTTTCTATTATCCAGAAAAATGAAGAGACAAAACCTACAACAGATCCACTGTAATATCCTCTGTTCTCTCTCATAGTCTCCCTAGAATCTTCACTCAAAGCATTACTCGATGTCTCACCGGAGCTTTTCCGTCGCATTTCCTCGCTAAGGATAGCACCGACAACATCATCAAAATTTAAAGTACTAGATCCAGAGACAGAGTTACTAATGGCCATTACTAAACCATTCCAACTCTCTAGCAATGAGCACAAGAATAACAAATCTCTAACTTCATCATCAAAGTTTACCCCTACAGAACTTAACTGACTGGTAACTGTATTAAAATCATTTAAATGGTCTGCAACAGATCCACCTTCCGACATCTTCATATTAATTAGTCATTTCATAAGAAATACCTTGTTTCAGGCTAAGGGTTTTTCATATAGTTTCACCAACATCTGCATCAAACCCTCTGTTGTTATTTCCTTCGAAATATTGAAGGCGACTGATGCCACAAGGCACAATTTTACTGTTCCGAGTGCCTTTCTATCGAGAATGTTCCATTTCGCATTTTTCATGGCCGCCGGCTTCTTTGTTTTTCTGTTCAATGGTAGGTACAGATATTTCTGATACAGATAATCTTCCATCTGCATCTTCCACAGCAGGAAGTTTTGGCCATTAAATTTCTCGACCCTAAACTTACCATCTTCCGCCATTTCTCCCACTCGAACTAGGAACCCTTCTTTCCTGCAAGTTTCTCAGCCAAATATAACTTGGCTCTGATACCAGTTGTTAGAATTTTATTGCAGAAATAAAATATTTATCGAGAGGAATAATAATCATGAAAAATAACCAGCAAAAAAACATTAACATAAACACAGATGTTTATCCAGGAAAACCCCAAACTCCGGGGAAAAACCCAACTAATGAAATTTCATTAAACATTGGCCAAAACCCTGGCCAATCCGGCCAAGTGAGCCTTCACCACTCACCTCCAGGCCTGCATTATAATGAAGTCTTCCCAGCCTTTTATAGGCTCCATTACATGCAATACCATGGGCTAAAACCATGGGTGCACAATACCATGTGCCCCAAAACCACTACCATTTACCCTAGTCAACATTGACTCTATCCCGAGTCAAGTTTACCTAACAAACCTAAACCTCATATTTTTCAGTGGAATGTATGGGAATGATGAAAAGACTTGCAAAGACAGCTGGGGAGTAAGAAATGGAGTTTTGGTCCCTATTCTTAACAATGAATGAATGTTATTGGAAATTTTCCAACATGTCCATGACTAAATTTCTGTATGTCCTCATTCTCACATCCTTTGTTTGATAAACACCTTCAACTTGTTTAATGACTAATTCAGAATCTCCACAAACAGAAACCTTTTGAGAACCCATTATTTTCAAAAATTCTAAGCCCAAAATCAAAGATTCATACTTTGCCATGTTATCTGTGTAGTCAAAATTCATTTTGTAAGAAAATAAATTACTTTCATCATTTGGAATTGTGATCGAAATCCCTGCTCCTACCTGCTCTCTTCCTGTTGATTCATCAAAGTGCAACAACCACCAACCTTCCACCTTCTCCTCACTAATTTTCCGATCTTCTGCTTGCTGATTTTCTGTCTGCTGAATTACAAATTGCTGATTTTTTGCCTTCTTTTCATCCTCTGCTTCGTCAATCAACTCATTGAAAAGAATAGTAGATCCAAGTTCAATATCAAGAGCATAAATTGGAAATTTCTTAGGTTTATCTTTAGTACTCACCATGTAAACCATTCTTATCTCTCTATAAAGTCTCCTTTTCTCACAAAAAATTGGAATGGTGGCATAGGTAAGATCCATATGCATTGTACCTTTGATTTTTGCTGCCCATGACCTTGATAGTAGCATGCCAAACTTTGGTGGAATGTCTCCTACCACAATGTCCATGACCACTCTCTTGGCAGGGACTTGTGTAATACAAACAAAAACATATTTAATAAAACCAATGCACTGAAATATTTTTGAATCAAAAGAAAACAAGTCCTTATATGGTCTAGTAATTTCTAACCCCATCCTCTCCATGATTACTTTGGGCATAAGATTGTGAGAGGCCCTTGAATCCAACATGGCATTATGCAATGTCATGTCATGAATGCTAAGGCTAACATAAAAATGAGGCACCTCCTCATTATTCTCATCTTATAATCTTGGACCCAAGTATATGGTTGGATGATCCTCTTGAATATTTAAGATATCAGCAGCTCCTGGTTGTGAATTCATCATTTTCACAATCTTACTTCTATATTCATTTACCTTAATAATTTCTCCAAAAGGTACTGGTATTTTGATCTTAGAAATTTCACTCTCCAAACTAAAAACATAAACATATTTTTCAGTTTCTTTGATAGGAGGAGGAGGTGGTGTATCTTTCTTACCTTCAACAGCTTTGGGGGTATCTTTATTAGGCTGCGTTTTGTTTGCAATGATTGACACATTTATGTTTCCGAGGTTGTATTGTTTCTGCATCTCAAATATTGTATGTTGATACCCTTTAAAATAATCAGATGGTTCCTCTCCCTTATTCACTTCATGGTCTGACTCATCATGTTCCTCTGTATTCAAGAAATTTCTAGACATGTCTTCATCTAGACAATGAATGGAATCTTCTAGAATTTCAGGTTCATCATCTTCATCAACTAATTTTTGCTAAAAAGGAGGTCTTACTGGAGGGTCAGGCTGTTGATTTATGTTTTCCCTTGGCCTTTGTTGGTTTTGAGGTCTTTTGAATTGAGGATTTCTAAACTGAGGCTCATGTTGTGCAGGAGGAGCAGAGGTATTCCCAAGGGCAAGCCTATCCATCAATTTTTCCATTGTCTTCATCATTGAATCAAATTTTTCATCAGAGGTGGAAGGCTTATCTTCTTCTTTCAACTTAGTCTTACCCATCTTGGAATTTTTTGCTACTATCATATTAACCTCTACCTTCACTGTATCATTCTACATTGCCACAAGTGAAGGAGATTCTCTTTCTCTCAGCAGTATAGAAAAGTCATAATCAAAAGCTTCAACATATCTCATTTGAGTTAAGGCTTGTGGAGGTTTTAAATGAGTAGGGATAGAATCATACTTGTTAAATATTTTTGAAACTTTTTGGACAGTTTCATCAACAACTCTTCTCAAACTATTGTACTCAGTGAGGGCTTGTACATGATTATTTCTATTTCCCCATTTCCTTAAAAAATTATCTTCAAGTTCATTCCAATTATGAATGCTTCCAGGAGTAAGGGCTTTGAACCACTTCCTAACTTCACCATTAAAGCTTTGAGAAAACAATCTCATCTTGACCTCCTCATGGTCAACCTCCTCCCTGTTTATAAAGTCATTAAACTGATCTACATGCTCTTCAACTGTAATCTTCTCATCACTTCCACAAGTTCTAATTCTAGCAAAGTATTTTCTAGGAAGGGCATGAAGGATAGTTGGAAGAACAAGAGGGGCATATCTAGTAGGTGCAATAGGTGGAGGAGGTAAATTTACTGCCATGATGAAAGGGACTATGGTAGTTTTAGGGATAGTAGTAGTGTGTAGTATTCCCACTTAGCCCAAGCTAATGGGAATATTCTATTTTTCCTTGTTTTATTTTTTATTTCACGTTGATGAATAAAATGTAAAGGACATGTAAAACTCCTAAAAATAACAAAATAAATCAATGCCCAATGTGAACATGGCTAAATCTAGGCCATTTTATAAAACACACTTTAGTGTGAAAGAGGTTGATCACTTGACCAAGTCAACCATGAACATATCTACAACGCAATCTAGATGCATTGAACCTCCTTGAGCCATAGCGCAATTCTAGATGGAGGTCGTACATGTGAAAGGGGCTAAACTAATGAAGTGGTTTAGGGTTTAACAAGACTCCAATATTATAAAAGGAAGAGGAGAGCAGCATGAAGGCGATTTTGAAGATATTGTTTCAGAAGAATTTGTCTTCTTAGACATTTCTGATTCTCTAGCTATTTAGCTGAGAATAGTGCTGCTTAGAACTTGGGTGTTCCTGGTCGGGAATCCCACCTACTTCCTAGAGTAGCTCTTGGAGGAGTTTTGCTTGTCTTGTCCACTATCAGGCTTGGGCCAAGCTTCACCTTACACCTACAACGCTAATCCTGTTGAGGGTTGGGTTGTCCTTGTGAGTTGCAGCAAGTGGAAATACTAGATCTGCTCAGGTCTAGATTATTCTAGTGCCTCTTCTCAGTGAGTGTGTCTTTTAACCTCCTGGATGAGTGCATTAGATGTTGAGCTTCAGATCCAAACTTTGGCATCAAGCCAAATCATTATCAGAGCCTACAGTGCATTTTATATCTTTGAACTATGTTATTTGCAAGTTTGAAGTTGCAGGGTGTTTTGTCTGCATTTTGGAGGAGAGATCTCTGGTGTTAGGATTCTTCCTCTTAATGTGGTGATCCATGGATTGGCCATCCAATCCATGTTTGTTTCAGATCTGATCTACTATTCTACTTTATGATTTATAAATTTCTGAATATTTCTGTAGATCTGCAACTCTAGATCTCAGATCTACTCTCTGTGGTTCATGCTTTGCACAAAACCCCAAGGGGAATGTATAGATGAGATTTTGTTGTACACATATCTGAATTAGATCTATATTTTTATGTACAGATCTTTTCTAGATCTGAGTATTAATAAATTTCTGCTTCAACCCATCAAAATAACGCTGTCAGGTTTATACAGAGTTTTCTTGTGGTTGTAGCACCTCATTTCTGAGGATTTTTCCTGTATAGTCTTATGATTTCTCTTGTACAATGCATGGGCTATAATGTACATCTGATTTGCTGTTATAAATTAGATCTTTGAACCTCCATATCAGCCTACTGCTTTGCTTTAGTGGATCTGCATTATTTTATGAGCAGAATTGTTTATTGTTGCTGCAGTCCCTTTGGGGCATTTTTCAAGCAAGCTAGGTGTGGGAGATCTGTTTAACCCACCTAGAAGGATTTTTTTTTGATATCCTCTTGAATTTAGGACTTAGATACTCAGATCTAAGGGATCCAGGTGCTGGTTTCAAATCCTGTAGCATCCATTCTTGGAAAATTTGTTTTGCAGTCATGCCTTGCTGACAATTACTATTTTGGGATATTACAGTGGTATCAAAGCAACTTTCTTGGCTTAGCCTGTGAGCTTCAAGGATGATGGAGTCTTCTCATGGGGAGGAGGAGATCTGAAAAATAAACCAGAGAAAACCCTTTTTTTCTGGAGAAAAGAGGTTCACAAGACTTCTATCTCAAGCTTTGCAAGGTATCAGAAAAGATATCAAATAAATGAGGAGGGAAAAGTAGGAAGATCCCTCAACAAGATCTATACATGAGGAAAGTTCTAAGTCCTCATATCATGGATATGAGCACTCAGCCATATCACCAAATCTACAATGTTCTGTCAGCAACTTCTTCATGAAGAGGAAGGGAGGAGATGTGCCAAAGGGAGAGAATCACTTGAACTTCCAAACGTCTTGCAAGATCAAGGAAGAGAAGGATGAGGGTATTAGTGCAGTCAAGACAAGGGCACACCTAGATTCTCATGAAGAGGAAGGAGGGGCAATGGCTCCAAGGAGAGGGACTCTTGCACTTTTGCAAGAAGTTCCACATAATCTCACATATGGAGATTGTGGCACAGTCCATGTGCAGCATGTGCCATCACCATCAAATGGTGAGATCTTGAAGATAGAGGAAGGAAAAGAGGAGGGAAAGCATCACTTGAAGAGGAGCATATACCCCTCTCTATTTCAAAATTTTGATGCACAAATAAGGCAAGAGGATCTATGCAATGAAGGCAAGGACAATCCAGTCCATACATCTATGAATCCTACTCTATGCCTTGATATCTCTTTGCATGGAGGCATTCCACCAGGGAGACCCCTTGATTGGAAGGAAGCTAAAGTGTTCTCTCAGCTATATGCAGCTTCAACATATTTTTCTAAAGAGAGAACCTTGAGAGGAGCTACTACATCGCTGAGAATCATTGATGAGGAGCTGAGAAATTTCCTAAAATTGACTTTGCTATCTTCTATCCATATGGCTGCGCTGGAAAGAAGAGATTCAGAAATCTGTGTTGACATGAGCATGGTATCAAAAGGCCACTCCATAGCCTTGGAGCAGAAAAATATACTCCAATATATGATGAGAATTTCTGAATATAACAAGAAGGTATTTCTATTCTTGAATGCAGGAGCAACACTGTGGGAGTTTTGGAGGAGGAGAACCTTTCAGGAGGAGGATGACTCTCCTAAACTTCAATCTTGTCTTGAGCAAGATCAGCTGCAAGAGGGGTAGCAAAAGAAAGTTGGAAACACTACAACATGTGACTTTGACATCAAGCATGTCAAGGGGGAGAGCCATCATATGAAATATACTTTATTTCAGACTTCTACAACGCTGCCAATGTTGGGAGACCTAGATCCTTATTGGGAGTCCCAACTCTTGATGGAATATTCCAAGGACCTCTTCACATGTAAGGTTCTTGATGAGAAAATAAGAGATAGGAGGTATAAAGTAGTTAATGGAGTTATTTATTTCTATTATTAGATCTACTTATCTAAGAACTCCAAACTCAAGAACAAACTACTTCATGCAACCTATGAGATCTTGATTTCTAAACCCACTAGCTTCATTAAAACATGTCATACTATATTGGAGGGATTCATGTGGGAAGATCTCAATAAGGAGATGCACTCTGATATAAGGATGTGCATGGATCAATTGTTGGTTGAGGAGGGACATAGCTCTTGGGAAGAGACATCCTCAACACTTCCTTATTCATTGAGTGTGAGAAGGAACTCATCCATGAGTTACCTCACTAATGTAAAACAAGTATATGGAGGGGCTTGTATCTCTGAATATTCTGATGTCTTACTATATTCTTTTATATTTCTAACACTCATGTGTAGGGCTTTGCTCTAAGAGGGAGAATTATTTCCGATGGGTCTCATAGGCCACTTGGGGCTATGTGCAATGGTGATTATGGCCATTCCTTGGAGGGTCTTGGAGGGATGATAAACTTTGCATGGTGTGATCCCTTTACAACAACTATCATGCACTTTATCCAAGCATGCAAGAAGGATGGGGTAGAAAACAAGTGTTGGGGAGAACACTTGTCATATCATATTCCAAGGCAGTTAGGAGTAAAACTGCACTAGTTGCACCAAGGACCATTTTCCTTCTCCATTATTGCACATGGCAGCTGGCATGACTCTAATTCTGATTCCATATGTTGAAATGTTTCTTGTATTTGTTTGGGACATGAATGGAGGGGAGACATATTGGTTGAATGTGTCCTGGGGAAAAGGAGTTTCCCACACTTTTTGCACTACATGCTTCAAAGGGAGCATGGGATATTATATGACCACTATGGTAGACCACTGGTTTCTTTGTAGGGTGAGCCATATGTTTGTTTGGGAAATGCCTCTCATATGTATTGGGGAGGAGTTTTTCTATAGATTTCCAAGCTGGGAGGTGATCCACTTCATTTGGATGATAACCTGGATATGGGAGTCTTTCATGGATGATGAAATTCCCCATGATTTTCATCACTTCTATCTTGAGGAGGCCATGGATCAGCAAGAATGTTTCCACATAAACCTTCCATTCCTTCATAATGAGAGCCATTGGGTTTATTCACCAAAGGACAACTTTCACATTGGGGAGGGACCATTGGGAGACAAAATTATTGTAGAAAATATGGAGCAATGGAGGAGACTATTGGATGAGGGGGCCACAAGAGAAGAAGGGGAGATTTTGTAGCACTCACCTTATCACTTTTTTGAGGACAAGCAACATCTTGGAGGGGAGGAATATAATATTCCCGCTTAGCCCAAGGTAATGGGAATATTCTATTTTGCCTTGTTTTATTTTTCATTTCATGTTGATGAATAAAATGTAAAGGAGGACATGTAAAACTCCTAAAAATAACAAAATAAATCAATTCCCAATGCGAACATGGCTAGATCTGGGCCATTTTATAAAACACACTTGAGTGTGAAAGAGGTTGATCATTTGACCAAGTCAACCATGACCATATTTACAGCGCAGTCTAGATGCATTGAACCTCCTTGAGGCACAACGCAGTTCTAGATGGAGGTTCTACATGTGAAAGGGGCTAAAATAATGAAGTGGTTTAGGGTTTGACAAGACTCCAATCTTATAAAAGGAAGAGGAGAGAAGCATGAAGGGGATGTTGAAGATATTTTTTCAAAATAATTTGTCTTCTTAGACATTTCTCATTCTCTAACTATTTAGCTGAGAATAGTGCTACTTAGCACTTGGGTGTTCCTGGTCGGGAATCCCACCTCCTTCCTAGAGTAGCTCTTGGAGGAGTTTTTCTTGTCTTGTACACTATCAGGCTTGGGCCAAGCTTCACCTTACACCTACAACGTTGATCTTGTTGAGGGTTTGGTTTTCCTTATGAGTTGCAACAAGTGGAAATACTATATATGCTCAGATCTAGATTATTCTAGTGCCTCTTCTCAGTGAGTGTGTCTTTTAACCTCCTGGAAGAGTGCATTAGCTGTTGAGCTCCAGATCCAGACTTTGGAATTAGGAAAAATCATTCTCAGTGCCTACAACACAGTTTCTATACCTGAACTGCGTTATTTGCAAGTTTGCAGTTGCAGGGTGTTTTGTCTGCATTTTGGAGGAGAGATCTCCGGTGTTAGGAATCTTCCTCTCACTGTGGTGATCCATGGAGTAGCCATCCAACCCATTTTTGTTTTAGATTTGATCTGCTGTTCTATTTTATGATTCAGAAATTTCTGAATATTTCTGCAGATCTGCAACTCTAGATCTCAGATCTACTCTCTGTGCTTCATGCTTTGCACAAAACCCCAAGGGGAATGTATAGATGAGCTTTTCTTGTACACAGATATGAATTAGATATATATTTTTATGTACATATCTACTCTAGATCTGTGTATTAATAAACTACTGCTTCAGCCTATCAAAATAATGATGTCAGGTTTATGCAGAGTTTTCTTGTGGTTGTAGCACCTCATTTCTGAGGATTTTTCCTGTATAGTCTTATGCTTTCTCTTGTAAAATGTATGGGCTGTAATGTACATCTGATTTTCTATTATACATATGATATTTGAACCTCCATATCAGCCTACTACTTTGCTTCAGTGGATCTACATTATTTTTTGAGAAGAATTGTTTATTGTTGCTACAGTCTCTTTGGGGCAATTTTCAAGAAAACTAGGTGTGGGAGATCTGTTTAACCCACCTAGAAGGATTTTTTTTTTATATCCTCTTGGATTTAGGACTTAGATACTCATATCTAAGGGATCTAGGTGCTGGTTTCAAATCATGTATCAGAAATTCTTGGAAAATGCGTTTTCCAGTCATGCCTTGCTGACAGTTCCCATTTTGGGATATTACATAGTGGAGGAAGAGGAACTGTTAGGAGGAGGGTTGTTTGGTCTTTGTTTTCCACTGAAAATTGAACTCCAATCAGGAAGAGGAAAATCAATTTTTCTTCTCAAAAAAATTTCAAAAGGTTCAAGCTCCTTCAATCCATCCAAATACTTTCTTTCCAACAGCAACTCAGAAGTGACTGCTTCCAAAAACTCTTCTTTATCTTTTTGTGTCACTAAGGCTGAGGTATCAATACCTCTCCTATGTAGGTCTAAGACAATTTTAGTTAATTATTTTTCACTTTTAGACCTAAAAAATACTTCCTGAATTTTATCATCAAATGTTTTATCTTCAGGACTTCTTAAAACTTCAAAGGACAAGGATTTTATATGTGATGGAGTACCTGATATTGCAGAAATTCCTTGACTGCCTCTAGAGATGGTGTTTGGATTGTCCACAATGGTAGGAGAATATGGGTTAGGATTAATCCTCGTGTATCTCCTTCTCGAAGCCACCTTTGATCATATTAATTTTTAATGGAGTCACCAAGGTAGATGTAGCCTCGAACAACTTCCTGAGCTCCTTCTACCTTCAGAAGTTTAGCTTCAAAATTTCGGGAAAGTATAATCTTCAGGCTCCCAACAGACACACCAAAATGTTATCACAAAATTGCACCTGATAGGCTGCTAATCAGACAATCTCATGTAACTGTTTCAAACCAATATTTTTACTGAAGCTTAGCCTCTTCAGTCTAAGAGGGCTCTCCCAAAGGGTTAATGATATTGAATAAATATGTGTTTAGATGGCTAAATCTATTTGGAAAATAAATTTCTTATGATGAGTGTAGGGTGAAAATAGTATCAGTATGCAAAAATTGGGCTTATAGAGTCAACACTTTCAATGATTCAGTAGTGAGCTTACTTGACATGGAAGCTAAGGTAGGTAATAGGTTTTAGCAGTAGTACACACACACATGAAACATGAAAATACATAGTCAGTTCATCTATAAAGGAAGTCAGAGCAATACATGAATGAATTCTGAGTATTATAAATTAAAACCATTGCAAATGGGATACATAAAAGATATAGATAAGATAGGTAGGCACTAAAAACTCATTCAAAATCTCAGGTTGGTCAAGTAAAAAATATCTGTATTATTGAAACAGTCAAATTACATAAAGTTGTCTTTGCCAAAAGATCTCCAACCCTTGAAAAATTCGACTCTATGGCCTTTAATGGACTTGTTACATCATGAGATGATCTGCCTCCTGGCTAGATTCATCGAATTTTTCCCTAATGACACCTTGCATCACCATAAAACATCTACTTAATGACAAAATGACAGTTATCCTACTTGACAGTCCTTATCCCACTAGGACTCAAACTTCTCATTATTACATTTAACAACCTTATCCTCTAAAGAAATTACATCTTTGACAAGTATGCTTTCACATGTTCGAATTGGGGTGATGGGACTCATCACTACATGACCACTTAATTTAACCTCCTATAAAACTAGAAACAAAATCCTATTTTTTAGGCAAACTGATCTTCTTCTTCCACGAATGCTTTGGCTACTAATTTATCTTCATTTTGTGGTCTTTAATTGCTGAATAACTACTTGTCCTAGTTCTTTAACTCTTAGATAAGATCCATATATCTGAAAATTCTCCAAAACCTGCTAAAAGAGCTCCAACATAGTACGCTACGAAAGTAAGGAAATTTCATAGCGTACTTTCGTAGCACTGCAAAAATACTATTTACCCTAAATATTTTTGATTCCTTCCTTTAACATGGTCTTCATCATCCCTAGAAACATATCCCACACAAATTTCACCTTCTAATAGCTCTCAAAACTGGTTCAAAAAGGAAAAATAACAGCTACAGTAGTTTTGTAGCATTTTGTTGTCCTTCAAGCCCATGCACGCTATGAAATTGCTAAAAAGTGCTGAAAATCCATATTTTTGTGTAGTTTGAAAAATGAACACTATAAGTGCAAAAAACTTGTCTCTAACATGTAATTAGCCTTAAAAACCATAAACCATCTCACCTTATGATCCTTGAGGCATTTCTTCCTCATTTATGATTGGTTGAGCTATTGGTTCTTCAAGCACTGTCATTTTAAGGCCTTTTTTCTCTAACTCTTCATGAATTAGTTAAAGCTACTCCTAGAGGTCCTTAACCTAATATTTCAACCTTTTATTGGTGGCTTTCAAATGTGTGTTCACCCTCCTAATATGTTTGGTCTCTTTCCTTGCTGGAATGGTCCACTTGATAAGCTGCTATAAGTTAATCAAAGTCTTGGAAACAATGTCAACATGTTCTTCCCAAATTGCCTTCAACTTTTCAAACTGAATCTTCTCTACACTGTGTTTCCTTACTTCTCTTTTCATAACAGCAATTTCATGATTTTTCAATTTCAATTGTTCTTCAAGGAGCTGTGACTCTGTTTTTTCCATCACCTTCTCTTTTCCTTTCATTTTTTGCTAATTTTATCTTTCTCTGAAGGTGATGAAAGGTCAATGACTTCCTGTGGTGGTTGTACTGTGATAGTAGGTGGTAGAAGCTCTTTACTTCTCTCTAAAAGCTTCCTAGCATGCCTTGTCATAGGATTTCTTGCTTGGAACATGAAACCTATATTCTCTCCCTCAAAGTCTAATTTCTTTGCAGATTTAGCCTTTTTGAACTTCTGTCCACCTTCCCCTATGTCCTCAGCCTGGACTATAGGAGTTTATTCTATGTCAATGGAATGTAAGATATCTTCAAGATTTCCTTTAGCTATTTCTCTGTCCTCTACAACCACTGTTTTCTCTTCTAAGGCCACTATTTGGCTCCTTGTCCTCCTTTTTGTTTCTTTTTTACTCACATCTTGTTTTTTTTTTGCAGGTTTGACCACTTTTGACTTCTGTTTTGCAGGTGGGATATTTGGTGTATCAAAACTCTACAATTGTTCTGTCTCCATCATAATTGGCTCACTTGGTTCTAATCTTGTAGGTTCACTTGGTTCTGCTATCAATGGTTCACTCTGCTCTGCTGCTAATGGCGATGGAATTTTCCTAGGTTTAGGAGTTCTTGAAGGAGTAAGAGCATCCAACTCAAAACCACTAACAAACAAAAATAATGACCAATCTCTTCCTAACCTTTGGAGTTCATATAAGACCAAAAACTTCATTAAACCATGATGAAATACTGAAGTCTCACTCCCTTCATACTTTTCTTGGACCTTATCTTCCATTTTTTACAAACTTATATGCAAATAGAAAGGCAGATCAAGGGAAATCTTACCAGTAAAGTGCAGAAGTAATTTGAAATGATATGAGTATACTTTTGGGTATCTCCCTTCACAAGTAAAGTAATTTTGGATGATGAGCAACAATTTTGAATAGTTGTCCTTTATGCAGCTCCTTGGAACAACATTGGTGAGATCCATTTAACTGTTTTCAGGCTTCATGAATTCTTTGCAATGTTCCATGTTAAAATTGAAACCTTTGAACCACTTCTCCTGTTCTCTTGGGATCCCTGTAGTAGCTGCAATAACCTCTGGTGTGATGGATAGATTGAGCATTCCTACTTTGGTGGTTTTTCCACTGAAATTCAAAGAAAAATCTTTGGAAACTTGTGTGTGACAGCCTTGTAATTTCTCACAAAACTACAGGCAACCTATCCTTCTAAAGACTTCCACTGCTATTGGGTCTTCATTGATCAAATTCATGTCTGCACGTTCATATCTCAGGCATTGGCCACCCTTTTTTGTCCTTCTTTTCTCTGCCATGGTTTCTTTAATGTCGTCACAACCTCTCTTGATAATTTGCAGCCTTTCTTGATGTATTGCAACCTCGCTTGATGATGCTCAATGTAAACCTTTGGAAACACCAGCCACAACTTTGGCTTAGTGCATTGGCTCTCCAGAGCTCAATATCACGTAAGAAGGAATGAGAAATGAGAAATAACTGAATTAGGAAAGGTTTTGAAGTTTTTATGTCCTCTCATGTCTCAATGATGACTCATACATACCTAAACTGATCATGATGACTACAGAATTGAGCATGTACCTTGATTTTATCCTTCCATGACTCTAATGGCATCTAACTTACCCATTCACAATGATTTCTGACACCTCACAGCTAGACTGACAAGACAGACAGGAAACCGCACTTTCATAGTGTATCTAGTGTAAATTTGGCTATTTTCGCTATGAAACTATCAACCGTTTTGTAGCAAAAAGTGACTTTTCAGAGTGTATTTCGCTACAAAACTATGGTTTCTTGGCTAAAATGGCATTTTCGATACAAAAACCTTCGAAATTGAAATCAGTCAGAAAATTGTGAGTGATGTGACATGAGGGAGTTTGAAAATAAGTGGGTTTAGACCTTAGGGTAAATTTTAAACAAGAAAAATTTAATATTTCCCTTGACCAAGCATACAAATTGAATCCTACAACCTAATTTTTGACACATGAACCTATTTGACCTTGTGAGAAGATGCTTCATTTTTTTTGGGTGATAATAGAAGGGAAAGCCAATCTTTGTCACTTGAGAGGGAGATGGACTTGCATGTAGAGGAGGAACTGTTGGTTCCAAAAGATGAGTCTCTTGATGTGGATCAACCATAGGAGGAGGTTCATGGAGTAGAGGAGTCAACTCACGTAGAGCCATCCATTAGAAATGGTAGAAGGCGTACCACTAAAGATGAAAGTCTAAGACTTGATGTTGCATAGAATGTAGGAGCCCCTACTTCACAACAAAAACAAAGACAGTCTCCTGGCTGATTTACTAGATACATGGATCTCATGAGAAAATGTATTTTGACTAAACCATCTTCCTTTGAGGAAGCAATGTAGGAGCCCACATGGGTAGATTCAATGGTGGAGGAGTATGATTCCATTGTAAAAAATAGTGCTTGGGAAATTGTTCCAAGGCCGGTTGATAAATCAGTGGTAGGTTCGAGATGGATCTACAAGGTAAAGAAAGCTGTTGATGGGAGTGTGGAGAAATACAAGGCTAGATTTGTGGTCCGGGGCTTCTCACAAATTGAGGGGATAGATTATGAAGAGAAATTTTCACCTGTCACAAGGTATTCTTCCATAAGGACCATCCTTGCTCTCTTAGCACAGATGGGCTGGCGCATTCATCAGATGGATGTGAAAACTACATTTATCAATGGGATCATTGATGAAGAGGCGCACATAGAGCAACCTGAAGGGTTCTATATCTTCAACAATGAGTCGCATGTGTGTCGAATCAAAAGAGCGATGTATGGGTTGAATCAAACACCTCATGCTTGGTATACTTGGATAGAAATCTATTTCACTGAATTGGACTTCACTAAAAGTGAAGCAGATGTAAACCTATACCAAAGTGCGGTGGAGGTTAAGATTTTAATCATTGTTATTTCTGTTGATTATTTAATATTGACTGGTGATGAGTAGTTAAAATACTCATGCAAGGAAGATCTTGCAAGGGAGTTTGAAATGAATTTTATGGGCCTCCTTCATTATTTCCTTGGATTGGAAATATGGCAGCGAGATGGTGAACCTTTTGTGTCTCAAGGAAAGTATGCAAGGGAGATATTGGGTAAGTTTCACATGGACAGTTGCAAACCCATGGATACTCCTCTTCCAGGAAACTGGAGGAAAGAGGATGCTACTTCTAGAGAGGTAGTGGATGCTACTATCTATCAATTGTTAGTAGGTTCGTTAATGTATCTAGTGAACATGAGACCGGAAATTTTCTATGCGGTTAACCAGCTAAGTCAAGCTATGGTTAAGCCTACCAAGATCTTTTGGAAGGAAGGTAAGCATGTCCTGAGATACCTGAGGGGAACATTAGAGTATGGTTTATGGCATAGACAGATGGATGAAGTGAAGTTTCATGGCTTCATGGAGGCAGATTGGGAGGGCATTCCATCGGATAGAAAGATCACATAAGGGGGGATCTTTAGTCTCAGGTCTACAGTTGTTTCTTGGTACGACAGGAAGTAGAGATCCATGGCACTCAATTCAGCGTAAGTGGAATACATGGCAGTGGTTCAAACTGCATGTGAGGCTATTTGGATGAGAAAGATATTGGTTGGTTTGTTTGGTTCTCATATGGATCTGACATTGATTCATTGTGATAATCAAAGTTGCATTAAACTCTTGATTAATCCTGTGCTTCATGATAGATCTAAGCATATAGATATCTGGTACCATCATCTCAGAGATTTGTGCAGAGGAGAATCATGTTGCTTCAGTAGATTCCCACTGAAGATCAGGATTCATATATTTTGACGAAGGCACTCACCAAGAGAAAATTCTAATACCATAGAGACAGGATCAGGGTGAAGGATAATCCCTTTGTTTCTGAGAGGGAGTGTTGAGATTCAACAAGAAGATCCTTGTGAAAATTAATCACCTACACTAAAATGGAGCCTTAAGATATTTTTAGGTGTATGTCTATTTATAGATGTATGTGCAAATTTGATTTATATATTGCATGTCTATTTATAGATGCATGTCTACTTTTATTATCCCTTAGTATTAGTTGGACAATAAACTATGTTCTATTCTCAATGAGCACTTGGAAATAGTTAACTAAAGTGGAAAATCAGTTAGCTAAAGGAATTTCGAGTTAAGAGGTTGGTTGGTGGGACATGTAGGTTGACTTAGTTGTAACTGAGTGATTCGAAGTTGTAACAGAGTTGGAAGTGCAGTTGTGCAAGTTGTAAAGTAGTTTAACTCAGTTAAGTGAGTTAAACTCATTTGTGCTAGTTATAACTGAAGATACACTAGTGAGAGATCAAGTGAATTAATTATTAATTAATTCGCAATCAGTGGTCTCACATGCAACTGAATATTTACTATTATTAACTGCATGCATGTCAGGTGCAATGGAGACCCAGTTGAGTTCTAGGTAAAAGGGAAGTAAACTATCAGTTGTGACATTATCTTGTTGCACACATGCAACCACACACACATTGGATTTACCCATGAGGATTGCGCATTCAAGTCAGGCAAGATCGCATTCATTCAGGGATTTCTATTAGCAGGGATGCGCAGTGGAGGAAGGTTGCTGGAGACAGTAAATTGGCTAAGGAACTTGCCAATTTTTGTATGACAGTGTCAGACAATTAGCTCATGTACTAAGAGCTCTTGGATTATATATTTGTATGTAATTATTCGTGACCCATGATATAATATACAATAGACGATAGTGGGGTTTTTAGTTATAAGCTTTCCTTGGGAAATTATCTGTGTTGTCTGTGATTGGTCTTTCTTCACGATATTGTAATTTGCGATTTTGTTTTAAATTCCACAAAGATTTGTAGAAGTGATTCTGTATTTAACAGTAGTATATTGTTAGATCAGGAAAATCCAAGACATACATGTATTTTGTATAATTTTTACAATTGAAAAGTATAATTTGTGAAAATTGTATAATTTGGCCACACTTCTGATTCACCCCCCCCCCACCCCCGCCTCTTAGTAGTATCCTTGTTTACATTGTTTCTAACAATTGGTATCAGAGCAAGTGTCCTTTAAAATAATTTCAATAGCTCTAAGGAAGATTGAGGATCATGGAGAACCAGGATTGGATTACCTCGGATGGAATTCCATTTTTGAATGGCTCAAATTATACAACTTGGAAGGAAAGGATGATAATCCATTTGCAAGCTCTTGGTTTTTATGTATGGTTATATGTGGAGAATGGAGTAATATATGATAAATTTGATAAAAAAGCGAGGAAGGAAATAATGAGAGGGTTGTATAAGTCATATATTGAGAAAGTAATCCATTGTGAGATTTCCAAGGAGAAATGGGATAAATTATAGCCCGTCTATGATATATACATGTAAGTTGCATGTGATGTCAAGGGGCTTTCCCTAGAGGATGGAGTAGTCAAAGATTCAAAGAGTGTTGAAGATCACCAATTAGAGGATGATTCTCCTGTATCAAGAGGCCAAATTTTTGGAATTGGATTGTTAACATTAATGTCAACAAGGGATTAACACTATTTTAATGCCATTGATTTCAATTGGATAATGTTAGAATTCATGGTTTTAGGTTTGTATGCATATATGTTGACACTTATTGATACAGAGGAGGTTGATTGGTTCAGTGATGTTGATCCATGTAGAGATGGTTGGTCAACTAGGTATCCATATCTATGATGCTTGAGGTATTACCCTTGGGATGTCCTTGATGCTCCTGATGAGTTGTGGTTGGACTCATGAAGAGGCCTAGAGAGGCTTTAATGATGTATCAAGTTACCTCCTATGGTTGAACAACATGATTGATTCCACTTGATACATTTTTTGCACTCATGATTTGGTTCTTGCACTTATGAATATTATGTCATGTATGAGTTCTACAGCAGGTTGTAGAGTTCGTTTTGAGACTTGTCAAGCCTTGGACACTCTTTATAGATGCTAGAGATGTTGAGCAAGATGTTAGAGGCAGTTATGAGTTGAAGGTTTTATGTATTCCCTAATACCTTGTCACAATTGCATGGAGACAGGCTTATGCATGCAACTGAAGGGCTCTAGTTGCTAGGCGGAAAGCATGTGCATGTGGCTGCAGTCGATATCTTCTAGTTTTAACGGTGCGACTGAGACTTTTAGCTAAAATTTGTCTAGATTCCTCGTGTATCTTAGTAATTTCACGTTATTGAAACAAAGGTAATTTCTCGTGGTTTTGTAAATAAGATTATCTTAACTTAATAAACATAAATAAATGTGTTTAAGGTGTGAATACAAGTTGATGGATTGAGTAGTGGAGATGATGAATTGATTTGTTTAAATATAAGAGCAAAGGAATAATTTTGGTGTTAGATAGTGCACCCTGTGATATGCAGAGGTAATGTAGAAGCTATTGGTTGAGCTTCTAAGAGGGTATGAACTCACAAAAGTATATAAAAAATATCACAGAGTGAGGATACTTCTTGAGAGGGAAACTATTGTTTTAGTGGGGTAGAATTTGTTTTTCTAATTGTGATAGAATTTGTAGAGCTTGTAGCAGAGGATATTCAGAGGGAAAATATTCAATTGATTGTGTTGGTGCAACCAAATTATCAGTGTGTAAAGTATAGAAGTGATGGCCTCTTCTATGTATAGCTAACATGTTGTTATTGCAGATATTCAAAGCTTGATGAAGAGGAGATGAGAAGAATGTAGCCTCTTGGTTATATGGCTCACTTATTTGTGTTTGCAGGGAAAAAAATTACATGTATGGCTACGACATTGTGTTGTGCTATACAACAACCCCCCATTTATTTTAATAAATGGGGACCCTTTAGAAATAAATAGGAAATTTATTTTTATCTTTAAAAACAAAAAACTTTAGGAAATAAAGTTTTCTTTGAGTTTTCTGCTTTATTTCTTAGTGTCCATCGCAAACCGCATAGCCCACAACCCAAAAGACTTGCAATCCTCTAAGTCATGCGGGCTGCGAAACGCGCTAAAATCCTTTTTTGAAGTAATCTTTAAAACTTGGAAATGCTTCAATTATCGTTATAATTTGGTTATCGCATCGCACCTCATTTAAAACGATCAACTTATAAAGAAATTTGGCATAAGTTGCGATTATACGGACCCGAAGAGCCAACAAAGTAAGAAATATAAAGCTCTAAAGTCCCATAAAGCACGGTTGCTTGACTTCTTGAATTCGCATTTCGCATTTCACACAACTTAACAAAAGGTAAATTCATTTACCATATAAAAGTTGCGATATGCGATTTGCGCAATTTGCATTTCATAGAAGTTATGGGTAAACATCATAAATGGTAAAAGTTATAACTTGCGATATGTGAACTAATGGAATTTAAATACTCAAGCATGCGAAATGAATTATGTCGAATCAAAATGAAATCTGAGATCTAACGAATTAAGTTGATTGATAGCTATTTCATGCGAAGGTGTAAGAGATTTGATTTTGAAATGATTATCAATGATTAAATATCATATTTAATAGATTCATATATATTCTTGCATATTTGATTTAAACGATAGACTTGTCTCTTTGTTCTCTATACTTTTAATATTTCTCTGTTTACTTGAAATCAGGAAACCATTTAACGGAGTAAGGAATATTGAAATTAGAAAAAAAAGAAAATAGGTTTCTCAAACGTTGTCTACTGAAGACTCTAACATGTCTCCCTTATTTTCAGACAACACCTGCAACAAGGATTGCAACAGTTCATCATGGGAGGTAATGTATAAGCTTTTCGAAGACAAAAATCCAAGAGTAATAACCAAAGTCGCTACAACAGGGACGACAACTACTTCAGACACAACATAATTCAATGTTGCATGTTCATTCGTCCACAAGGTAGCCGCAAGGCCAAAAAATCTCCCTTACTCAAACATGGTTAAGTGGGTAATTGACCACTTAAGCATAGATGGTAGTAAATTCAAGGATTCAAAGGGAGAAAACATAGGGTCTTTCAGGGAAGAATATTTACAAGAAATGTACCATCTACCCTCCCTGCAACAGAAATATGACATGGATTTTCTGCAAAGCTTTAGAGAAGAGCATCCATACCTCATGAAGGTTATCAAAGAATGGAAGGAAGACCAAGAAAAGCTAAAGCTAGATAAACTCGGTGCGTACCCAATTTCCCAAATTCCTTCCCCTTATTGCTATGTTGCCGGTATGTTGTGTAGACTATTTTCCAAACCTGATACCACTAGGTTTTCAGTAGATTGGGTTCCATTGATTGATGCAATCGTTAATTCCTTAATTATGAATTGGGAAAATATCCTATCTGACAGTTTAGCCAAACACATGAAATAATATAGGAATAAAAGGAGTGTTTCATCTAGAGAAATACCTCCCTTTTATATGTTTGTCTATGTCATGGATGCAATCAGCTTTTCTTCTAGTTTTCCTAACATGGGATGGAAATGGACTACCCAAGACCCTACCCCAATCCACATCTACCAAATATCCCTTTGGGATTCAGATTTCCATCTACATTTTTATAAAAAATTTCATAGAGTCATGTTGCTTATGCACTAGATGATATTCAATAAGAAAGCCCCTAGGGTTTTCGAAGAGGCTAGTGGAGATATTATTTCCGTGGCTAGGTGGTTTTCAGAGGAGAATTTTACATATGTCAGAGTATTTGGGAGTTATGCTTCTCCCCATGTCCTACCATATTATGTTCCTGATAAGTTACTTTCAAGAGAGATAGGCTACTAGTTTGTTAATGGTATTACTAAACAACTGAAAGATGCTAAGAAGGTCGTTTGGCCTAATTTCCATTTACAGTGGGATACTTTTGCACTTTTTTTATTGGCCATACCTACAAGGAGGTTTCAAATATTAATCTATTAAATTTGGCAGTAATGTCGAAGAGGTTGTATGATCCAAATGATGTAATTAAAAATTACACCATTGAGCTCAAAATGAAGCTTTTTTTAATGGAAATAGATGGATTTGATAATATTTTTCAAGGTATGGAAAAGTTTTCATATATAATTAAGTTTGCATCCAGTCAAATTAACCAAGATGATTTGGAAGCCTTCCAAATATACAGAAACAAGAGATTGGAGAGAGTTTCTCTCAACTTGTTAACTATTGAAGATGTCAATAGACCTACTCCCAAGTATTAGCTTGGATAATGAAGCAAAATACATGTCTGAGAATGAATTAGGTCAATCAGAGCATCAATCTCACAATTCAGATTATTCTAAAAATGAATCTGAATTGAGAAAGGATAGCGCAGAAAAGATAGTTGATCAGGTAATCGAAGAGATAGAGATGCAGGAGAAAAAAGAAAGTAATGGAACAGAATCAACTTCTCAAGAAGTTCAGTACATTCATGACAAGCTTGATCAGTCAGAAAAGTCACAAAAAAATCATTTGAGTAGTGAATGGGCTGATTTTTATGAAGAAATAAAAACTCCTAAAGCCAATCCTAATGTTGACCAAGTAACTAGTTTTCAAACACCTGAACATTCTCAGAAGATAGTGGAAACTGTTATTCCATTACATCAAGTTCCAGAAACTCATGATCAAGAGATCATACCGGCCTACCCTACATAACAAATAGTTTTACAAATTGAAGAAATTCCTTCACTAGACATCTTCTACAGTCCTAGTCATAAGGATGTATTTAAGAGAAATAAAAGGAGAAGAATTGAAGAGACAATGTTGTGAAACCAAATCCAAAAATAGAAGAAAAGAGATATCAACGCCTTAGAAATAAGCCACTTCGAGGGGGAAGCCTCCAATACATAACATGAATGAACACTTCTTGGATGATACAAATTACAAAACCTCCTTTCTATATATAGGAGTCCTTGGGGCCACAATGTAATCCTAGTGGGCCACAATGTAATCCTAGCCGACTTAACAATAATAATTTAAGGGAACAATAATAACAATATGGGGATTACAGGGGTACAATACTAACAATAAGGGGGTTACACTAACAACAATAAGGGACTATACTAGTAATATAGGGACCTAACATGCCCCTCTCCTTCAAAAAAGTGTTGTACTCAACGCTTGAGTAGCTCTGGGTGCTTCTGTATAAAATTCTCATCCTCCCATGTAGAATCTTCAGTGGGTAAGTTCTTCCACTTGATGAGATACTCTGAAATTGATCGATTCCGTAGTTGTCGAGTTCTTGTTTCCATGACTGCTTTAGGTTCCAATATGATTTTTCCTTCCTCATCAAGTTCTGGCAATATTGTTTGAATCGGAAGATTTTCACCTATAACCTTCTTTAAGCATGAAACATGGAAAACTGGATGTACTCGCGAAGAAGCAGGAAGCTCCAATTTGTATGCCATAGTACCAATCTTTTCCAACACCTTGTAAGGACCATAGTACTTTGGCGATAATTTATTATCCTTCTTTGCTTGCTTGAGGGACATTTGTTTGTATGGTTGTAGCCGTAAAAATACCCAACCTCCTACATCAAAACTTCTCTCGCTACGATGTTGATCTGCCTGTTGTTTCATTCGATTTTGTGCCAAATTCAGGTTATCCTTTAAGAGTTGGAGAACTTCTTGCTGATGCTCGATGTGATCTTCCACTGCTTGAACCTTCGAATTTTCCCTTAAAGATGATGTGATGGATGGTGCATGATATCCATAAAGTGCCATAAATGGGGTCATTTTTGCTGCAGTATGGAAGGAAGTGTTATACCACCATTCAGCAAGAGGTAACCACTTGACCCATTGTGTTTGTTTATCAGATACAAAACAATGAAGATATCCTTCCAAACATTTATTTACTTTCTCAGTTTGACCATCAGATTGAGGATGATAAGATGAGCTATGAGCTAATTGAGTACCCAAACAAGAAAATAACTCCGTCCAAAAATTTCCAGTAAAAATGGGATCTCTGTCGCTCACAATAACCCTTGGGCTTCCATGTAGCTTTTGAATTCTGTCCATAAATCTAGTAGCAACTGTACTTGCTTTAAATGGATGAGATAATGCACAAAAGTGTGCATACTTGGTAAGTCTATCAACTACCACCATGATGACACTCTTTCCTTCGGACTTAGGTAAACCTGTGATAAAATCCATTGAAATCTCCTCCCAACGTTGACTTGGAATGGATAAAGGTTGTAGAAGTCCTGGGGTCTTGATTGTTTCCACTTTATTCTGCTGGCAAACCAAACATTCTGCCACAAACTTTCGAATATCAGATTTAAGGCCATCCCAAAAAAATTCTTTCTTCACCCTGTGGTAAGTTTTTAAAAATCCTGAGTGTCCTCCTAAAGGAGAAGTGTGCAATTCCAGAAGAATCTTTTGTTTTAGTTGGGAATTCTTACAAAGATATGAGCGATCTTTGTACCATAAGGAATCATTTTTCCAACTAAATGTATCAGATGTACTAGGATCTTGCTGCAACTTTTGAATGAGTGTCCATACATCTTTGTCCTTCTTCCATTCATCTCTTGCTTCAGTTATTCAATCTAGTTGGATAATAGAAATGGCACAAAGCAATGCTTCCACCTCTTCATTCTTTCTTGAGAGTGCATCTGCAACAACATTAAGCTTTCCTTTTTTGTAGATTATTTCAAAGTCATAACCCAACATCTTTGTGACCCATTTTTGCTGCTCTTCCGAAGATAGTCTTTGTTCCAAAAAGTGTTTAAGACTATCATGATCAGTTCTTACCTTGAAGTGTCTTCCCATTAGGTAAGTTCGCCATTTCTTTAGTGCATGCAGTATTGCTAACATTTCCTTCTCATAAATAGGTTTCTGTAAATACTTTCCTTTGATTGGACGACTTTCAAAAGCAATGGGTCTTTCTTCCTGCATTAAAACTACACCAATTCCATTTCCTGAGGCATCACATTCCACAATAAAGGTTTTTGTGAAGTCTGGCGTAGCTAAGACCGGTGCTAGGCACATTGCCTCTTTAAGATGTTCAAAGGCCTTAGTTGCTTCAGGAGTCCATGAAAATGCATCTTTCTTCAATGATGTTGTTAGAGGTGCTGCTATTCTCCCATAATTCTTAACAAACTTGCGATAATACCCTGTTAACCCGAGAAATCCTCGCAACTGCTTTATGGTTGTGGGAACTTTCCTTTCCTTAATGGCTTTAATTTTGTTAGGGTCTACTTTAACACCCTCGTGAGATACAATATGACCCAGATATTCCACCTCTTGTACTCCAAAGAAACATTTGTTTTTGCATATAATTGTTTCTCCTGCAATAGTTTTAGCACCCTGTCAACATGTTCAACATGATCTTTCCAAGACCTGCTATAGATTAGTATATCATCAAAAAATACTAGCACAAATTTTTTAAGGAAGGGTTTGAAAATGGAATTCATCAACCCTTGAAATGTAGAAGGTGCATTGGTAAGGCCAAAAGGCATGACCAAAAATTCATAATGACCCTCATGAGTTCGAAATGTTGTTTTTGGAATATCTTCAGTCTTCATTCCAATTTGATGATATCCTGAATGAAGATCCAACTTGGTAAAATAAATTGCTCCATGTAATTCATCCAATAATTCATCAATCACAGGAATGGGAAATTTATCTTTAATGGTGAGCTTATTGAGCTCCCTATAATCTAGACACATGTGCCATGATCCATCCTTCTTGTGTACCAATACTACAGGAGCAGAGAAAGAATTTTGACTAGGTTGAATTATACCAACCTCTAACATTTCTGCAATCATACGTTTAGTTTCGCTCTTTTGGACATAAGGATATCTATAAGGCCTGATGCTTGGAGGAACACTTCCAGGAATCAAATGAATAGCATGATCATGATCACGAATAGGTGGTGTTAGCAACCTATAAATTCTGTCATACTCAATGGTGGCTAAGCTTGTCTTTTAAACCTTCAAGAGATAGTTCCCTTTGAAAACTTATCATATTTTGAAGTTTTATGATGATTATTACCCTTTGAGTTAATCTTCACTGTTGTTTCACTATTAGCCCTAAGGTACCTGCTGTTTACCAAAGAAAACTTCTCATGAGCCTCCATTCTCATCATTCACTTCTCCATCTCATTTTCACAAATCATCTCCATTTCCACCCCTATTTTCCTTTACAAATTTCCCCTTTCATCCTTTCATATTAACCTCCAAACCATTAAAACCCTCTTTTAAACCTTATATCATCCTTTTATTTTGTTTAAAAATCCTTTTTCTAGCCTACCGAAACCCTCATTTGGCCTTAAAAACCCTTTATTCTGGCCTAAAAATAGTCTTTTGCACTATAAAGTATTAAGCCCCCAAGGGCTTATATCCATTAGCCCTTTTTTCTCATTTGACTAAGCCCCACAACCAGGCACTTAATAACTTTAAAAATCTGCGTTAAAAACCTTTCCTTTTGTTTATTTCTCCATTCCTGACACTATGGTCTCAAGCGAATCTAGACCATTGATCAACACAAATAAATGGCCAGCGGGACATCTATCTTCCCCCTTCCATCTACTACTCTTTCCTTCCCTTTTTAAATATTTCCACTTCGTCTTTTAATCTCAATCGCGTATCCAAAGAATCCGACGATCGAGACTTAACCTAATAAGCCAACACCTGTCCACTACACGACAAAGCAACCGACGTCATCATAGACCCCACCCATCTTCCAACCTCGCAGCTTTCCGTTTGTCGCATGCGATCCACACCATCGGATCTGCAGCCTGTGATCTGATGGCCAACAATTGATATCGCGTAATTTTTGGCCTCTCCCCGCAGTGTGCTACTTCCGCACAATAAAAGTGGTTTTCATTTGCCACGCGTCAAGCGATGAATGGAATCGCGTTCCAAAAGTTAATACCGCCTCCCCCCCAAATGTTGTGCGAAAACCACTAATGGTTTTCCCAAAACCGCTTCTTTCGAATTCACGCCATATTTTAAATTTGAAACCTTGTTTCTATGTTTACCATAGAATTCTGTCCTCCGCTGCAAATTTCTCCATCCTCACTACTCCGAAACACTTCCACGAACCTTCCAAAGCAGTTTAAAACAATAAATCATAGGATTTAAATAATGTTGTGTGTTTTTTATGCAGGTTTAATGAAGATTAAGGTTAAAACCCTCCCACAGATGATTACAGTATTATGGGCTGAGGATGACGATCCTCATGGCCCTTGATACAATTTCAAAGGGTTTGTGAGTTCTAATTACACGTTTTTAGGGAATCGATAGATCATGATTATCGATCCACTAAACTAAACCCTCCACTCAAGCAAACCCTCTATGCAACTGCAAAAACAAAACACAGTGAACGTCAATTAATTAAAGAGTATCAGCATCGAAGATAGAGGAAGAAAGCTTAATCCGAAGATTAAAAGTTCTAAACAAAGTTTAAGGAGATTAAGGCACAAATTGAATATCAAAGGCCTAATCCATAGAATGAAGAAAAATCTCCAGAAAAGCCTCGAATGCCATATCACAGGGGAAAATTGAATCCCCAGCTACCAAAATTGCCACCTACAGCCTCTCTGCCTCAAAGGAATACTCAGATCAATTTTCAGTCAGTAACATTAAGACTAAAGACAGTTGAATAGTTATTACAAACAAAAGAACATATTTTAAACTGTTAGTAAAGTTATTGTAAAGATAAGAAAGTGCCTTAAAGTCAATCTTTTCACCCACTAAGCCTGAAAAGGCAGAAACCGAGTTGTAATTCAATGCATTCTTGCCTTATGCCTTGCATGGTTTTCAAGGCTAGGAGTTGAATCTAGTATGGGATTAATGATACCTAAACCCTAGAACTCTTCCACCTCCTCATTTCTTCTATAAATATTTCTAAAGAAGATGAGAAGCTGTTGGTTGGTTGGTTGGTCACTAGTTGTAACACTGAAACTCTTTGAAATAATACATAGTCTGTTGAATTTGAAGAAGAAATTGAAGTCTTGGAAGCTTGATGATGTTTTGACTTTTTTGTTCATGAGAAGGCTTATCACTAGATCCCTGAGCCTGGTTGTTGGTGATGTATTCTATACTGTATTTTGTTTTTTCTTGTTTTCATTATGTTTCATAAATTCTTACTACAGTAGGATGAAAGTTTTAGGCTAAGAAATGACTCCTAGAAGCACCTTAGACCTATTTATCCTTCATTGTTTTATGTTTTATTCTGCTGAGGCATTTTAGAGTCTTTAATCATTCTCTTGAACCCTTATTCTTGTTTATTTCTCAAATAGTTCAAATAGTTGGTTCCAGCATGATTTATGGTTGTCCCTGCTTGTCTGCTGCCACTTGAAAGCTGCTTTTGAGGTCTCCCTTTGAAGTACCATTGTTTATAGTTTGCCAAAGAGGTCTGTTTTGATGATATCCTTTGTCCCTACTTGAAAAATTGTTTTAAAGTTCTTTATAGTTGTAATCATGGATGTGTTAGGTGTTCCCTCTTCTATGACTGCAATTATCAGTGAATCTTTTATGTTTTCTAATTCCTTTGAAATAAAGTCTTTGAGGAAATAGGGTGTTCCCCAAATATTAGATTTCATTTTAAAAGTTGTCTTGAAGTCATCATTTGCTTAAGGTATTGTTTGTAGAAATCATGGTTAGCCCTATCTATCAAATACTTCTTTATTGTTCAAATTATGTTTTAAGTTCCCTTTGTTGAGAATTCAATTTCTCTTTCCAAATCATTAATGTCCATCTCATTCAAAAAACTAAAGGATGATGTGGCCAAGTTAGATTTTCCCTTTGATATCCCATATCCATTGATGAGCTTGTCATAAACCTCTTCTTGACTCCATTGCCCAATGAATATGATACTTCTTCTTTCTATCTATACTACTTAGACCTTGCATATTCTTTTGTGCCAATTCAACCAAACAAATAAACCAAAAAAACACCTGCACTTAGTAACTAGCCTAAAATCAATACTTAAAGGCAAACACGATATACCTTTGCAAACAAATAATTTGAGAGATCCCTATCTGAGAACAGGAGGACTAGATCCTAGAACTCTAAAGATTGGTTCTGATGTTGCCTTGTCTTTTTGTTAGCCAATATAATAAAACACAGGACCCCAATAGGTGGGAGTCCTTTTGGAGATTCAAACACCTTGGAATGATTGTCCAAGAATTTTTGGAGATCTGCAGAAATAGATGATTTTGATGTGGGAACTTCTAGTGAGCATAACTGTGCAATTACGCCTCGTTGTTCTTTCTTTAGAAGCTTTGTCATAACATTAGAGCTTATTATCTTTCCCGGCTTCCCTGCAATACCTCGTAATTCAACTTCCTTACCTTCTAAAAAAAATTTCAAGAAAAGTTCTTGAAAATTAAAAGCTACCATCCCCAAAGGAATCGAAAGCATTGGACTATTCAATACATATTCCCCCATGGTTATCTTGATATTATGGCATTTTCCAGAGCAATTTATGGTTCCTCCATTTGCAACCATTAGTTTACATTCTGGTGCTGGGTATAGGAAACAATTCAATTCCTTGGATACCTTACAATGAATAAAATTATGGGTACTACCTGAATCAATCAACACTATTACCTTTTTTCTTCCTGATATGTCCCTCTATATTAAGAGTTTGAGGAGTGGTAATTCCTGCCAATGCATTACATGATATGTTCAGACTCATTTCTTCCTCTTCTAGGGTTATCTGTAAACTTCTTCTTGTATTCTGTTCATTTATTTTCTTTTTAACAATTTGGTAAAATAATTTTCTCCTAGCCTATTATCTTTAGTATTTGCATGCTAACTTGAGCAACACTGTTTTTCAATTAAAGCCTGGTTAGGAATTTGTATGGCACACTCTTCTTGTAGTGGAGCAGGCTCTTTTGTTTCCCTGTTTATTCATTTCTGCCAGCCAATGCCTTCCCAATGAATAGTTCAAAACATCTAACTGAATGTTAATGTTATCCTTAAAGGCCTATGAAGAGATTAACTCATATTCTGAATATAGTTACTCAGTTAATTAGTCTCATCAGTCCACTGGCACTTTATTTAGATTAACAATACTAAATAAGGTGATGTTCTGTATACTCTTATATGCTATTGTTTCTCCATAAAAATTGACCAAGTGACAATTTTTTTACGGGAGCAAAGCCATCGATACCATACAAATGTATTTTGTTCTAAATGTAAAGTTGCGATGTGTACCTTTTGTGTGTTTTTCACATTATTGAGATCAAAATATTGCTCCATCTGTAGTATCCATGTTACAGGATCCTTTCCATCAAATTTCCTCATATCCATTTTTGGAATATGGTGATTCTTCCTTCCAACATTAGAGTTTATGAAATCATGATTAACATTAATTTTGTTCTCATCATGAGTTTCATCTACTATCTTTTCAACATTAGGAAACATTTCTTGTATCAACTTTGTCAAACCTTTCATGTCTACTTTTAGATCCTTCTTCATGTTTTCCATTTTTTCATCGATCTTAGCTTCCATGCCATCCATCTTAGCTTCCATGCCATCTATGCCGTTCTTCAAACCATCCATATTAGATTCCACGCCTTTCTCCAAACCATCCATCTTAGTTTCCATGCCTTTCTTCAAAACTTCCATGTCATTTTTTGTTGCTCTTTGCGAAAGCGAAATTTTTTGCACTTGCTCTTGTAATTTTGATATGTCATGTTGCTATTCTTCGTCTTCATGAGTCATAGTAGAGCCTTCTAAAGGCTTAATGGGTGTAAAATTATTTTAAGGGGCCATTTTAGAATCCAATATTGATATCTATTCTACAATATTCCCTTGGAATCAATTCAACTTGATTCTTAAAATAAGACTTATGCAATTCAGAAAAAAAAATACACACCTTTTACTTGCTTTTGAGGAGCTTGATATTGAAATTGAATTATCTCTATAATTGTGGATCTTCAATATCTGAAATTCAGCCCTGTAGTAGCCCTCTGAAGCTTCTTTCAAATGACACAGGTTTGATCTGATTTGGATTCTTCAAGGAAAATTTATGTCCAATCTCCCACAATGACCCAATTATGGACTGATTCAGTAGAGTGAACTTGTACGACTTCCCATGTGTCACTGTTTCCTCCTTTGGCTCTAAAATTGATAGACGAAAACTACAGTCCATGTACTTGTGGTCACTTTTTACAGCATTCCAATCCGATGCTCAGAACCTTCGTAGAAAAAAATTTATAGCGAAAATACCAGGATGACCTGTTTAGGTTAAATTCAGGAGCCTGCAAAATGACCTACCTTCCACAGATCATATCTCCGAAAATATTGTGAACAAAGCTAAAAATTACAAATTACCTTCCACCGATCATATCTCCGAAAATTCTTGGATGATACAAATTACAAAACCTCCTTTCTATATATAGGAGTCCATGGGGACACAATGTAATCCTAGCTGACCTAAAAATAATAATTTAAGGGCACAACAATAACAATATGGGGGTTACAGGGATACAATTATAACAATAAGGGGGTTACGCTAACAACAATAAGGGACTATACTAGTAATATAGGGACCTAACAGACAATATCATATCTAAAAAATGAATCTGTTGACATTTTGTGGAAGGATCCCTTAGTTGATCCTACAGAACATTTAAATAAACTATCGCAGTATGCAGGGGCATATGCTACTGCCGCTGTTGATAAAGCTACTGAAGTTAGAATGTTGCTAAAGAAAAAGGAATACATTATACAAGAACTAGAGAGACTATTAGTTGAAGAAAAATCCAACTCCAGTGAGCAAATGAAATCAAAGATGGTGCAATTTCAAAAATATTTCGAGAGTCTTAAATTGTAGCATCAAGAAGAAATAACTGAGAAACAGGCACAACTGGAAGCAGCAATGACCATATTACAAAGCCAACTGCAATTAGAGCAATTCATAAAATAAGCATTAGATGTAAATGCTAAGTTAAAGCAACAACATGAAGTATTTTTCCAACGAGCTTCTATTATTGACTCTTATTGTGACTCAAATGACATACTGATCTAGCAAGTAGCTATCCAAAAACTTGAATGTGAGAAGCTTGAGAATAAAATCAACAAACATATTCAATGGAAAACATCAGACTCGGGAAAGGAAACTAATCTACCCTAGATAGATAAGTTTCATAAGGAGATCCTATTCAAAGATTGGGAAGAACAAATTGTAATATTCCCAATTAGCCATGAGCTAATTGGAATACTCAATTTTTTTATATTGCTTTGTTTAAAGAATAAGAGGGCAAAGGAGGTCCATAATTCTCCTTAATAATGAATAAATCAATGCCAAATTTGAAAGAGATAAATCTTGGCAGCTTAATTAAAGCACCCTTGGTGTGAAAGGGGCTGGATCGCTTTGACTGGGTCAACCTTGACCAAATCAACATTGTTGTCATGGAGGAGTGCTCATCAATGAGTGACAACGAAGTTTTAGATGGAGATGCTTTGTGTGAATGTAGTGATTTTTTTGGATGGGGCATAGGGTTTGCAAGCACATATTCTATTTAAGGAAGAGGATGGTAGCCATATTCATTATGTATGTTGATATATGATTTTCTGAATATATGGTCTGTTTAGAAATATATCTTTCTCTTGATGTTTAGCTGGGAAGAGTGTTGTTTAGCACAGGGTGTTCCTGATCGGGAATCCCACCTCTTCCATTAAGGAGTTGTTGGAGGAGTCTTGTACTACATTGTCCACTATCAGGCTTAAATCCAAGCTTCATATTTCTTTTATAGTGCAAATCTTGTTGAGGGTTTGGTTGTTTTTTCAGGTTGCTTCAAGTGGTGATTATATCTCTATATCTAGGCCATCTCATTGCTTATTTTTGTAGAAATTTATTAATACTGATGTATTACCAAATCCTGCTGATCTCACAATATTTATCTTCTTGCAAAATACAGAATCCTTCCACTATTAAAGTTTTAGAAATTTAAAACTCAATTGTAAACACGTGAATAAATTCAATCGCACATAACGCAGTTGTTTAACGGGAAAGATTAAAGATAAAAATACCAACTATCATATATTATGTATATCAATGGAATCATGTAATAATCTCACACAAATCTTAGTACATCAAGATCTCAATACAATGTAGATTCATTACACACTTTCATGCAGAAATTTGCATCTCTATGCACCAATTTCTTGCCTCTTGACAGCCTGCCTCCACTGCACAATCCTTGCTGAAGAAGACCTCTGAATGAATTTGAATTGGCCTTTCCTTGACTGCGCAATCCTCATTGGAAACTCCAATGTGTGTCAGATGCATTGAATGCGTCACTATAGTCACAACGGATAGACCATCTCACCCTTTCACCTATCTCTCCACTGGGTCTCCACTGGAACTGACATGCATTGTAGTTAACTGATGTTTCTTTTCAGTTGTTAGTGAGTTATTAGTTGTGAATTAATTAACTAGTTAATTCACTTAACTCTCACTAGTGTATCTTTCAATTATACTAGATACAACTAGCTCAACTGAGTT
The DNA here is from genome assembly GCA_034641835.2 of Pinus albicaulis. Lineage (NCBI taxonomy): Eukaryota > Viridiplantae > Streptophyta > Pinopsida > Pinales > Pinaceae > Pinus > Pinus albicaulis. The sequence continues at coordinate 1,629,479,128 of CM076581.1, forward strand.
TAACTCACTTAACTGAGTTAAACTAAATAAAAACTCCATAAACTACTCTTCCAACTCTGTCATAAATTTTCCACTTCAGTTCTAACTGAGTCCTCATGCATGAGCCACCAATAAACCCTAGGAATTGCGTAATTCCTTCATCCCACTGATTTTCCAAATCTGTTCACTGAAATGAAGTGCTCCAAGAGAATAAGTTGATGTTTATTGTCAGATTATTATTAAGAGCTAATAATAATTGACATGCATCTATTTTTAGATCGACGATCTATAAATAGACTTTGCCCAATATTCTAAAAATAGAATTTCATCTATTTTTCACATTTGATCAACCATATTCAAATAAAATCTTGTAACTTATAGAATATTCTCACCATGTCTAAAAATAGACATACACCTAAAAATAGCCTGCAGGCCCCACTTAGTGAAGGTGCTTACTTTTCACTAAGCTCATCATCTTGTTGAATCTCAACACTCGCTCTCAACAAGATAGGGATTATCCTTCACCTCAATCTTGCCTCTATGGTATTTGAATTTTCTCCTACTGAGCACCTTCGTTAGAATTTCTGCATTCTGATATTCTGTGGGAATGTTCTGAAGCAACATGATCTTCCACTACACACAATATCTGATATGATGATACTAGATATCAATATGTTTAGATCTATCATGAAACACAAGATTAATTGAGAGTTTAATGCAACTCTAATTATCACAATGTATCATTGTAGGATCTACATGTGAACCGAACAAACCGACCAGGATCTTCCTCATCCATATAGCCTCACATGCAGATTGACTTACTGCCATGTATTCTGCTTCCGCTGAACTGAGTGCCACGGATATTTATTTCCTGTTGTACCAAGAAACTGTTTTACATCTAATACTGAAAACCCCTCCTGATGTGCTCTTTCTATCTGTTGGCCTGCCTGCCTAATCTACATCCATGAAGCCATGCAACTTCACCTCATCCATCTGTCTGTACCATAAGACATACTCAGATGTGCCCCTGAGATGCCTCAGTACATGCTTGCCTACCTTCCAAAAGAGCTTGGTAGGCTTAAGCATCGCTTGTAAAAGCTGGTTCACCACATAGCATATGTCAGGTCTTGTATTAACTAAATACATGAGCGAACCCACCAATTGTCGATAAACAGTGGCATCCACTACCTCTATCGATGTAGCATCCTCTTTCCTCCAATTTCTTGGAAGAGGAGTATCCATGGGCTTGCAGTACTCCATGTGAAACTTACCAAGTATCTCCCAAGCATACTTGCCTTGAGACACAAACAGTTCACCTTCTCGCTGCCATATTTCCAATCCAAGGAAATAATGAAGGAGGCCCAAATCCTTCATCTCAAACTCCTTTGCAAGATATGCCTTGCATGAGTGTATCAACTGCTCATCACCTACTTAGTATTAAATCACTAACATAAAGAACAATGATTACATTACCCTCCACCACAATTTGGCACAGGTTTGCATCCGCCTCACTCTTGGTGAAGCCAAGTCCATCAAAATAGTCAAGCCGATCCATGTGTACCAAGCACGTGTCTCTTGCTTAGCCCATACAACGCTCTTTTGGGTATGCACATGCAATCGTCGAAGATCTAAAATCCTTCAGGTTGCTCAATGTACACCTCTTCCTCAATGATCCCATTAAGGAATGTAGTCTTCACATCCATCTGATGAATGTGCCAACCCATCTGCTCTGAGAGAGAAAGGATGGTCTGTATGGAAGAATATCATGCGAAATGTGCAAAGGTTTCTTCATATTCAATCCCCTCAATTTTTGAGAAGCCCCGGGCAACAAATCTTGCCTTATACTTCTCGACACTCCCATCAGCAGCTTGCTTTACCTTGTAGATCCATATTGATCCTACAACTGATTTTCCCACCAGCCTTGGAACAATCTCCCAAGCATTGTTTCTGACAATGGAGTCATACTCCTCCACCATGGCATCTACCCATGTGGGCTCCTGCGCTGCTGTGTGACATATTCACACGACACTTGCTCATAAGAGCCATGTATCCAGTAAATCGGTCAGGTGACTGTCTCTGTCTGCGCTGTGATGTAGGGACTGCTACATTCTATGCCGCATCAAGCTTCAGTCTCTCGGCTTCTGTGGTACGTTTTCTGCTAATTTTTATGTTTGGCTCTGCGTGAGTGGACTCCTCCACTCCATGAACTTCCTCCTATGGCTGGTCCACATCTGGAGGCTCATCTTTGGGACAAGAAGTTCCTCCTCTACATGCAAGTCTACCTCCTCTCAAGCATAGCTCAATAAAGACCGACGCATCATTCTCTGTTCTTCCTCTCCGTGACCCCATTCTACTGTGGGTTATGAGGTGCTATCATTTATCTTTGAATTCCTTCTTTGCTACAAAAGTCTTTGAATTCGCCCGAGATAGATTCACCACCATTATCGCTTCGTAGAGCCTTCACTTGCTTCCCCGAATCCTTCTCCACCAATGCTTTAAACTCACAGAACTTTGAGAATGTTTCGCTCTTCTTCTGCATGAAGAAGATCCAGAATCTACGAGAATAGTCATCAACAAAAATAACATGATACCTATGTTTTGTTGTTGAAGCAACTGAGAAAGGTCCACACACGTCTGTTTGAATTCTCTCCAGGATCACTGAAGCACGGTTCTCCTTCTCATGAAAGGTGGTCTTCACAAAATTAACCATAGTACATCCTTTGCACAGATCTGACTACACAAGAGTACCCTTGGGAAGTCCAGTAGAAATCTGGTGCAAAATCTTCAAAGCGCTCAGTGAAGATGTCCTAAACATTCTAAAGCACAGTAATTCGCCTTCATCTTAGCTCACCACTTTTTCTCGTTTGTCAGCGATCATTTCAAATAAGTAACCATCTACATCCAGCTTGTAGAGATTCATAACTCAAATCCATATCCTCTTGGTTTGACCCATTTTTTTATGTCTATAAAAATATTTTCCTCACAATAAAATGAATTATTGATATAAACTTATCTTCAACATTACAACCGAGACCACAAGTTCTTCTTCGCACTGAACATGAATAACATATTTTAATATAAATGGTTTACCTCGAACTCTCAAAGGTAATGGTTCCAATTCCAATACATTATATCACCATCACCGCGCCTCATCTCTATATTCATTTGACATCCTTCTCCTCCAAGTCACTAAACAACCTCTTGTCTCCCGTCATATGGAAAGACACACCATTATCAAGATACCACACCGATCCAATGAGAGATAATTATACAGCATCAAAGAGAGATCAATTTCAAATTGTGAGGCTAAGGCCTCACCCGCTACAATTCCAACAACCTTCTTGTTCTTATTTTTCTGTGGGCAGTTAGTGGCGAGATGCCCATGTTCGTGACAGTGAAAACACTTCACTTTGGACAAATCCAGCTTCTTGCCTTTAGCCTCGGATTTTGGATGGGATTTATTCCCCTTCCCTTTCCTTTCTTTGGTAGCCAAAGTGAAATTCTCTTCATCAAAATTCTTTGATGAAGAGCCATCCCTGGTACTTCACCTTATCTCCTACCGCACTAGATCCGACCAAAGTCGCTCCCAATCCGAAAGTTTTTCCCGTCCATTGACATAGTCCTGATAATTGTGCCAACTCTTAGGAAGCTCAAGGAGAGCCAAGATCACCAAGTCATCATCCACAACTATGATTCCCACACTCCCCAACTCATCCCTACACTGGACAAACTTTGTGAGATATTTTGGAACACTCTGTCAGCCCTTCTCCATTTTTATTTTTCTCCGAGTTTATTCTTCAAACAGCTAACTTCCTCCTGTCGCCGCGTTTGGAAAATATCTATCAAAGCCTTCCACATTGAAAATGGAGTGGCTTTCCCATGAATTCTTGACACAATATGGTCCTTCACACCTTCCAAAAAAATTCTTCTTGTCTTCACTACCTTCGTTTGCCAGGCGTCATGTAATGCAGCATCACTAGAAGTAGGCTTAGGAACATTGCTATCGATGAACTCCTTTAGACCATTATCTTCAAGCACCGCCTCCATCCTATCCTTCCAGGCTATGTAGTTCTGGCTACACTCAAGGGCATACTCTAACCACAACCCATTGAAAATGATTTCGAATGAATACTCAATCGTCACACCAAGAAATTTTTAACAAGAATTCAAATTCTTCCACTCAAGATTAAATCATAAATTATTCACAATTGCACCTAATCAATATTGCTCCGATACCATGTAGAAATTTATTAATATCGATGTATTACCATCCTCCTGATTCCATATGTATCATTCATCTTCTTGCAAAATATAGAATCCTTCCACCTAAACTTGCGGAAATTTAAAACTCAATTGCAAACACATGTGAATAAATTCAATCGCACATAACACAGTTGTTTAACGGGAAAGATTAAAGCTAAAAACTCCAAAACTCCAACTATCATATATTATGTATATCAATGGAATCATGTAATAATCTCATACAAAGCTTAATACATCAAACTCTCAGTATAATCAACAATCATTACACATTGTCATGTAGAAATTTGCGTATCTATGCACCAATTTCTTACCTCCCGAAAACCTGCCTCCACTGCGCAATCCCTATTGAAGAAGACCCCTGAATGAATTTGAATTGGCCTTGCCTTGATTGCACAATCCTCATTGGAAACTCCAATGTGTGTCAGATGCATTGAATGCAACACTATAGTCACAATGGATAGTCCATCTCACCTTTTCACCTATCTCTCCATTGGGTTTCCACTGGAATTGACATGCACTGTAGTTAACTATTGTTTATGTTCAGTTGTTAGTGAATTATTAGTTGTGAATTAATTAACTAATTAATTCACTAAACTCTCACTATTGTATCTTTCAGTTAAACTAGATACAACTATCTCAACTGAGTTTAACTCACTTAACTAAGTTAAACTAAATAACAACTCCATAAACTACTCTTCCAACTCTGTCATAACTTTTCCACTTCAATTCTAACTGAGTCCTCCATGTATGAGCCACCAATAACCCTAAGAATTGCGTAATTCCTTCAGCCCACTGATTTTCCAAATCTGTTCACTAAAATAAAGTGCTCCAAGAGTATAAGTTGATATTTATTGTCGGATTATTATTAAGAGCTAATAATAATCGACATGCACATATTTTTAGATCGACGATCTATAAATAGATTTCGCTCAATATTCTAAAAATATAATTTCATCTATTTTTCACATTTGACCAAACATCTACAAATAGCATCCTGCAACTTATAGAATATGTTCACCATGTCTAAAAATAGACATACACGTAAAAATAGGCTACGGGCCCCACTTAGTGAAGGTGCTTACTTTTCACTAAGCTCATCATCTTGTTGAATCTCAACAATTTTCAGTGGAGGAGGCTTCCTTTCCATTGGAAGGACAATATTGAAGGCCATTGAGCATATTTTTAGATCTTGGCATCAGGCCAACCATATTTTGATCCCTACAATGCATTTTACTTCCAGATCTGCATTATTTCTATAGGAGGAGTTACAGGGTGGTTTAGCACACCATTTGGAGAGCTGATTTTCTAGTGAAGGGGATCTGCCTTTCACTTTGAGGATCTGTTGGAGGAGGCTATTATATTGATCATATCAGATCAGCCACACTTTCCATATCTATATTTTTCAGTAGATCTGCAGTCTTAGATCTCAGATCTACAATTTGTACTTGGTGTTTTGCTGAAAACCCTTGAGGGGTTCTTTAAAGGAGCTTGTATAGTGCTCATATCTGATATATATCTATCTTTTGAGGCACATATTAGCTCTAGATCTGATTTATAATCATTTTCAGTAGCAGATCCAATAAAATAACAATGTAAGGGTTTTCCAACTTATCTATATAGTTGCAGCACCTCATATTGAGGGATTTTTTTCATTAGAGGTTTGTATTTCCCATTATGCATCTTATGGCCCATTTATTATGTACATTTTTTTTCTTTAATAACATATGAAAGGTCTCCATATTGGCCTCTTGCATTATAAGTGATGATCTGCAATATTGTTCCAACATTTTTGCACTATATTCCTGCTATTCCCATTTGGGAATATTACAGTGGTATTAGAGCATAATCTTGGCACAGCCTATGCATTATAAAAATCCAATATTTCATCTAAATAAGGAGAGCCTCTTACTGATAGAGAGATGAGGTATCAAAGAAGAAGCCACATAAATTTTGATTATACAAATGAAAAAGAAGACAAGGGTAAAACCCCTTTATCTGCAGGTGAAGATGAAGAGAAGGAGTTCCCTAAGATCCTTCTTATAGCCATGCAAGAAATTTCTAGAGAGATCAAAGAGATGAGGATGGATAGATTCAAGGAATCCCCTAAAGGATTTCATCATGGAGAAGGCTCTGGCATGTCTCATCACTAGAATGATCAACCAGTGCATCAACCACAAGTTTCCCAACACTCTACTATTCCTACATTTTTGGTTGTGGGAAATGAAGGGTTTCAAGAGAAAGAATCCCTTGAAGCCTATTTTATGGAGTATGAATCTCAAACTTAGAGATTCAAGGACCACTTGAGTTTTCAAGAGTTTTTTCAAATCGAGGACAATAGAAGAGCAAGGCATCATCATAGAAGTGATGGATTCATTCAGAATCATGATCGATGCCACACTATGGGTAGATTTTTTTTACCCAAATTTGATGGGTCATCCAAGTGTACTGCCAAATCTTTGGATAGAATAACTTGACATCTGCTTTTAGTTGAAAAAGGTTCCAGAAATGGAGGCCATTAAGATTGCAGCGCTACACCTTGACGGTGAAGCACATGACTGGTGGTTCCATTGCTTGTCTACATTGGGTCATGCCAATGTGACTGCTTATTCAGATTTCACTAGAAGGTTGGTGGAAATATTTTATAGAAGAGATCCAGAAGCACCATTTATGAGCCTTGCAAAGCTAAATCAATTAGGTAATGCAGAAACTTACATCTCTAAATTTTTAATACTTTCTGTTATGGTTCCTGATTTATCTGCAGCAAGAAGTGTGTACATGTTCATTGATGGGTTAGATGAACCTCTTCATGGCTTGGTTAATTCTACCAAGCCCACTACCCTACAAGATGCCATTGAAAGGGCTAGAGACCTTCAAGATGCCTTGCCAAAAGAAAAGGCAACTTTTCACCATAAGCCCTCTTTTCCATCAAATGGAAAGAAGAAAAGGTTGCTCCTTCAAAGGAGAGTTAATATAAAAAACCTCTTGATGATGATGTCTGGAAAGATCTAAGGAGAAGGAAGCTTTGCTTCAAATGTCAAGAAGCTTGGGCACCTGGAAATAGATGTGCAGTTGGAAAAACACATTATATATAGGTCTTAGATGATGAGGAGAAAGAAGAAGAAGAACAAGGGAAGGATCACAACGTTGGAACGGAAGGAGATGATCCACCACCACCTAGAGGTGAGGATGGAGCCATTTCTCCAATTAGAGGCACTCTTGCATCATTAAGAGTCATACCCAACAATCATAAAACTTCCACACAAGAAACAAAGATGAATTTGCGCAGTGGAAGCAGGGATATGATAATCCCATCTGTTATGCACATGAGAATGATCCATGAGACATCATTATCTTGTGGTAAACCACCTATGAGACCACCTGATTCAGATTTGGTGAAAGATGTCTCACATCTTGATTCTCCATTCATAGATATAGGAAGGATGGGAGCATTAAAAGACCAAAATACAGCGCTGGGAGTCTTGGGTAGGCTCAAGGAGGAGGGAGACATTCTCCCAACATCATCATTACCCACTCTCATTTCAAATTCTGCGTTGTGGAGGAGAATCATGGAAGGAATGACCTTCTAACATGTAACTTTGACATGGAAGATGTCAAGGAGGAGATCAGCCATATTACATACATTATTTTTGATAGATTATTAGCACTGTCACTATGGGAGATTGATCCATATTGGAAATCCCAACTGTTGATGGATTATTCCAAGGATCTTCACACATGCATGATACTTGATGACTAGCTACATGAAGAGGGCTATTTATTCCAAGAAGGAGTCATCTCTATTATGGTAGAATCTTCTTATCTAGAGCCTCCAAGCTCAAGGATAAGTTGCTACAAAGGGCTTATGAAGAGTTCTTTTTTAGCCACACATATTCCATAAGATTCTACAACATCATCATGAGATGCTACACTTGGAAGGGCTTTGAAGGATAAATATATCAGCATTTTTAGAGATGCATGAACCATGTGGAGTTGGGACATCAACATAACTCTATAAAGGAGTTAATTCAACCACATATTTCTTCTTTTGAGAGGGGAGATAGATCTATGTACCACTCCATTCGTTTAAGGAGGAATTTTGGTGAAGAATATGCTCATGTAAATAATTTTTTATTTGATGAAGATATGCATTCCTTTACCATGTTTATGTAGGCCATAGCTCCAAGGAGGAGCACTATACCATATAAACTTCATGGCCAACTTTGGGCCACAAAAATTTCTAAACATGGCCACTCCCTTGGAGCTCAAAGGTAGATATTGTATCATTGTGGGTGCATTCCTAATGCACCAAATATATCTCACACTTTCATCCACGGTGAGATGACTTGGGCAGCAAGTAAGTGGTGGGGAAAACGCTTACCACATTATGATCTAATGCAACCAGGAGATCTACTGCGCTGGTTCCACATATGGGACTATGATCCACCTCCATATGAACAAATTTCTGTTTGTATGTATTTAATTTTGATCCCATATATTTATGATGTAATGATAATTTTTATGGGAATGTTTGGAGGGAGGATGGAGGTATGTGTTAGGTCCTTGTAATTTGGCAGATTGGCAATGACCAAATAGACAATGGTAACATCAAACCAACTTTGGAGTCCTAGAACCTAGACTTCCTGGACTCAGAGAGGGCTCTCTCTATATTTGTATAAAAGGTATGACTTGTATGTTTTTAGGATGCTGATTTTAGGCTAGTTATAATGATAGGGTTTGTTTGTTTTGTTTGGTTGGGTAGGTTGTTAAGAAGAACAGATAGAGTAACAAAAATTCAAACCATTGGGCTATGGGGTCTGTGAAAGGCTTAAAAAGGACAAAAATGAATCAATGGTGTTTCATAGGGCAAGTTAACAAAGCCAAATGGATCTTATTAGCTTATGTGGATGTAAAATGAACATTAAATTGTGAACACAGTAGGTTTAAAGGGAAATCAAGAATCCTTTAACATATACTATAAGAAGAAGGGCTTTCAAGATCACTATGCTTAAGAAATAACCAAAGGACAGGGCACACCATAAACTTGTCTGGTCAAACTTCACCAAGTAAACTTTAAAACAACAATCCAACAAACCCTAGAGAGCAGGGAAATCCTAAATTCTCTAGTTATTCACCTTCAGAGAAATAAAAAATGTAAGATAACACATTAGTAATGATTAAAGAGCAGGGAACTCCTAAATTCCTTAATAAAACTATAAAATACCTTCAAAGTGACCATTCAAGGTGGAATAAAGGATAGGGAAAAACATAAACTTCTTGAGCCAAACCCTAATTAGTAAACTTCAAAGAAAATGCCTTAAAAACAATGTTTTAAGCTACACCATAGGACATGGCATACCATAAAATTCTTTGGCTTGACTCCATTAAATCATTTTCAAGGAAAACAAGCTAAGTGGAACTAGAGAGAAATTAAGAATTCTCTAATCAGACCTAGCAGAGGAAAACATCTAAGCAATAGAAGGAAAACATTCTTAAGGTGCCTCTAACAACATATCTTAACCTAAATTTTTTGCTCTATTGCATGACAAAATATGAAACAATATGAAAATAGAAGGAAACAATTAATAAATTAGGACAACATCACCATTAACCATGTTCATGAATCCTATGAGTATGCTTGCTCCATTGATGCTCAATCCAAGACAAACACAAAGCTCCAAAACCAATTTCTTCACAACTCCAAGCCTATGTGTGTTGAACTCAAAAATCAACCAACAACCAACATGAGGCTTACATGCAGTATTTAACTACCAAATGATGAAGTAAACCCTATTTAGGGCTTTAGAAGTCATTAATTACATAATAAATGCATTTGACCATTGAGACCATGCAAGGCCCAAGGCACAAATATCCCAAACTCATTAAATGCAAAAATAGCGTCTAACATAAATTTTAAGATAAATTTGGAGTTATTTATCTTTAGGGCCTTCAAAATATCTTTTTCAAGAACTTATGATGTGTTTTTTTGACTTTCAGGCAAGGGTGTAGCACCAGGCCAAGGGCGTAGTGCCAAAACTGAAAAAATAGCCCTTTTTGTAGTTGATTTTTGGAGACCTTCCTGGTGTCCAAATGAGCTCCATGATAGCTAATTTGAAATTCTGTCCTGTCCAGTTTCCAGATATACACTTATTTTCCAGAATGGTCCCCATTTACCTAGTCAAAAATTCATTCTCCCAATACTACTAATGGCGCAACGCCAGTGCTGAAAAGATGGCAGAAAGGTGTTTTTAAGGTGGTGTTTAGCCCTTTTGAGGGACCAGTTCTGCTCCAAATGACCTGAAATTTTCTATGGATGATGTCCTTGGCATTAGGAACATGAGTATGTAATCCATTTTTCAATTGAGTTCCCCAAAAAAGAGCGCAGTTCCAGTGCCGCTGCGCATTTGGCCCTTTTTGCTACTGGCCAAACAACCAAAAACAAATGTGCACAATGTGCCAAAAATTTGAAATTAGCTTGTTGATCATGTTTGGGATGCTTGGAGGGATACATCAGCAAGGATATCAAGTTTTTCCTTCTCCTTTGCCTCATTTTGTGCTTGAGTCTTTGCAAGGGATATTTTGAGCTTGGCCCTTGCAATCTTGTTTCTCAAGGCATAATGCCTTGCCATATTTCTCTACAGTTCAATGTCTCTTTTTTCCTTCTCAAGTTGATATTATAGGTGCACATTGGCTCTCTCTAGCCAAAATTCTCTATCATAGCCGATTTCCATGGCAAGCAGCTCACTTGGAGTGAGTTGCTCCGCCAAATCTATCTCTTTCTCTCTTTCTTGAGCTAACGCCTTCTTCAACCCAATTTTCCTTGGCCTCTTCCTAGGAAGTTGTTCTTCCTCATCCTCAATGTCATCAAGAGTGCAGAAGGTCTCATCTAGCATAGCCTTGGCTTTTTCATCCCCTTTCCGAGCTCTGATAGCTCTGACCTTACTAATGACTTCCTCTATCTCTAACTGTTGGTTTTCTACCTCAAGGAAATTGATCACATTCTTTGCCCTACCAAGATTGGTTTGTAGCTCCCTAATCTGGGCATCCCTGCTCTTGATCAACATGTTTCTAATCCTCTTCTCATCCTCACACTCAAGGTCAATAAGTTGAAACTCATTTTTAGTTTCATGCTCATCCTATTTTTCAACAATGACTTGCTCTGCAACCTTTTCCTTACCCTTATCAAGTTGTTTTGTTGATGATGAAGGAAGAGCCCCTTCCACAATCTGTGGAGAAAACACCGGCTTATGACCTATTTCATAGGTCAAAGGAAAAGTCTCTATTTCAACCATATCAGTGTCATATGTCTCACTGTTTCCATCACTGCTTGAAGCTTGGTCATCATGATATGAGGGTGAAGGGCTATGAGAAGGTGATGTGGAATGGTCATCATGGGTGAAGGAATGTGAGTGGATGGAGATGCATGATCAGCAGGAGGTGATGGAGGAATGGATTCTGGAGGATGGGAGGTTGAGGGGACATCTTGCTAATGATGTTCATGTGGAGTAGTGAAGACCTCATGGGCAATGAAGGTATCCCATGGAATGTCCTTCTGTTGGAGTTGGTGCATAACTACCATCTTGATAAGAGAATGGTGGAAAATGTTTTGCATTTGTTGAGGGTAGTTTCTCTTCTGAATTATGTATGCCATTTTATCAATGCTTCGGTAAATGTAATAGGGTATGTTCAACATTCTCACTCTAGTAAAGTGCGTAAGAAGCTAGATGTGGTAGGAGTAAAGGTGGGAAAGCCTTCCTTCACAAGTAAAATACTCCATTATAATATTCATCATTGGTGCATATCTATCAAGAATATGAGAGAAAGGAAAGATGGATTTTCTGTGGTCTTTATACTTGGGCTTAAGGTATGGCTCAAAGTAACTCATGTCAAGGTTATCTTGCTTGAACCGTTTCTCCCCTACACTTAGTATGCCTGTGGCATCTGCAATGGAATTTGTAGACAATTCAAAGGTGACCCATGCAATATTAACTTGTTTGTCATGAAATTTAATGATAAATAGTCTATTTAGCTTAGTCTAGTTAGCTTAGGGTGGTTTTTCACTTGCTTCACCTTTTCAAAAAATCATAGCAACCTACATGTTTGAAATAGGAAACAATAAGGGGAGATGCCATGAGCTCCCTTGTATTGATGGGCTCAAATCTATTTATCTTGCCTCCCTTATGATCATGCCTCCTTGGTATTTGGGCCTTCACACCACTGTCCTCATCCCCTGACATTGTAAACTCTGCTTTTATAAAACCCTTGAGTGTAAATGGAAATGAGATGAAGAAAAGGTAGCCTTACAAACAAGGGAATGAGTGAGTGAGGGTATAGGTGTATGAGAATGAGCGAGAGGCAAAACAACTCAATGAAAAAGCCTCCAGTTGTGTAATTACCCTATCTATCATTGAAAATCTATCTAGGAATATGAAATTAGGTTTAAACAGTGATTTCAAGGATGAAACTTAGGGTTTGATCTTAGGATTCCATTTTATTTGATTAAGAAAGCACGAAAATTGCTTGAAGATGGGTGTATGCCAGGTACTTATCCTTAAGATTTGATTGGAGGATATTTGGTAAGAGCTTGGAAGTAACTTGGAGTGATTTGAGTGGTTGGAGGGTTCAAAAATCCTTTCTACCCAAGCACACATCGCCAGTGTTGAGGGCACAACACTAAGGCTGAGGGCGCAACGCAAAGGCTGAGCGTGCAGCGCCAAGGAAATCTTTTTTGGGTCCTGTCGAGCAAGAGTGCAGCTCTCTGTCAAGGGCGCAACACCCACTTCCATGTGTGAAAAACCTTCAAAAATTCAATGAAGGAAAAATGCCAGGTGTGCAACGCCTTCTCCCAGGTGCGCAATGCCAAGCTGAGCGTGCAGCGCCAAGACAATTTGCCCAAAATTTTCTTGAAAACTCACAAAATCTTCTCTCCTTGAGAATTCTAATGCTTTGCAAGGCCACAATGATTCATATGAAATGTAAAATTAGATTTTATAGACTTGGGAATTCTATTTAATAATGAAAACCCACTTTCTAATGTCAAAAGTCCTTTTCCTTTCTCACTAACACGTTTTCTTTGCAGGTGACTGAAATGGATATTATTTTGGTCTTTGAGGCATGACAAGCTCTTTTTTACACCTTTAGGGCTTAATCACATAGCAACATATTCAAAATCCTCTCTTGCTTCCACGATGGAGTTCAACATTTCACCTTCTCTGGCCACTTTTGCAAAACCCTAGGTGTCTACAGTCTTTACAGCAATCATCAGTGTTGTCTTCTAAGTTCTCTATAGCCCTTTCAAGTTCATTCATTTCTGTCTAGTTCACCTCAACTTTTCCATATTCCATCAATATTTTCTGACATAATTTCTTCATGTTTGGCCTTGTGCGCCTCCTCCATGTCATTTCTGCAAGTGATCACTATTTTGGCACTCAATTGGACCATCAAGTTAAAAACCCTAGTTCTCTACAAGACCAATGTTTCCTATTTCCTTTGCTTTAAGTTGTCTTCTTTCAGGAGTAAAAAATCTACATCATCGGTACCTTCTGCTGACAAATCCTTCAACAATCTTGCAGAAGTGCTAAACTCTTTTCATTTTTCTCACTTGCAGGTTCTGAACTGATAAGACAAGCCTCTTTGGAAACTTTTGATCCTTCTCAAATAACTATTTCTTGACATTAAATTATATATGAGCCAGATTCTAGCAAAGGAAAAGCAGTGCCTGAAACATCCAAGGATGACCTTAAAACATGTGAAACCCTAATGACCTAGTGGGAGGGTACTTTGACCTGATTTTCACTTAAATTGGGCCTGGAGATTGCCAAGTGAAAACATAGTATTTGTTATGGGTTATTATATCCAATGGACATGTGAATGAGTTGGCTATAGGAAACCCTAGAGGGAGGATGGAGTCCATTGACCAGAAAAATAGGGCAATGAGGTCATGGGAAGGGAAGGAGGATGAAAATGAGAGTTATAAGCCCATGATGAGTCTTTTAGGAGCAACAAGGTGGCTTTGGGAAGACCAACTGAGGAATAGTGAAAATAGGTTTATAAAGATAATAAAGGCAGTGATATTTCTGAAACACAAGATATTCAAGGAATATTGTTTTAAAAAATCTATAAAAATCCTATAGTCATTTAAAGATAGTGAAAAATAATAATGACTAACAGTGGATCCACATGGGGAGGGAAGCTCCTTTCAGGAGGTGTCAAGAAACTCAGATATCTGATTTTGTAGATGAGATGTGTCACATGCTTGGTAGATTTCTCTTTTTTCATTTTGCAATGCTGATATTTGTTGTTGTTCTTGGAAGATATGATCTTACAATCTGAAAAACATGATTGCTTCAATATCAGCTATACCTACCCATCATACCTTTCCTAACATTTTATCTTCATTTGGGTGCACTTGGATTGGAAAACCCTTGACATCATTTTTTCTTTTGAAAGCATAAAAACTATCTACTTATACCCTTATCACTTCCAAGAGATCAAATTAGAATAATGAGCTCTTTTATTCTCTACCTAATATACTTATATGTCAAGGTTAAACAGTTTGATAGATTTTCATTCTCTAAGCTACCAACACAAAATTTAAAACATGACCAAATCAAGGTTAAGCTATTTTATTTTTCATGAGCTGTGGTAGCTTGGACATGTGGCACACAGATTTTATTTTTGTACAAGAAAAAATAGAAAACTGAGGGCTTATAATTTGGAATTTGTCATTCATCCCTCTGTTCCTTCTTCGGTTCAGATTTGAGCTTTGGGAACCCGTATCTCTTCCTAACCTTGTCTATTGATGAGCCAAGTTTATATGGTTTGGAAAATCTTCATTTTCTAACTTATTAGCAGAAATTTAAAACATGTTCAATCATGGTTAGGCTATATGACTAAACAAGATCTTTCCTTTATCAAAAGTAGTGGCATTTGGACTTGCACACTTTTAGAAATATTCTTCTTTTGGTATGGGGTTGTACCTCTTCTTTTCATCTACCCTCTTTTTCTTCTTTTCTTTATTTTTGTGTGTTTCATTTTTCTGATTTTTTACTCAAGAAATGATATGTAAAATGAACAAAGCTTTAAACAAATAATTTCAAAAAAAATAGTGTTTGAGCATCCTGACATTGACAGGACCTCCAAATAACTTTTTTCCATCCATTTCTTGTAGGAAGAAAGAATTGTTACCTCTTTCTAAATGGATGGTGTATGGACCTTTCCACAAATTTTCAAATTTTCCATGCTTTCCTTTGTCCTCTCTTCTTTAATCCCACTTCAGCATTTTGTCTCCAATCTGGATATCATTGGCTTTAGTCCTCTTATCAAATATTTTCTTGATATTGTCTTGTACTGCTTGTAGAATTAATATGAGAGCAACAAGTATTAAGCAGATGATATAAACCAGATCAACACATAAACATCATGCACAGAGACACCTGATATAAGTGGAAACCCATAAAGGTAGAAAACCACATCTTATTATTGTTGTGATGCAAAGGCAAGCTCCAACTCCCTCTCACCACTGATTTTCTGTAGGCACCAACCTACAGGAGGCTCCTACCTCAATTCTGCAAGCTACAACTTGCAAAGAAGCTCCAACTCCCATCAATTTTCTGCAGGCACCAACCTACAGGAGGCTCCAACCTCAGTCAGCTACAACTGACATTTTATCAAGCTACAACTTGATGTGGAAGCACCAACTCCCATCTATTTTCTGCAGGCACCAACCTACAGGAGGCTCTAACCTCAGTCAGCTACAACTGACATCTATCAAGCTACAACTTGATAGGGAAGCTCCAACTTCCTTACTCCTTTAAAAAAAACTTGCTGATTTAACTTGGATATCAGCTCTGTTCTGTACCTTCTCTGCTACTATTCATCAGTACTCATATCAGCTCTGCATCATCTCTGCTCAGCCCCTCCTTCTTCCGCTCAGCTCCTCCTTCTTCTTTTCTTTTCTCCTCAATTCTTCATACTCTGCATTCTCTATATTCACACTCTCTGACCTCTTGCAGCTTTCTTATTTAATTCAACTCTCTTCAATTCTGCTGCACACTCTCTTCTTCTTTCACTCTGTTTTCGTCAACCTTCTCCCCTTGGATATTACCATGTTTTATACACAATAGATTCATGGCTGTTTGTATTCTACTGGGAATTCGAAATGGATAGCCATGTCTCTTTGCCTTCTGCCTTCTCATCTCTTTTATCCGCTCATTCAGAAAATATAATGGTAGGTGCTTATTTTAATATTACAGTGGGATATTTGTTCTCTTTCGGAGACTTTCCAATGCATCACAAACAATAAAAATCAATTAAAACATTTACATTCAAATTACAATGCGAACTCCAGCTCAACTCATTTAGTCTTTTGGCTCGCTGCGCGTTTGTCTTTTCTTTGACTGTGTCTGTCTTTTCTGTGACTGTGTTTTGTCTCTTTTCAGCTCTGTTTGCTCTTTTGTCCTCTTCTGTGGTGTAACTGTTGCATACGTGTAACTGTGCCTTTTATATCAGTGCATTTTATATAAATATATATGAAACTGCTGACTGTAATCCTGGGCAAATTCCAACCCTTTAAGCACATCAAGTGTCTTGTTGATGTGGGAGTTCCGCAAGCAGAACACACATACACCACAACTGTATTAAACAAACAATCGCCCTCCACCTTGAGCCGAGGCCCGTGGGTCTACAGACCACGCGACACTTTTCAATACAATTGCAACATTCGTTTTATATTACCAATTGCCCTCCACCTTAAGCCGAGGCCCGTGGGTCCACAGACCACGCGACACTTTTCAATACAATCGCAACAACTTTATATATATATATATATATATATATATATATATATATATATATATATATATATATAAATATAACATCGCCTTCACAAATTTCCGATTGCGATTGATATGCGGACCCGATCATGTTTTATATGGCGGAGTTTATATGACTATCGCGTCCGGCTTTGCCAATCGCAATCGCAAGCTGCCTTGCTCCGATGCGATTGATATGCTCCACAAATTTCCGATTGCGATTAGAACTGGAACTCAAACACTTGTTAATCATAGTTAATAAGCCCATCGGGTCCGGGCTTCAATCGCAATCGCAACTTTTAGTTGCAAGTGATCCGCTGCCAGATTTTCTCCGATGCGATTGGGTTGTTCCGATGCGATCATGTCAGACTTGAAAAACTTGTTACTCATGGTTTATAAGCCCATCGGGTCCAGGCTTCAATCGCAATCGCAACTTTTAGTTTCATGTCTCGATGCTCCGCTTTAACTCCGATTGCGATTGGTCACTGTTCATTGTATTTTTCCGATGCTATTAGAACTGGAACTCAAGCTATATATGAGTTGTAGTTTATATAACAATCGGGTCCGGACTTCCAATCGCAATCACAACTCTTATATTCTCCGATGCGATTGACCAGTGCCGATGTGATTAGACCTGGAACTCAAGCTGTATTTGTTAATCATAATTTATAAGCCCATCGGGTCCGGGCTTCAATCGCAAACGCAATTTTTGGTTTATACATTCCGCTGCCCTTATAATCTCCGATGCGATTGGGTAAGGGGTCCCACCATACAGTACTTTGGTTATTTTTTTAACATAAAGCGCTCCAAAATATATACATTGGACCTTTGGTTATATGCTCCGGGCTTCATCGCACTCGCAGATTCTTTGTTTATTTAAGTTTCGAGACTTATCAATTGCAGTTTATAGACCCATCGGGTCTGGACTCACATCACAATCGCAACTTTCTGTTGGTTACATGTTCCGCTGCCCTTGCGATCTCCGATTTCGATTGGGGAGGGGTCCCACCGTATAAAGCTTGGTTCTTATAATAAAGCGCTCCACTTATATAACTGATATATATGTATACTTTGCCAATGGGTTATGTGATTCCTGGAATAATATTTGTGTTATATTAAATGTATACCGCCGGTTGGAGTGTGCGATTCTTGGAATATGGTTATGTATTATATGCATTACATTGCCGCCGGAGTTAAGCGATTCCCGGAATTATTTGTAATTATATATATCCCCCGGCTGAGGTAGTGATTCTCGGAATGACAACTGTGTCTTTGTATTCGACTGTTATAATTTTGGCCTGTCTCCTTTGCCTGTTTCTGCTTCAGCGCTGCTCGACCTCTTTTGCTGCCTCTGTTACTTCTTTGTCTCTTCCTTTCTACTATATCTGTTGTCTTTGTTTCTTTGTGCTCCTTTCTCTGTTGCGTATATAGAATCCACTCCACATGTTATACTTGTAGCAAATCCTATGAGGCTCCGATCTTCTACACCTTCAATTCAACAGTTCTTTTCCTCAAATTCGAACTCCGCTACGTTACTAGCGTTCTGTTCCTCATCTTGATTTAATTCTGCAGAATGAATTGATGTATTCTCCCCAACAGTGCTTCACAGTCTTCCCAGTTGAATAATTGTTCCTCATCACTGTCTCATTCCTCAGCTACTTGTCTTATGCTCTCTTTGTTTCATCTACTCCTTGACTGATGCTACTCCTTAATTCTCCTTTTGCTGCCTCTGCTTCTTTAAATGACCATGTCTCTGCTGCTCGACCCTCTCTCCATCTTGCTGCTATGCTGCTCTCTTTGTCTTGTTGCTGCCTCAGGTGGTCCTCCTTTGCCATCTCCTTTGCCATCAATGACAACATTTCCAACAGTCTCCCCCTTTGGCATTGATGGAAACACCTCCTCCAATAATCCAATGCTTCCTCTGCCTATCTGCTTTTCCTCCCCCTTTGACATTAATGGCAAAGGGTTGCTTATTTCCTAGTGTGCATTCTATCTGTTCATTTCCTTTCTCTGAGATGTGTTTAGGCCCTCTTCTGCTGACTTTGTACCATGCTACTCCAGCCTGATGTACAAGACTTGTTGGGAGAACACTTTGAGGATTATTGATCTTGAATGTACACTACTAGTTGATACAATCCCAAAGCACTGACTCCTTTCACTTGTATAAAGCAAAAAGTGAGGATACTGACACTTCATAGAACACATTGTACCAGCTTTATCTAATCAGAGATGCATCACTGGATTAAACCTAAAATACTGAGAATGCTTCAAATATACTTAAGTCTCTATCTGATGTAGTGCGCCAATACATTTCTGTTGAGGAAGATTGTGGATGGAATATGTCTTCTTCTGCTATACACATCTGCAGTGCCACACTTGTTCAATTGTGATGATGTCAATATGTATTTTATAGCTGTGGTACACCTTTCCTTCCTATTGGTGATGATATGAGCTAGGATGTTGATATTATCCTTAATAGCTGAAGGTTCTTATTACAGTTGTGATCAATGAATTAACCAGAATTTGATCTACGAGATCAAATGCCTTTACTGCTTGCATAATGTACTTTCAAAACAAAACCTTGAGGTAGGATGCATTCAATGTATTTGTCAATCACTTATCAACCATGCAATTCATTTATGACATAAGGAGGTATGTATGTCTATGCTCAATCTCTCATTTAAAGGTGAATTACCAGCAAATCCTTTGTGCTGAAGTAGTATTTAGATGAAAAAGAAATTTTGAGCTTCAGATGGTAATCACAGCTAGTCCTTTATTCTTCAGATACTTTGACTGTTCTATCAGGATGACCTTCCACACGAGCATATTCAAGATGTTTAATTGAAAACTTAGCAAACAGACTTCACACTGTTTTGTAACTGATCTTAAGAAAGAGGCCTTGAAGATATACATGTACCAAATTCAGGAAGGCATGCAATTATATATATAGAAGAAGATATTGCTTCAGTGCTCAATATACTACTTCAAGTGTAAGCAAGATATTGTTATTTTTTCTCTGCTACCGACCTTTTCATGCTGAATGCAGATAATACTGAGAATATTACCTTGAGTTTCTTCTGCCATAGTTCTTTGATCCTGTGGACCTGTATCATACTGTTTCTCTACTGATAATGCTTGGTAATCTGTTGATAAGCATGCTTCTTGTACCTAAACACCAATTTATATTACTTTGATAAACCATGCAGAGATTTCACTTTAGCTAGCACATGTACCCTTAGTTTCTACTATTGATCTTTTCACTGTTCACACCAACCACCATCAATATATTGAATTAGACCTTGGCATCATTAAGCTGCTACTTATTCTGTCATCCTAATTTGAAAGAATGTCACTGCATTTTATTTTCTATGACAGTTCCAGAATCACTGCTGCTTTATATATTGCTTTATATACCAATTCAACTGTTCTGATATGATGATCTTCAGGAAGACATTTTCAATTTCTTTGCTTGGAGTCTTTAAGGGCAGATCACTCTCTTAACTGTACTCCTCCAAGGGACATTTTCATAGATGAAGGAAGTAGGTATACAATGAAGATAGGCTCTTTTCTTACTTATCATTCTGAAGGTGAATCATTGTTCATACTAGCATAATGTTGCACACTATGATCATAACTTAATGTGCTGATGTCTTCTTAACTTAGATGTTCATAGCTGATGTTCTCTCTACCACCAAGGCTTCTTACTGTCTTCTCTTCTTTCATCAATCTGTCTGCTACTTAATACTTCAGATGATCTTCTTCCTCTATAGTCTTCTTTTAGAAAAAATTTCTTTCCCTTCCTGATCTTATAACTGTTTTTATTCGAAGGAGCTCTTCTTAGACTACTTTCATGGGGTCTACATATGAACTACTCTCCCCCTGAGATGCTGCTTCATATCTATAACTGGTTAGATATTTTCTTTGTTTCCTAGAGCAGCTCCCCCTGAGACTATGCTAGATCCATTATGTTATGGAGATAATAGGCTCCCCCTTTATCTTTTCTTTTCATACTTTATTGGGGTTCTTCACGATGACTGCTCTTCCTTTTGATTCATAGTTTTGATTGATCTATTTTGATTTCATCATATGTCTAGAGTTCTTTAAAATATATGGCAGATTACAGTCCTTTGCTTTGTGGCCAAGCTTGAGACATACATAACATCTTATTTGACCAAGGTGCATTTGAGCTGATGTATAATATTTTGTTCCTCTTCTTGAATACATTTTACAATCAGCAATTTTATTTCCAAAATTATTGCATGCATAACAGTAGCCATGGAAATGATTTGTGTACTTGGTGAATGATTGTTCTTTCCATTTGCTCGCTTGAGGGATTCTTCTCTTTTGTTGCATCCTTTGCTGATTGGAATGGATTGGCTTTGTCTTGCAATATGTTGCATTATGTCCTGGTTTATGACAAGAGAAACATGTGCTATTTTTCATAGGAGGAAAGAACCTCCTTTGACATCTTCCGAATTTGTTCAATACATCCTTAGGAGCATGTGAGCCTTTAGCAATTGATTGTTTCATCCTCTCATTCTATGTTCTTTCATGTTGCTGCTTGATTATGTTTATTTCTTTACAACTCATGTTCCTGCTGGCTTCTGCTTCTGTAGGAGTTTTCTGAGCTGCTTCACTGTTCTTTACAGCTTTTACAAAAATGATTTTCTTGTTGTCTTCAACCTTGGACTTACTGGTTTCACCTTCATATCCTATCCCAGTCTTTATGATAGGTGACCTTTGTGCATGTAGAATCTGGTCCAACTGTCCATACCCTTTCTTTAGAGGTGTATTCATTAATAGTTCTCCTTGGGATTTTTCTAATTTCTTTCTTAGGCTTACTGCTTCTTCTTCCAATTTTTCACATTCCTGAATTTTCTCTTTCATTTGTTGCAGCAGAGTGTCTTCTATTTTCTTTGCCTCTTCAAGCTGTGTCTTCAGGCCAATAATTTCTTTCTTATCTTCATATTCTTTCTCATCACATATTTGTACCAATCTCTTAAGGTCTTTGTTTTCATTCTTCAATTTTTCTATTTCAGTCAGAGATGTGTCAAGTTTGGCTTTTTCTTTAGCTGCAATTTCTTCATGGCTCTTACTACCATTCACAATAGCAGGAACCTCATTTGATTGAACATCTTCTTTTTGACATGAATTTCTCTTTTTCTTAATTCTCTTCTCCTTCTTGACAATGCAATCCTATGTGTCTACTCCATGCATGAAATGCAATCTGTCCCAGATTTCTTTTGCTGAAGTTAAATCCATTATTAACTCAAGATCCTTGTTATGAAGATTGTTATATATCACACATTTTTCCTTGGCATTCCTCTGTTTTTCTTTCACCGTGGGTGAGTCTTTGCAGTAACCATCACATACAAGCTTCCATATCTCAGGTTCATAAGCCAATAATCTTGTTTTAACCTTATCTCTCCATTCAGGAAAGTTTGTCGTACTTAACACAGGTACATTTTGAGAGTCCATGACTTAACCAAATCTCCTTCAAGCTATTAGGCTTGCACCAAAGGAACCGGCTCTGATACCAATTGTTGAACCCTTATTTAAACTGAGAGGGGGGGGGGGTGAATCAGTTTAACACATTCATGGACTTTTAAAATTTTTCTTTAACACTTGTTTACACCTTCATTTCATGTCCAAATTAATATATGAGTAATCTTAGAATGTGAGCAGCAAGTATTAATATAATGTAATAGTAGAATTAATATGAGAGCAGCAAGTATTAAGCAGATGATATAAACCAGATCAACACATAAACATCATGCACAGAGACACCTGATATAAGTGGAAACCCATAAAGGGAGAAAACCACATCTTATTATTGTTTTGATGCAAAGGCAAGCTCCAACTCCCTCTCACCACTGATTTTATGTAGGCACCAACCTACAGGAGGCTCCTACCTCAATTCTGCAAGCTACAACTTGCAAGGAAGCTCCAACTCCCATCAATTTTCTGCAGGCACCAACCTACAGGAGGCTCCAACCTCAGTCAGCTACAACTGACATTTTATCATGCTACAACTTGATGTGGAAGCACCAAATCCCATCTATTTTCTGCGGGCACCAACCTACAGGAGGCTCCAACCTCAGTCAGCTACAACTAACATCTATCAAGCTACAAATTGATAGGGAAGCTCCAACTTCCTTACTCCTTTAAAAAAAACTTGTTGATTTACCTTGGATATCAGCTCTGTTCTGTACCTTCTCTTCTACTATTCATCAGTCCTCATATTAGCTCTGCATCATCTCTGCTTAGCCCCTCCTTCTTCTCCGCTCAGCTCCTCCTTCTTCTTGTCTTTTCTCCGCAATTCTTCATACTCTGCATTCTCTATATTCACACTCTCTGACCTCTTGTAGCTTTCTTATTTTCTTCAACTCTCTTCAATTCTGCTGCACACTCTCTTCTTCTTTCACTCTGTTTTCATCAACCTTCTCCCCTTGGATATTACCCTGTTTTATACACAATAGCTTCATGGTTGTTTGTATTCTACTAGGAATTCGAAATGGATAGCCATGTCTCTTTGCCTTCTGCCTTCTCATCTCTTTTATCTGCTCATTCAGAAAATATAATGGTAAGTGCTTATTTTAATATTACAGTGGGATATTTGTTCTCTTCCGGAGACTTGCCAATGCATCACAAAAAATAAAAATCAATTAAAACATTTACATTCAAATTACAATGTGAACTCCAGCTCAACTCATTTAGTCTTTTGGCTCGCTGCGCGTTTGTCTTTTCTTTGACTGTGTCTGTCTTTTCTGTGACTGTGTTTTGTCTCTTTTCAACTCTGTTTGCTCTTTTTTCCTCTGCTGTGGTGTAACTGTTGCATACGTGTAACTATGCCTTTTATATCAGTGCATTTTATATAAATATATATGAAACTGCTGACTGTAATCCTGGGCAAATTCCAACTTTTTACGCACAACAAGTGTCTTGTTGATGTGGGAGTTCCGCAAGCGGAACATACATACACCACAACTGTATTAAACAAAGAATCACCCTCCACCTTGAGCCGAGGCCCGTGGGTCTACAGACCACGCGGCACTTTTCAATACAATCGCAACATTCGTTTTATATTACCAATTGCCCTCCACCTTAAGCCGAGGCGCGTGGGTCCACAGACCACGCGACACTTTTCAATACAATCGCAACAAATATATATATATATATATATATATATATATATATATATATATATATATATATATATATATATATATATATATAACAGCGCCTTCACAAATTTCCGATTGTGATTGATATGTGGACCCGATCATGTTTTATATGGCGGAGTTTATATGACTATCGCGTCCGGCTTTGCCAATCGCAATCGCAAGCTGCCTTGCTCCGATGCGATTGATATGCTCCACAAATTTCCGATTGCGATTAGAACTGGAACTCAAACACTTGTTAACATATTTAATAAGCCCATTGGGTCCGGGCTTCAATCGCAATCGCAACTTTTAGTTGCAAGTGATCTGCTGCCAGATTTTCTCCGATGCGATTGGGTTGTTCCAATGCGATCATGTCGGACTTCAAAAACTTGTTACTCATGGTTTATAATCCCATCGGGTCTGGGCTTCAATCGCAATCACAACTTTTAGTTGCATGTCCCGACGCTCTGCTTTAACTCCGATTGCGATTGGTTAGTGTTCATTGTATTTTTCCGATGCGATTAGAACTAGAACTCACGCTATATATGAGTTGTAGTTTATATACCAATCAGGTCCGGACTTCCAATCGCAATCGCAACTCTTATATTCTTCGATGCGATTGACCAGTGCCGATGCGATTAGACCTAGAACTCAAGCTGTATTTGTTAATCATAATTTATAAGCCCATCGGGTCGGGGCTTCAATCTCAAATGCAAGTTTTGTTTTATACATTCCGCTGCGCTTATAATCTCTGATGCGATTGGGTAAGGGGTCCCACCATACAGTACTTTGGTTATTTGTTTAATATAAAGCGCTCCAAAATATATACATTGGAACTTTGGTTATATGCTCCGGGCTTCATCGCACTCGCAGATTCTCAGTTTATTTAAGTTCCAAGACTTATCAATTGTGGTTTATAGACCCATCGGGTTCGGACTCACATTGCAATCGTAACTTTCTGTTGGTTACATGTTCCGCTGCCCTTGCGATCTCCGATTGCGATTGGGGAGGGGTCCCACCGTATAAATCTTGGTTCTTATAATAAAGCGCTCCACTTATATAACTGATATATATGTATACTTTGCCAATGGGTTATGCGATTCCTGGAATAATATTTGTGCTATATTAAATGTATACCGCCGGTTGGAGTGTGCGATTCACGGAATATGGTTATGTATTATATGCATTACATTGCCGCTGGAGTTAAGCGATTCCCAGAATTATTTGTAATTATATATATCCCCCGGCTGAGGTAGCGATTCTCGGAATGATAGCTGTGTCTCTGTATTCGACTGTTATAATTTTGGCCTGTCTCCTTTGCCTGTTTCTGCTTCAGCACTGCTCGACCTCTTTTGTTGCCTCTGTTACTTCTTTGTCTCTTCCATTCTACTATATCTGTTGTCTTTGTTTCTTTGTGCTCCTTTCTCTGTTGCGTATATAGAATCCACTCCACCTGTTATACTTGTAGCAAATCCTATGAAGCTCCGATCTTCTACGCCTTCAATTCAACAGTTCTTTTCCTCAACTTCGAACTCCGCTACGTTACTAGAGTTTTGTTCCTCATCTTGATTTAATTCTGCAGAATGAATTGATGTATTCTCCCCAACAGTGCTTCACAGTCTTCCCACTTGAATAATTGTTCCTCATCACTGTCTCATTCCTCAGCTACTTGTCTTATGCTCTCTTTGTTTCATCTGCTCCTTGACTGATGCTACTCCTTAATTCTCCTTTTGCACCTCTGCTTCTTTAAATGACCCTGTCTCTGCTGCTCGACCCTCTCTCCATCTTGCTGCTATGCTGCTCTCTTTGTCTTGTTGCTGCCTCAGGTGGTCCTCCTTTGCCATCTCC